>CM062809.1:664861902-665439362 GCA_031772625.1 Pinus tabuliformis | reverse complement strand
AAATTCTGAAGCAAGTCATGAAAATCAATATTAGAGTTATTCACTTGGCTTGATATTATTCTGGAAATTTGCCTCAATAGAAAACTTTAGATTTCTTAATAGCTTACATTTTATATGCCTGCGGTCTTTTGATGTCACTTAGGTGTGACAATGGCTGAAACATTGAGGTCAGAATTATGGTATCGATTAGCCCTTAATTACGACAGACTTCCGAAGCAGTCCTTATTGTAAATGAGTCAGAAACATGATCACCTTCTTCTGGAAATCTGAAGGGGAAGTTGCAGTTCTCTTAAGCAAGAACCCTTACTCAATACTTTGAACAATTCGAGATCCTTTTAACTCTGCTGTCTTCAAATCCTGAACTTTACTATTTGTATCATCAGTCTGAAGCAGAATCCTAAGTAAATTGAAGGCATTCATTAGCTATTGTCATACTGGATTATTTCAAGACCAGGGGATATATTTTCAGCCTTAGTTATGAACCTAATTTCATGCATGGATCCATTTCAGATCTCTGAATCATCCTTGGACCAGGACAAAGCCATTACAGCCGTGAGAAAATCTGAAGCAAGTCATGAAAATCATTATTTAGAGTTATTCACTTGGCTTGATATTATTCTGGAAATTTGCCTCAATAGAAAACTTTAGATTTCTTAATAGCTTACATTTATATGCCTGCGGTCCTATTGATGTCACTTAGGTGAGACAATGGCTGAAACATTGAGGCTCAGAATTATGGTATCGATTAGCCCTTAATTAGACAGACTTCCGAAGCAGTCGTTATTGTAAATGAGTCAGAAACATGATCACCTTCGTCTGGAAATCTGAAGGTGGAAATTGCAGTTCTCTGAAGCAAGAACCCTTACTCAATAACTGGAGCTACACCCAATTGACCTATGGTTTGGTAATTGGCTAAATTTGATATATTTTTGTAAGACAGCCTCTCATGGGGAGTGGGTACAGCAGATGGAGAATTACGTTAGATCAAGTCAGAAATGTGAGAGTAAATAACCATCAGAGAAAAATCTATGGGAGACAACTTTTTCGTGTATGTAGAGAAGGATACTAAGAGCAAAAGTAATGTGTAAAGGTGGTGGTACGCAAAACTCTGCAAATGGACGTCATTTGTCAAAATTGATTCTAAATGTGAATATGTTTTCTACTATTGCCTGCGATTGTCAACTCTTTTTGTGCCTTTGTGTAAGAAAGTTTGAATTTTTATTTTGTATGAGCACAATGATGACTCAGAACTCTGTCTTGTGTGTCAGTGTCTGATCTATGGAAAAAGATAAATATAGATTTTAATCACTCTTGAATAGACTGTAAATTTTTTTTGGCATTGCATGATGTTGAAAATAGTTAGGTGGACAGATCCTAGCTGGTGTAGAGTCCCCCTGAGGGTCCACTCAAGCTCACTACTATGTTATTGCTAATTCACTAATTTTTTTTTGAAGCAGCACTAGCAGTTCTAGTTCCAGTAGTATATCTAGTAGTATACCTAAGAGCATATATATGCATACGTAGCAGCAGAACAAACAGAGTAAGTATATGAACCTTGAACCAAGCTAGCATCATGATCAGCCTCTGTTAAGGAAATATCTCCACGTGTTGTGGGGGTCTCACCACACCAAACGCATCTTATAGACCTTGTCATGACCAGGTTAGCCCTGTCACTTCACTGCCTTCTAACGTGTTTGGAGGTTGTTGTTACCACTAGATATTGGTTTCATTCATTGTTCACAGGTAGCAAACTTTCACTGCCATATTTTGTTGAGAAATATCAGGAGCCCTGAAGGAGGAGGTTAGGGTCAAGCCTTGCCTCCATGTACTCAATCTTCATTTTATTTTGGTATGATACTCTTTGGGTTGTATCAATGGTGGAATATTCAAAAAATCTTCATTTCCTCTGTTTATCACTTTGTCATGTAGGAAAACAGAGTACAGGAATATGGGTTAGTCTGACTCGTAACTGTAAAGTTGCTGAGTCTCGTAACTCCTAAACACCAACCCTTTTATAGGGTAATATTTTCTAGAGAAGAGAAATCATCCTTTTCATTAAGAAAGAGGAGTACATTTACATATATATGACCCAAAAAAACCTCAAAGTATGTATGGAATCACCAATGCCAACAACAACATCCATCACAAAATTAACTAACAGGGACCAAAAAATGGACATGAAAGAGAACATCTATAAACTTTGTAGAAGATGGATAAAATTACTAAAAAAGATAAAAACCCGGATAGTATGGAACATTAAAATCCTAGTTACAAACAAGAATAACCAGTTCAAACAAAAATATTTTATTCATAAGATGACAAAAAGGATAGAATTTCTTGACATATCAAAAGAAGTGAGCCAACTGAAGATCACTGGGGATATGAACATATCCCCTTCTCAATAATTGTAAGCCTCCTGGTTCTTCAAATAAAAAGTGGCCTTCCTCCACCCGTAGATATTTTTTGGACATATAGTCCGCATGTTGGTTACATTCCCTCAAAATATGCTAGAATAATAGATTATGAAAGAGACCCTTAAGAATTTAAATATGTTACATCTAGTGCTTGAGGGAAAGAACCTTAAATTCCCTTCTCCATTATCCAGTCCATCACACACTTGGAATCTCCATAAATCTGACAGGAGATAATGTTCAATGATGTTTCAATATATAAAAGGGCCCAAACTACAGAAACCTCTGCCTTGGTATTAGACTCTGAACCAATATTCAACCAAATATGATAAGACATTTCTAGGGAGGAAACTGATGGCACCCCTCCACATACACCTAAATGATATGCATCATCAAAGAAACCTACATTTATAGATAGAGGACTATGAGGGAAGCATAAGGAGTGACTACGAGGAGGATTCAAAGGCTTGACATACAGAGAAGAAACCCATAATATGAGGCAGGATGTCAGAGATCTCTGCTTTCAAAGATATGTTTATTCTGAACCTTCTAGACACCCCAAGCGATGAAGATAGGAAAGGATTTATAATTACCCATGTTTTTCTCACATAAGAAAAGGAAATGGTCAATATGATACATTGGAACAAGGTCCAAAATATTGAGGGTTGCAGTCCAAAGTTCCATGGAAAAATCACACAGAAAAAATAAGGTCAGGCATTGTGCTATTGAACAAAATCTATGGCCATTTTGACTACTTATGATGGGACTACTTGTAAGCATGGATAATTTGCCCTAGTAAGCATAAGTTCAGTCTTTCCACTACTTGTAAGGATAAGTTCAGTCTTTCCACTACTTGTAAGCATGGATAATTTGCCCTAGTAGTATACCTAAGAGCATATATATGCATACGTAGAAGATGGACATCCATCACAAAATTAACTAACAGGAAAGGATTTATAATTACCCATACACCTAAATGATATGCATCATCAAAGAAACCTACATTATAGATTAGGAGAGACTATGAGGGAAGCATAAGGAGTGACTACGAGGAGGATTCAAAGGCTTGACATACAGAGAAGAAACCCATAATATGAGGCAGGATGTCAGAGATCTCTGCTTTCAAAGATATGTTTATTCTGAACCATCCATCACAAGATTAACATGTTTATTCTGAAACCATCCATCACAAGATTAACATGTTTATTCTGAAACCATCCATCTGCTTTCAAAGATATGTTTATTCTGAACCATCCATCACAAGATTAACATGTTTATGCATACGTAGAAGATGGAAATCCATCACAAAATTGAACTAACAGGAAAGGATTTATAATTACCATACACTAAATGATATTGCATCATCAAATAAACCTACATTTATAGATAGAGGACTATGAGGGAAGCATAAGGAGTGACTACGAGGAGGATTCAAAGGCTTGACATACAGAGAAGAAACCCATAATATGAGGCAGGATGTCAGAGATCTCTGCTTTCAAAGATATGTTTATTCTGAACCATCCATACGTAGAAGATGGACATCCATCACAAAATTAACTAACAGGAAAGGATTTATAATTACCCATACACCTAAATGATATGCATCATCAAAGAAATCTACATTTTATAGATAGGGACTTATGAGGGAAGCATAAGGAGTGACTACGAGGAGGATTCAAAGGCTTGACATACAGAGAAGAAACAATAATATGAGGCAGGTTGTCTGAGATCTCTGCTTTCAAAGATATGTTTATAGTAAGGATTAGTTAGTCTTTCCACTACTTGTAATCATGGATAATTTTGCCCTAGTAGTAACCTAAGAGCATTATATGCATATGTAGAAGATGGACATCCATCACTTAATTTACTAACAGGGACCAAAAATGGACATGAAAAGAAATCTATAACTTTGTAGAACATGGATAAAATTACTAAAAAAGATAAAAACCCGGATAGTTTGGAATTAAATTCCTAGTTACAAACAAGAATAACCAGTTCAAACAAAAATATTTTATTCATTAGATGACAAAAAGGATAGAATTTCTTGACTTATCAAAAGAAGTGAGCCAACTGAAGATCACTGGGGATATGAACATATCCCCTTCTCAATAATTGTAAGCTCCTGGTTCTTCAAATAAAAAGTGGCCTTCCTCCACCCGTAGATATTTTTTGGACATATAGTTCCGCATGTGGTTACATTCCCTCAAAATATGCTAGAATAATAGATTATGAAAGAGACCCTTAAGAATTTAAATATGTTACATCTAGTGCTTGAGGGAAAGAACCTTAAATTCCCTTCTCCATTATCAGTCCATCACACACTTGGATCTCCATAATCTGACAGGAGATAATGTTCAATGATGTTTCAATATATAAAAGGGCCCAAACTACAGAAACCTCTGCCTTGGTATTAGACTCTGAACCAATATTCAACCAAATATGATAAGACCCATTTCTAGGGAGGAAACTGATGGCACCCCCTCCACATACACCTAAATGATATGCATCATCAAAGAAACCTACATTTATAGATAGAGGACTATGAGGGAAGCATAAGGAGTGACTACGAGGAGGATTCAAAGGCTTGAAATACAGAGAAGAAACCCATAATATGAGGCAGGATGTCAGAGATCTCTGCTTTCAAAGATATGTTTATTCTGAACCTTCTAGACACCCCAAGCGATGAAGATAGGAAAGGATTTACAATTACCCATGTTTTTCTCACATAAGAAAAGGAAATGGTCAATATGATACATTGGAACAAGGTCCAAAATATTGAGGGTTGCAGTCCAAAGTTCCATGGAAAAATCACACAGAAAAAATAAGTGTTTGACATATTCAAAGTCCTTTGAATAGAGGATACATATATTTGGCCTAGATAATCCTTTGCACAATAGAGGGTCCCATGTTTATATCTAATTCTCTAAATCCAACCATATGAATAATTTCATTTTTGGAGCAATAAGCCAGTCCCGGAACTTATTATACCACCAATTTACCATGGGAAGGGAAGAACATGCTGATATAGAATTATAGGCATGGCAAGAAGTTTTTTCCCAAATGAGGTGTTCCAAGCACAAGCAATTGAACCATCTCCTATGATAAGATTAGACCTTTGAGAATAAGATTCTTAACAAAATTGTCCCATTCATATGCTAGAAGACCATGTAGACCCAATTCAGAAGCACATTTCCACCTGATAATAAAAGACTGCAATGAGGAAGACAAGAAAGGATGACACAATATATAAACAGCCCAGAATTTGAGATGAAATATGAGCTTTGGAAATAATTAGTAGAAGGGAGATCCCCTAATAGAAGGAGCTCAGATGTTATTAACAAACGGGGTTATGTTTTGCAGGTCAGGCATTGTGCTATTGAACAAAATCTATGGCCATTTTGACGACTTATGATGGGACTTACAGTTCAGTCTTTCCACTACTTGTAAGCATGGATAATTTGCCCTAGTAGTATACCTAAGAGCATATATATGCATACGTAGCAGCAGAAAAAACAAAGTTATGAACCTTGAACCAAGCTAGCATCATGATCAGCCTCTGTTAAGGAATATCTCCACGTGTTGTGGGGTCTCACCACACAAAACGCATCTTAGAGACCCTTGTCATGACCAGGTTAGCCCTGTCACTTCACTGCCTTCTAACGTGTTTGGAGGTTGTTGTTACCACTAGATATTGGTTTCATTCATTGTTCACAGGTAGCAAACTTTCACTGCTATGATTGTTAGTGACTGTTTTATCAATAGCCTCTGTTCTGTTATGTTTATTTTGGGTATGTGATGATAGTGTACCACAAGATGATGGCTTGGTTGAAATATCCATTACTTTAGTAGTTATTCAATTGTTTCTTAACCTTTATCTCCTTCATAGTTATTCGTTACACATTCACCAAGTCCATCCTTATTGGGAACTATGATGCTATGTGACCCATTTATGATGATGTGTTTGGTCTAATTACTCCCTACTCTAGTAGTTATTGCAAAGGTTTTTCACTTTATCTCTTCCAAAATAAAACTATCCATACAACCCAATATTTGGTAATGGGGAATTTGGACAATTGTATTTGTGCCCCACTTCCCTTAAGTTGGTAAATATTTAGGCTCTTCGAGCACTTCTCTATACACATACAATAAATCTCTAACTATTATTTCTTCTCTTCATTACATCTCTCTATGGATTCCTTTTATTATCTAATTCATCCTTGGTTGATTATCTCTCAAGAATAAAAATAATACAAAATTTTCCACTAAAAGTGATCGTTTTTTTGGCTGTTGGAACTTACTAGAGGACCTTCTACTTACCTTTTTCCACATTGATGATGAATACTTCCCCATCCTTGATCTTTAAGTGCTTAGTTTTCCCTGATCATGAAGATCAATCCCTTGTTGTACTGTAAGGGCTTCAAAAACACTATATCACACACATCAAGGAGTATTTTATAATATATCCATTTCATAAAATATGCACTTATAGAAAAATTAATACATAATTAACAACTTGACCTTACACTATTTAGTGACTTTGAGCTCTATCATCTCTATACCCTTTTCCAATGGATAGTGGTTCAAATAATCATGAACATCTACACAACTTGTTGACTTGATTTTTTTGCTGTGGTTTTTCAATGAATCAAAATCAATAGTGCATCCACCGTGGTATTTTACTTGAAGTATTAATCTGGAATAATTTAGTCATCTCATTCTATTCCTTGCTATGAAGGATATTCATATTCAATCTTTTTCATGAGGTGTAGACAGTCTTCTCATTTACATCCATGCTAACTCTTTTGGTTGAATGAAACCATATCTAATTGTTATTCTTCTTGGAAAATATTTTATTTGGATTCAACCCTTGATGTAGCTTTTCAACACTTATATCAATGAAACCATCATTACTTTTGGTGCAATGATTGTTTGGATCCTTGCACTATTGTGTAGTAATTGTATTTTTTTTAAAAGGAAACCTAATAAAAAGAACAGAGGCTATGAACAGGAACCCAATTTATGAAGGTCCCTTTTATTAAGCATCAACAAAATCTGGCTTCCCAGGATTCAATCATTGTTCCTTATGATTATAGGGGTTGCACAATGGGTCTGGTTCTCTCTTAACTTGAAAAGAAAAGAGGACTTGAAGTTTTCTCATATTGAGACCGTTTATTACCAATTTTAATGCTTCAAACATTATTTCGATATTTATCTCTATTATATGAACATCGTATATAGAAAGACCCGTCTAATTAGTTCATATTATTGGACCCGTCTAATATGTTTGTGGCAGTTTTCAGTTATAATTTAGTTTTCAGCATGGCACTACTGCTGTGTGCAATTCAGTACTAGTTTGGAGAATTGATGGCTTGGACTTTCCTTGATTGGATATGCTATGCCAATAGCAATTTGGCATGTTCTGTGATGATTAAGGCTAGATGTAAGAATAATTAATTAACATTATTTCATGCAAAAGCAAATCTTCCCACAATCGTATTTAGGGAGGGCTAACCAAATTCATTTGAGTAGTGAATTTCCTTTAAAGCAGTCAAGGTAGTGATTGTACCGTGATTCAAATAGTTGAAAGACATTTATTTATCATAAGATGTGAATGGAAATCATATGAAGAAATAATACTAGTATTCATGCTATCATAAAGGTGAATCCAATTTACCTCATTGGCCGAGAAAATAATTGTTCTTCTGACAACTAAGTTGAGCCATCTTCACCCAAGCTTGTAAGGGCACAGTCTATGGATTCCTATCATAGCTAATTCTAGGTGCCCATGCAGTAGTTGCATGAATAGTTAAAGAATTCCTCTTCCTCTTTGATCTGCTCCCTATTGACAGTCCATGAAACAACGATGCTGATCATTTAATTTCTGCAAGGTGGAAGAAACAAAATACCAAACCCAGGTAGTGGAATTACTTCCTTGCCATTCTCATTTTTTTCTTGGAGGCCTTTGAAAGATGACATGGTTCCTTTATTGAGACTACCGAATGCAGAAGAGGTAGACTCTTCTTGACATCATTAACAACATGTGCTATTATTTTCTAGACTGTAAGTTATCATAGACATTCTCCTGTCTCCCCTCTACCTCCTGGCCAAAAGGTTTTCTTGCTTCTCATAAAGACAAACACATATAACTAGATAGACAGATAGTTCGAACAGAAATTGCCTTAATGTATTTTGTAAAGTTTAAAGCGAGTTTTCCCATATCTATCTTCTCCATGAACATGTGGACAATCATTCATGCACTAGAAAAAAGGAAATGTAGACAACAAACCTCTAACAAATCCACATGAAGTCAATGCTGAGGGACAATTTTGGGGCATGGAAAAGGTGCACTCACAGGGATTAAATCACAGTGAAGAGAGGCTCCTTCGCTGTCCCAAAAGAAGGTTCTTCATCACAGCAAGGAGGCAACATGATGATGACAGCATTGTGATTGAAACTATTCCTGAGGACTGTTTATAAGGTTGGTAATCTACAGTCATATTATATTAATGAAATCTGTCCTAGACCAAAGTTCAAATCAGTACACTCAGATTGAGTCAAGTCCTTATACGACTTATACTACTGCATTGACAGTATTTGTTGACTGAAGATCAGAGGCCAGACTTGCTGCTAGGCTAGACCACAGGACATAGCTAGCAGCAAAGGTATTGACTTGAAAGCGTGACAATGGTGGAGCTGCACCTCTAGGTCATGGATTGGTAACTGACAAAAAAAAATAAATTCAGACCACTTCAGTCCAATCCTAAAAAAAACTTATTGTAGGCAAACAAATTTGCAACTAACCAACCAATGTGAAATGAATTTTCAATGAAATTATCAAATGTACTACACAAATTGATGATATATATATACGAAAAACAGAGCATTTATCAACCAAATTAAGACATCACGTCTGTAAAATGCCAGTCATTGCACAATTGTTCTCTGTTTAAAAAAGTGAGTACAATGAGGAGTACCTGTATTTTTCATGAACTCTAGCTTCCAAAAGAGGATATTCTGAACTGCACTTGTAAATTTCAGCAGTTGTTCACAAAATCGTGCATGGAAGTAAGTTTAACAGTGCAGTTGTGGCGCGAACAATCCTGAGATCAGAACTGCTCTATTTATACTGAGTGATGATCTAATCAGATCAGATGATGTGGAGGGGTCAACGGTTAGTTTATTATGAGCAACTTTATTCTTACTAACATTTACTCACAAAATCGTGCATGTATTTGCTGACAAAATAGTGCAGTAGATGCAGGTTGGTATTTGGAATGGAATTGTAAGTAAAATTTCCATTTTTTATTTTTTATTTTTTAATATCAAATAAGCAATTTAGAAATTACTAAAAGAAAAAAAATTAGAGATTTTTCCTTATTTCAAATAAGGAACTAGTTCAAATAAAGAATTTAGTGGTTATTAAAAAAGCTAAAAGTACAGTTTTTTCTTTATTTCACATAAGGAATTTAAGAATTTATTAATTACTCCCTATCTCTATTTTTCTAGCAATATATACTTGTCTTATATAAAACCTCAAGTAATAGGCTTGGTAACACCCCTGAAATAATATTTTCTCTCATTTATTAAATATTTTGTATTTCCACTTTTTAACTTGAGTCACAAAGAAATAATAAATCTAGTTAATATGCTAATATTGAGGACAAGTTTGACATGGCATATAGGTTAGTTGGGGCTTTTTGCACATTTAGGTGATGGGGAGCACTATTTGCCATTATTATAAACCAAAGTAATATAGATGTTGTATGGGTGTTAATGTGAGGATAATTTTGCCCCTAGACAAGGATGGGTATGTTTGGGGCCTTGGACATCATCTAAGGAGAAACACCATTATTATCCCAGGGCATACGAGTGGTTTTGGTTGGTTAAGTAATAGTACAGACTGTGCACATGGTACAAAACCACCTCCCAGTGCCCCTAAGGTGAACGATTGGCCTAGTGGTGCTCATCGCCAACATCAAGGTTTCTTGTTGGTGGCTAGTGTCCTACTTACTAATGTCTACTACCCAATATTGTGACATTTTGATAGATCGATGTACCAACAACTAATACATTGCATTAGTGTTGGTTGACCTTGAGGTGTCCTTGATACAGTTAGCCCTAAATTTGACCTAGACTTGATGGACTATAGTCCCCAACCATGGAGTGAGAGTCCTTGAACCCCCTATCTAGATGAGCTAATGGATAATGTAGGATGATATGCTAATATCGAGGACATTGAGCTTGACATGGCATGTAGGTTAGTTGGGGCTTTTTGCACATTTAGGTGATGGGGAGCACTATTTGCCATCATTATAAACCAAAGGAATATAGATGTTGTATGGGTATTAATGTGAGGATAATTTTGCCCCTGGACAAGGATGCCTTTGTTTGGGGCCTTGGACATCATCTAAGGAGAAACACCATTATCATCCCAGGGCGTACGAGTGGTTTTGGTTGGTTTAGTAATAATACAGACTGTGCACATGGTACAAAAACACCTCCCAGTGCCTCTAAGATGAACGGTTGGCCTAGTGGTGCTCATCGCCAACATCAAGGTTTCTTGTTGGTGGCTAGTGTCCTACTTACTAATGTCTACTACCCAATATTGTGACATTTTGATAGGTCGATGTACCAACAACTAATACATTGCATTAGTGTTGGTTGACCTTGAGGTGTCCTTCATACAGTTAGCCCAAATTTGACCTAGACTCGATGGACTATAGTCCCCAACCATGGAGTGAGAGTCCTTGAACCCCCTATCTAGATGAGCTAATGGATAATGTAGGACGATATGCTAATATCGAGGACAAGCTTGACATGGCATGTAATAATATCTGATTATCATCCTAGGGCCTACGACTGGTTTTGGTTGGTTTAGTAATAATATAGACTATGCACATGGTACAAAACCACCTCCGAGTGCCTCTAAGGTGAATGGTTGGCCTAGTGGTGCTCATCGCCAACATCAAGTTTTCTTGTTGGTGGCTAGTGTCCTACTTACTAATGTCTACTACCTAATATTGTGACATTTTGATAGGTCGATGTACCAACAACTAATACATTGCATTAGTGTAGGTTGACCTTGTTAAGGTGTCTTTCATATAGTTAGCCTGAAATTTGACCTCTCGATGGACTATAGTCCCCAACCATGGAGTGAGAGTCCTTGAACCCTCTATCTTCATGAGCTAAATTATGGATAATGTAGGATGATATGTTAATATCGAGGACATGTTTGACATTTTGATAGGTCGATGTACCAACAACTAATACATTGCATTAGTGTTGGTTGACCTTGAGGTGTCCTTGATACAGTTAGCTCGAACTTCGACCTAGACTTGATGGACTATAGTCCCCAACCATGGAGTGAGAGTCCTTGAACCCCCTATCTAGATGAGCTAATGGATAATGTAGGATGATATGCTAATATCGAGGACAAGCTTGACATGGCATGTAGGTTAGTTGGGGCTTTTTGCACATTTAGGTGATGGGGAGCACTATTTGCCATCATTATAAACCAAATTAATATAGATGTTGTATGGGTGTTAATGTGAGAATAATTTTTCCCCTAGACAAGGATGGGTTTGTTTGGGGCCTTGGACATCATCTAAGGAGAAACACCATTATCATCCCAGGGCATACGAGTGGTTTTGGTTGGTTAAGTAATAGTACAGACTGTGCACATGGTACAAAACCACCTCCGAGTGCCCCTAAGGTGAACGGTTGGCCTAGTGGTGCTCATCGCCAACATCAAGGTTTCTTGTTGGTGGCTAGTGTCCTACTTACTAATGTCTACTACCCAATATTGTGACATTTTGATAGATCGATGTACCAACAACTAATACATTGCATTAGTGTTGGTTGACCTTGAGGTGTCCTTGATACAGTTAGCCCAAAATTTGACCTAGACTTGATGGACTATAGTCCCCAACCATGGAGTGAGAGTCCTTGAACCCCCTATCTAGATGAGCTAATGGATAATGTAGGATGATATGCTAATATCGAGGACATTGAGCTTGACATGGCATGTAGGTTAGTTGGGGCTTTTTGCACATTTAGGTGATGGGGAGCACTATTTACCATCATTATAAACCAAAGGAATATAGATGTTGTATGGGTATTAATGTGAGGATAATTTTTCCCCTAGACAAGGATGGCTTTGTTTGGGGCCTTGGACATCATCTAAGGAGAAACACCATTATCATCTCAGGGCGTACGAGTGGTTTTGGTTGGTTTAGTAATAATACAGACAGTGCACATGGTACAAAACCACCTCCCAGTGCCTCTAAGATGAATGGTTGGCCTAGTGGTGCTCATCGGCAACATCAAGGTTTCTTGTTGGTGGCTAGTGTCCTACTTACTATTGTTTACTACCCAATATTGCGACATTTTGATAGGTCGATGTGCCAACAACTAATACATTGCATTAGTGTTGGTTGACCTTGACATGTCCATGATACAATTAGCCCGAAATTTGACCTAGACTTGATGGACTATAGTCCCCAACCATGGAGTGAGAGTCCTTGAACCCCCTATCTAGATGAGCTAATGGATAATGTAGGATGATAATGTGAGGATAATTTTTCCCCTGGACAAGGATGGGTATTTTTGGGGCCTTGGACATCATCTAAGGAGAAACACCATTATCATCCTAGGGCATACGAGTGTTTTTGGTTGGTTTAGTAATAATACAGACTGTGCACATGGTACAAAAACACCTCCCAGTGCCTCTAAGGTGAACGGTTGGCCTAGTGGTGCTCATCGCCAACATCAAGGTTTCTTGTTGGTGGCTAGTGTCCTACTTACTAATGTCTACTACCCAATATTGTGACATTTTGATAGGTCGATGTACCAACAACTAATACATTGCATTAGTGTAGGTTGACCTTGTTAAGGTGTCCTTCATACAGTTAGCCTGAAATTTGACCTCTCGATGGACTATAGTCCCCAACCATGGAGTGAGAGTCCTTGAACCCTCTATCTCCATGAGCTAAATTATGGAGAATGTAGGATGATATGCTAATAT
Source organism: Pinus tabuliformis (assembly GCA_031772625.1). Taxonomy (NCBI): domain Eukaryota; kingdom Viridiplantae; phylum Streptophyta; class Pinopsida; order Pinales; family Pinaceae; genus Pinus; species Pinus tabuliformis. Next base: position 665,425,928 of record CM062809.1, on the reverse strand, counting down.
CGAGGACATGTTTGACATTTTGATAGATCGATGTACCAACAACTAATACATTGCATTAGTGTTGGTTGACCTTGAGGTGTCCTTGATACAGTTAGCTCGAACTTTGACCTAGACTTGATGGACTATAGTCCCCAACCATGGAGTGAGAGTCCTTGAACCCCCTATCTAGATGAGCTAATGGATAATGTAGGACGATATGCTAATATCGAGGACAAGCTTGACATGGCATGTAATAATATTTGTTTATCATCCTAGGGCCTACGACTGGTTTTGGTTGGTTTAGTAATAATATAGACTATGCACATGGTACAAAACCACCTCCGAGTGCCTCTAAGGTGAAAGGTTTTCCTAGTGGTGCTCATCGCCAACATCAAGTTTTCTTGTTGGTGGCTAGTGTCCTACTTACTAATGTCTACTACCCAATATTGTGACATTTTGATAGGTCGATGTACCAACAACTAATACATTGAATTAGTGTAGGTTGACCTTGTTAAGGTGTCCTTCATACAGTTAGCCTGAAATTTGACCTCTCGATGGACTATAGTCCCCAACCATGGAGTGAGAGTCCTTGAACCCTCTATCTTCATGAGCTAAATTATGGATAATGTAGGATGATATGTTAATATCGAGGACATGTTTGACATTTTGATATGTCGATGTACCAACAACTAATACATTGCATTAGTGTTGGTTGACCTTGAGGTGTCCTTGATACAGTTAGCTCGAACTTTGACCTAGACTTGATGGACTATAGTCCCCAACCATGGAGTGAGAGTCCTTTAACCCCCTATCTAGATGAGCTAATGGATAATGTAGGATGATATGCTAATATCGAGGACAAGCTTGACATGGCATGTAGGTTAGTTGGGGCATTTTGCACATTTAGGTGATGGGGAGCACTATTTGCCATCATTATAAACCAAAGGAATATAGATGTTGTATGGGTGTTAATGTGAGGATAATTTTTCCCCTAGACAAGGATGGCTTTGTTTGGGGCCTTGGACATCATCTAAAGAGAAACACCATTATCATCCCAGGGCATACAAGTGGTTTTGGTTGGTTAAGTGATAATAAAGACTGTCCACATGGTACAAAACCACCTCTCAGTGCCCCTAAGGTGAACGGTTGGCCTAGTAGTGCTCATCGCCAACATCAAGGTTTCTTGTTGGTGGCTAGTGTCCTACTTACTAATGTCTACTACCCAATATTGTGACATGTTGATAGGTCGATGTGCCAACAACTAATACATTGCATTAGTGTTGGTTGACCTTGACATGTCCATGATACAGTTAGCCCGAAATTTGACCTAGACTTGATGGACTATAGTCCCCAACCATGGAGTGAGAGTCCTTGAACCCCCTATCTAGATGAGCTAATGGATAATGTAGGACGATATGCTAATATCGAGGACATTGAGCTTGACATGGCATGTAGGTTAGTTGGGGCTTTTTGCACATTTAGGTGATGGGGAGCACTATTTGCCATCATTATAAACCAAAGGAATATAGATGTTGTATGGGTATTAATGTGAGGATAATTTTGCCCCTAGACAAGGATGGCTTTGTTTGGGGCCTTGGACATCATCTAAAGAGAAACACCATTATCATCCCAGGGCATACAAGTGGTTTTGGTTGGTTAAGTGATAATAAGACTGTGCACATGGTACAAAACCACCTCCAGTGCCCCTAAGGTGAACGGTTGGCCTAGTGGTGCTCATCGCCAACATCAAGGTTTCTTGTTGGTGGCTAGTGTCCTACTTACTAATGTCTACTACCCAATATTGTGACATTTTGATAGGTCGATGTGCCAACAACTAATACATTGCATTAGTGTTGGTTGACCTTGACATGTCCATGATACAGTTAGCCTGAAATTTGACCTAGACTTGATGGACTATAGTCCCCAACCATGGAGTGAGAGTCCTTGAACCCCCTATCTAGATGAGCTAATGGATAATGTAGGACGATATGCTAATATCGAGGACATTGAGCTTGACATGGCATGTAGGTTAGTTGGGGCTTTTTGCACATTTAGGTGATGGGGAGCACTATTTGCCATCATTATAAACCAAAGGAATATAGATGTTGTATGGGTATTAATGTGAGGATAATTTTGCCCCTGGACAAGGATGGCTTTGTTTGGGGCCTTGGACATCATCTAAGGAGAAACACCATTATCATCCCAGGGCGTACGAGTGGTTTTGGTTGGTTTAGTAATAATACAGACTGTGCACATCGTACAAAACCACCTCCCAGTGCCTCTAAGATGAATGGTTGGCCTAGTGGTGCTCATCGGCAACATCAAGGTTTCTTGTTGGTGGCTAGTGTCCTACTTACTATTGTCTACTACCCAATATTGCGACATTTTGATAGGTCGATGTACCAACAACTAATACATTGCATTAATGTTGGTTGACCTTGACGTGTCCATGATACAATTAGCCCGAAATTTGACCTAGACTTGATGGACTATAGTCCCCAACTATGGAGTGAGAGTCCTTGATCCCTCTATCTCGATGAGCTAATGAATAATGTAGGATGATATGCTAATATCGAGGACAAGTTTGACATGGCAGGCAGGTTAGTTGGGTCTTTTTGCACAATTAGGTGATGGGGAGCACTATTTGCCATCATTATAAACCATAGGTATATAGATGTTGTATGGGTGTTAATATGAGGATAATTTTGCCCCACAAGGATGGCTTTGTTTGGGGCCTTGGACATCATCTAAGGAGAAACACCATTATCATCCCAAGGCGTACGAGTGGTTTTGGTTGGTTTAGTAACCCAACACGACTACCTAAGAATAGTAAATCCTCCTTACTACTGCTGCGTGGTGATCCAGGAAACAAGATCTGGGTTTTTATTGCTTATCGGAGGGAAAGCATTCCTCCACTCAAGGAGTTTTCCTCCTATCCACTTGTACAAACAATAGGCTTGAGTAAGATAATAGGATTAGAAGAAAATCATAGGAAAACATGTGAATAATACGAGAGGTTCAGATTCCAAGATTTTTTTGTAACTTTGTCATCTTCAAAGTTACAAACAACATGTTTGTTAATTGAAGTGATATTTGATTTCAGCGCTTAGTTTAGCTTTCTTCTAAGGTTTTTAAGTTTCCTTGTGTTAACTTGGCCCATTGACCTAGGTGGTCAATATCCCTCTTGTATCATTTATGTTCACATATTTGTTTATGAGCAATTTTTTCTTACAGCTTATCTTAACATTTGTTGATGATAGTTGTAGCACTCTTACATTAGTTAGATAGAATTTTTACTTTGAATTTAGTTCATTTCCATTACTATTTTTAATTTTTTTGGTTCATTATGTGTTATTCATTAACCCTACCACAAATTGTTTTAATGCATTGGATATGTTCACTTTCCAATTTTCCAACTTCTCATTAGCATCATTGCCATCCAATACCACATTTAGCATATTCACCTTCACATTAGACTGTTTCTTGTAGAAAAATAAGGACACCTGTAGCAGTTTGCAACCCGACTTCCAAGCTTGCCCAAATTCACACGAAACATAAGATAATCCGTGATTCAACGATTTGGGAAACTTTTGAACAGACAGATAATCAGTGATCCGTGTGCTTTGACAATCCGTGATCCGTGTGCTTTGAGAAGCGGATGCACACATTATATCCAATATGGTCGGGGGTATCCTGTAGCATTAACAGGTGAGGCAAATCTGTCAACAACCTTTTCGGACGGCCAAGACATTTTTATAAGCTCTGCATTTAATTCCTTTTTTTTCTGTGAGGTCGATATTCCATAGTTTTTGCCTAAAACAGGTATGTGTTTAGGCTTTCTATTTGTTTTATTAAAAAATATCTCTTTGGATAAATTATTATCATATCCTGTTGCCTGTTCAGATTGTTGGGGCTACCTTTAGATTATATCTTTTTGATTTTGCAGACTTTAAACACATATCTACTAAGCATAGGATGATAAAACGTTGCATTTTCTTGGATCGGATTCTAGCTTAGTTATTTCCTCTGCTTTTGGGCATATGTAACGTTAAGTGCATGTTAATGGAATTTGATTACTTGTTTCTTTGTGTTAAGTACATTGATAAGCAGAAAAACCTTTATCGCTTCCGAAACATCTTCACCATGCACTTTCTGGGTAGAAATGTTAGGACTTCTTATTATTTTCAATGGCATATTACCACAAGAACGCTTGAGATGAGGGATACTCAGATTACGTCCAGAACAGATACAAATTGGTGTATTTTCAATGGCATATTACCACAAGTCTTCTTATTTTCAATAGAATATTACCACAAGAACGCTTGAGATGAGAGATACCCAGATTACGTCCAGAAAAGATACAAATTGGTGGTTCTTTCAGTGACCTATCCCTAGCCAGTTTCTCAACAGTAACTTTCACCTTTTTCTCAGGAAGACTAATTTGAGAGGCTTCCATCTTTATACGAAACCACCCTCTTTCTTTTTCATAAATAGAAGATTTTGATATCATTGGGCATGGACTATCTGTTGTAACAAGTCCCAACATAAGTCGTCAAAATGGTCATATATTTTGTTCAATAGCACAATGACTAACCTGCAAAACATAAACCCCGTTTGTTAATAACATCTGGAGCATTAAAAAACACATTTTCCTTCACAATGAAGCAACATAGAAACCCTCAGAATTGAAAATATCCATTCTTACAAGTAGTGGAAAGACTGAACTGTAAGTCCCATCATAAGTCGTCAAAATGGGCATAGATTCTGTTCAATAGGACAATGCCTGACCTGCAAAACATAAACCCCGTTTGTTAATAACATCTGGAGCATTAAAAAACACATTTTCCTTCACAATGAAGCAACATATAAACCCTCAAAATTGAAAATATCCATGCTTACAAGTAGTGGAAAGACTGAACTGTAAGTCCCATCATAAGTCGTCAAAATGGCCATAGATTTTGTTCAATAGCACAATGCCTGACCTGCAAAACATAAACCCCATTTGTTAATAACATCTGGAGCTCCTTCTATTAGGGGATCTCCCTTCTACTAATTATTTCCAAAGCTCATATTTCATCTCAAATTCTGGGCTGTTTATATATTGTGTCATCCTTTCTTGTCTTCCTCATTGCAGTCTTTTATTATCAGGTGGAAATGTGCTTCTGAATTGGGTCTACATGGTCTTCTAGCATATGAATGGGACAATTTTATTAAGAATCTTATTCTTAATGGTCTAATCTTTTTTTTCTGAGTAAAGACTATTCTATTAGGATTAAAAAGAGAAAAAATATTTACAAAGAGGTTTGAACCTCTGAGGGGGCCGTAGCCTGCCCTCTGTCAAAGAACCATTGCAGGTAGCTTTTTTCCTTCTGTTTACAAAACTGATAATCATAGCCTCAACACTGAACAGAACTATATGGACCAAGACTAAACAGAGCTAAACGCTCCAGAGTGAGCTTCCCTATTACAAAAAATTGTTCTTTACCATAATTACAAAAAAGGAAATCCAAAATTGTACCCTGGAGAATGAACAAATTCATATTGTTGGTATCAGAAGCCATGCACACTGAAAATGACACACGAGATCCAGAAAACCAAAACGGACTTACTGTCCTGTAGCTGAAACCAAAGGTAATTAAACTTGTCGTGGCGCATCCGTAGCATTTTCATTAACCTGATTAGGGGAGCTTGCCCAGGTTACCATCACCTCATCTTCAGCTTCCATCAAGTTGCCTTCTGTAGGAGGCACAAGGTGCAGAACACTGCCAAAGAGGCGCGCTGGCTCACAAACTATGGTCTGTTCTTGAGGAGAGTCCGGCGGAGGGCGAGAAGCCTCCTGTTGACCTTCTTCGTACACCGCAGCAAAAACATTGAGGACAGCACCAGCCAAGCTACTCTGAGAATCACTGGAATTCTGAGAAAGCGACTGTTCCTTGGAAATTTCGTTTGAGCTTGTGAGCTCATCTTCTTCCTCCGAGAAGATGACAGTAATTATAGCTGAGATGAGCGGTCTGTTAAGTCTGCTTTTGAACTTAAACCTTGAGGTATGAAGGGAACTGTTTAGGGAGGGTCCAGAATTGTCTGAGGGCGGAGAGGAAGGTGAAGCAGTAGCTAACGGGGATATACGACGAGGCGCAGAGCTACCACGCCCTCCAGATCCTCCACGGGATCCCGAGTTGCTCCCTCGCCTTGGAATACCCCGACGACGGGCCATAACAGAATACAACAGCGGAATGAGGATGCTAAAGGACTGGGTGTGAGGGAGAAGCAACGTGCTGGGCAATTGTAACCAGATTAAAAACCAGACCTTTGAATGAAAGACCCAGAAGCCCAGCACACATAAGCTAGACTCGGCGTCAAGAAAATACCCAACGACGACTGAGAAAGCCCAGTACCCAACCCAGACACCTTTAACAAGGACAAAAACCAAATCCCTTCCCGAAATGAACCAGAGGACTGACTTAAGACACCAGACGCAAATGGAGAAAACAAACTTAATGCACCTGACGCTGTCTGAAAGAGGCAGAACTATATACCTGAAGCCGACCAAATGGGAGCAGTTATGAGACCAAGGAGGCTTCCAAATTCGTTGTGTTGCACTAAGACTCTGAGACCATGACCACCAGAGGAGACCTCTGCTAGAAAAAACCGGAAACACTACATTGATGCCTGAAAAGACCAGAACAAATGAACCCTGGAGAATGCGCGCCATCCTGATAACTTCCATCTGCGTACGAGCTCGGGCCTTCATTAATGCGGATTAATTACCTGCCACGAACCGCCTTACCCTTCTTAATTACTCGCCAGTTGCCGACTCCGCGTGCTCCAGCATTAACACCTCTTAAGGACACCCGCATCCGGGTTTGAGTCTTCCTTCGACTGCATATCACTTGTTACTATAGTATGGAAGGTGGAAAGTTGGTTCTCAGAAGCTATGCAAGATATAGAGCCTTCATAGAATTCCCTTCCACTGTCCACTCCTAAATTAGCAAGAAAGTCTGCCAGTTTGTTCCCTTCCCTTCTGATGTGTTTAAAAGAAATAACTTGATTGTGAATAAGCCATTTTTGTAGTAGCTCGAGTCGAGTTGCCATTCTCCAGCTGCTACTGACCTTGTGAACCGGGGATCCCTGCAGAAGTTTTAAGGCCATGTTTATGATTATTTGGGAGTCCATGATCCATCAACCTCCTCTAAATGATCCATCAACCTCCTCTAAATACATTATCCCCTACTGTTAAATCAAGAAAAACACTATGAAGTGCTCTTGGATTAGCATGGTTACCTTTGTTGCTTCTTAGCTACATCCTTTGACACAAGGAAAAATAGAACCCCCAAAATAAGACATAGGGGATGTGAAAATATATAAATTTATTTATATATATGAAACAAAAAAATATTAAAATTACAGAAAAATAAGACATGCAGACTTAAGGAGCTACATCAAACGCATCTGAACAGATTTTTGAAATTTTTTGGTGCCTTGACTGTTGTATATGTAGGGGTAGCTGGGGCTAGACTGTTTGACACATGTCAAACATGCAAGCTTGCATGACCATGAATCCAGGTGTACAACATGTGGATTTTTGGGGATTTTGATTTGTTGATATCCAACTTTGTATGACTTTAATAAGAAGACCTTACTCACATGATTTTTCATTATGTGGTTTTTCTCTAGTTGATGATGACATATAAGATGGTTTTGGTTTCAAAACAACTTTGGATTCTTCTACTTAAAAACAATCTTATCTTTAGGTATACAATATGTTGGTTTGACAACAACAAAAAAGTTTCCTTAGATATGTAGAAACCTTCAGAGCCAGTGAATGCTGATTACTGTTGAGTAGAGTGAATGGATTAAAGCTTGCTTTCAAATATTATCTATCCTGCCTAAATGATCCATCAACCTCCTCTAAATACATTATCCCCTACTGTTAAATCAAGAAAAACACTATGAAGTGCTCTTGGATTAGCATGGTTACCTTTGTTGCTTCTTAGCTACATCCTTTGACACAAGGACACATAGAACCCCCAAAATAAGACATAGGGGATGTGAAAATATATAAATTTATTTATATATATGAAATAAAAAAATATTAAAATTACAGAAAAATAAGACATGCAGACATAAGGAGCTACATCAAACGCATCTGAATAGATTTTTGAAATTTTTTGGTGCCTCGACTGTTGTATATGTAGGGGTAGCTGGGGCTAGACTGTTTGACACATGCCAAACATGCAAGCTTGCATGCCCATGAATCCAGGTGTACAACATGTGGATTTTTTGGGATTTTGATTTGTTGATATCCAACTGGCTTTAATGCTGATTACTGCTGAGCAAGCTTTAATCCTTCAGCTTCTAAGTGAGGAAAAGGATAATTAAGAAGAGCCATAAACTACATTGAATGAAGATCAAGAAATCAAGCCTAATATGAAAAAAAAAAAAATAGCCACATAATCAACATGACAAGCATAAATGTTTTGCCTAGATGAAGAATGGTGAAAATACATGGACAAATAATTAAAAACAAGATATTGAAATTGGTTGATCAAGCTCTCTGTCGAGGTTCCATCTAGAAGTTAAGAGTGGGGGTAGCCACAATAATGACCTGGGTTCAAAACATCATTTTCCCACATTATATGTATGAATTGGCTAGCTTAACAGCCCCAACTTTACTTTAAAGTGGGGAGAGAATATGAATATCATGACTTATTTGATGTACACATTGACTGCATTCAAATCAAGTTTTGGGACAAATTTCTAGAATTACTAATGTCACAAGGATATCGGTTCTCTTGTTCTTTGAAAGTGTAAGGTCCTTATATGGTAGAGGGATTTGAGACAGAATATGCATAGAATTTATTTGCTTGCAGGAATGAGTGCGCTTAATGGCACATTGGCGGGGATAAGCACAGAACAGAACTGAGGTTCATGAGATTGAATTGTGAAGATTCCCTTGAAGCTCTTAACTGTGACAAGTCCCTTTCTTACTACCATTCATACTATGCAGTGATATGTTTTCTTTAGAATGAAAGCCATCGAAATTGATATAATCATGATTTGAGGCTCTGGTTTATTACAATATGTTGGTTTGACAACAACAAAAAAGTTTCCTTAGATATGTAAAAACCTTCAGAGCCAGTGAATACTGATTACTGCTGAGCAGAGTGTTTAGACAATGTAAAGAAGTTTCATAATCTTGCAGCAGGGTCTAGAGGATCATCATTTGAACATTTGAAAGTGGCATGATACTTATTTCACAAAGTGTAGCATTAAAGGGTCTCATTGACAACATTGAATACAACAGTGTCGTTGCAGTTATTAACCTATTGATTTTTACATATGTCAGAACTGAGGTTGAATAGAGGGTACTTGAAAAATTGGTACAGTGAAGCAGAGCATGTTGATGCTAGGGTTTGTTGCAGCACATTAGTCTACCAATCTATGATACTATCTATAGTTGAGCATCAATCAGATTGGTGGCATTTTGAGTTATGCTTGTGGAACATTTGATCCTTGGTACATATTGGATTCTCTCTAGACTATCTAGATTCTAGAGTATGGAAGATGATGTTAGGAACAATTCTAGAAAGGGCCAGGACTTTAAATCAGGATTACATAAGAAACCCTGACATAATCAAATTTGAAGCAAGCTACTCTAGTAGGTCCTGAAGCAGTTAAAATTTGGTAATAACGGTCTCAATATGAGAAAACTTGAAAGTCTCTTTTCTTTTCAGTTAAGAGAGAACCAGCCCCTTTGTGCAACCCCTATAATCATAAGGAACAGTGATTGAATCCTTGGAAAGCCCAGATTTTGTGATGCTTGAATAAAAGGGACCTTCATAAATTGGGTTCTGTTCATAGCCTCTGTTCTGTTTATGTTAGGTTCCTTTTAAAAAAAATACAATTACTACACATTAGTGCAAGGATCCAAACAATCATTGCAACAATTGTAATATTGATGGTTTCATTGGATATAAGTGTTGAAAGCTACATCTAGGGTTGAATCCAAATAAATATAGTTTTTCCAAGAAGAATAACATATTAGATATGGATTCATTCAACCTAATAGAGTGTAGCATGGATGTAAATGAGAAGACTGTCTACACCTCAGTGCAAAAGGAGTTGAATATGAATATCCTTCATAGCAAGGAAGAGAATGAGATGACTAAATTATTCCAGATTAATACTCAAGTAAAAAATACCACGGTGGATGCTCTATTCGATTTTGATTCATTGGAAAAACTCACAGCAAAAAATCAAGTCAACAAGCTTGTGTTAGATGTTCATGATTATTTGAACCACTATCCATTGGAATGGGTGAATAGAGATGTAGAGCTCAAAGTCACTAAATAGTGTAAGGTCAAGTTTACTATAAGTGCATATTTTATGAAATGGATTTATATATAATACTCCTTGATGTGTGTGGTATAGTGTTTGGAAGCCCTTACATGTACACAAGGGATTGATCTTCATGATCAGGGAAAACTAGCACTTATTGATCAAGGATGGGGAAGTATTTCATCATCAATGTGGAAAAAGGTAAGTAGAAGGTCTCTCTAGTAAGTTCCAAACAAGCCAAAAATCGATCACTTTTAGTGGAAAATTTGTATTATTTTTCTTGAGAGATAATCAACCAAGGGATGAATTAGTAAAAGGAATCCATAGAGAGATGTAATGAAGAGCAGAAATAATAGTTAGAGGATTTATTGTATGTGTATAGAGAAGTGCTCGAAGAGCCTAAATATTTACCAACTAAAAGGGAAGTGGGGCACAAGATACAATTGTTTCCTAATTCCCCATTACCAAATATTGGGTTGTATGGATAGTTTATTTTGGAAGGAGATAAAGTGAAGAAACATTTGCAATAACTACTAGAGTAGGGAGTAATTAGACAAAACACATCATCATATGGGTCACATAGCATCATAGTTCCCAATAAGGATGGGACTTGGTGAATGTGTAACGAATTTACTTTGGAAGGAGATAAAGTTAAGAAACAATTGCAATAACTACTAAAGTAAGGAGTATTTCAACCAAGCACATCATCTTGTGGGTCACTATCATCATCATACCCAACATAAACATAAACAGAACAGAGGCTATTGATAAAACAATCACTATCATCATAGCAGTGAAAGTTTGCTACCTGTGAACAATGAATGAAACCAATATCTAGTGGTAACAACAACCTCCAAACACGTTAGAAGGCAGTGAAGTTACAGGGCTAACCTGGTCATGACAAGGGTCTCTAAGATGTGTTTGGTGTGGTGAGACCCCCACAACACGTGGAGATATTTCCTTAACAGAGGTTGATCATGATGCTAGCTTGGTTCAAGGTTCATATACTTACTCTGTTTGTTCTGCTGCTACGTATGCATATATATGCTCTTAGGTATACTACTAGGGAAAATTATCCATGCTTACAAGTAGTGGAAAGACTGAACTGTAAGTCCCATCATAAGTAGTCAAAATGGCCATAGATTTTGTTCAATAGCACAATGCCTGACCTGCAAAACATAAACCTCGTTTGTTAATAACATCTGGAGCTCCTTCTATTAGGGGATCTCCCTTCTACTAATTATTTCCAAAGCTCATATTTCATCTCAAATTCTGGGCTATTTATATATTGTGTCATCCTTTCTTGTCTTCCTCATTGCAGTCTTTTATTATCATGTGGAAATGTGCTTCTGAATTGGGTCTACATGGTCTTCTAGCATATGAATGGGACAATTTTGTTAAGAATCTTATTCTCAATGGTCTAATCTTATCATAGGAGGATGGTTCAATTGCTTGTGCTTGGAACACCTCATTTGGAAAAATAACTTCTTGCCATGCCTATAATTCTATATCAGCATGTTCTTCCCTTCCCATGGTAAATTGGTGGTATAATAAGTTTCGGGACTGTCTTATTGCTCCAAAAATGAAATTATTCATATGGTTGGATTTAGAGAATTAGATATAACCATGGGACCCTCTATTGTGCAAAGGATTATCTAGGCCAAATATATGTATCCTCTATTCAAAGGACTTTGAATATGTCAATCACTTATTTTTTCTGTGTGATTTTTCCATGGAACTTTGGACTGCAACCGTCACGTTATTTAATATTTTGGACCTTGTTCCAATGTATCATATTGACCATTTCCTTTTCTTATGTGAGAAAAACATGGGTAATTATAAATCCTTTCCTATCTTCATCGCTTGGGGTGTCTAGAAGGTTCAGAATAAACATATCTTTGAAAGCAGAGATCTCTGACATCCTGCCTCATATTATGGGTTTCTTCTCTGTATGTCAAGCCTTTGAATCCTCCTCGTAGTCACTCCTTATGCTTCCCTCATAGTCCTCTATCTATAAATGTAGGTTTCTTTGATGATGCATATCATTTAGGTGTATCTGGAGGGGGTGCCATCAGTTTCCTCCCTAGAAATGGGTCTTATCATATTTGGTTGAATATTGGTTCAGAGTCTAATACCAAGGCAGAGGTTTCTGTAGTTTGGGCCCTTTTATATATTGAAACATCATTGAACATTATCTCCTGTCAGATTTATGGAGATTCCAAGTGTGTGATGGACTGGATAATGGAGAAGGGGAATTTTAAGGTTCTTTCCCTCAAGCACTAGATGTAACATATTTAAATTCTTAAGGGTCTCTTTCATAATCTACTATTCTAGCATATTTTGAGGGAATGTAACCAACATGTGGACTATATGTCCAAAAAAAATCTACGGGTGGAGGAAGGCCACTTTTTATTTGAAGAACCAGGAGGCTTACAATTATTGAGAAGGGGATATGTTCATATCCCCAGTGATCTTCAGTTGGCTCACTTCTTTTGATATGTCAAGAAATTCTATCCTTTTTGTCATCTTATGAATAAAATATTTTTGTTTGAACTGGTTATTCTTGTTTGTAACTAGGATTTTAATGTTCCATACTATCCGGGTTTTTATCTTTTTTAGTAATTTTATCCATGTTCTACAAAGTTTATAGATGTTCTTTTCATGTCCATTTTTGGTCCCTGTTAGTTAATTTTGTGATGGATGTTGTTGTTGGCATTGGTGATGTGCATACCTTTGAGGTTTTTTGGGTCATATATATGTAAATGTACTCCTCTTTCTTAATGAAAAGGATGATTTATCTTCTCTAGAAAATATTACCCTATAAAAGGGTTGGTGTTTAGCAGTTACGAGACTCAGCAATTTTTCAGTTACGAGTCAGACTAACCCATATTCCTGTACTCTGTTTTCCTACATGACAAAGTGATAAACAGAGGAAATGAAGATTTTTTTGAATATTTCCACCATTGATACAACTAGTGAATTAGTGAATTAGCAATAACATAGTAGTGAGCTTGAGTGGACCCTCAGGGGGACTCTACACCAGCTAGGATCTGTCCAAGTTAGATATCAAGCACACTTTCACAACCCAACACTGGATATTCATTGAGTTTGGAAGGAAATAAACTTTAAAAAGATTGCAGATCTATTTGATTGAGAAATCTTCGGAACAACATGCAGATTTAATTACACTACAACACATTCCTTGCTGAAAAATGATCCTTTAAATAGAATGCAGATCTATCTTATTCCCCACTATTTTCACCATCTTCCCATACACTATCAACAACTCGCAAAACAACAAGGAGATCAATACTTTTCATTTCCAAAGAAATACCACCTACCACATTATCAATAGTTTCAAAAGGGAATCAGTTTCTTTATACCACAGATGGCAAAGTTCCTTTAAGGGGTACTCCTTTGGGGATCCTATTATTAGACTTTGTGGGTGGTCCATTTATTGGAAACACCAAATGAACTCTATCAAACTTGCAATCTGTGCCTCCTCCTTGTAGAGTTATATAATGTGTTGTAGAACCTTTCTCATAATTCAACCTAGCTAGTTGTCTGCCACTGCATTTTTACCTCAAGATATCACTTCTTTGGAAATGGCTCTAAGGTTTGCATAAAATTATGAACCCATAGTTAAATAGGAACCTCCTATATCTCCTAATGACTTCACAGTAATACATGTATCCCATTGGATTGGAAGTACCACCGAATTGTAGGGGCTGGTTGACAGAACTGGATTCCAAAATGTCATTACCTAGTGGAGCCCCAATTTCTGGTAGGCCTTTATCATTAAGTACCTCTATCATATCATGCCATGAGTGAAACTTGATTTGATGTGCTTACCCACCATTACATGGGGGCCTTTTCCAAATTCATATACATTGTTGCAACCCTTTGCTCAGGCACAATCTACTCCACCACTTGTTCCAAAGATTCTTTCATGGTGTCAGTTGTGCCATTAAACTCAATATCTTCTTAAGCTCTGCACTAATCCACCTAACTATTTTCAACATCATGCAATGCCAAAAAAAAATTACAGTCTATTCAAGAGTGATTAAAATCTATATTTATCTTTTTCCATAGATCAGACACTGACACACAAGACAGAGTTCCGAGTCATCATTGTGCTCATACAAAATAAAAATTCAACCTTTCTTACACAAAGGCACAAAAAGAGTTGAAATATGGGCATTTGTTTGGAATTCACTCTATGTGCCACTGTACCCAGTTAGTTTTATTGTTATGTTTATCTGGTTTTACTTATAACACTTAAAAAGAGGATGAGAATGGAAACAGTAAAGGAGTAGAGAAACATCTTCCTCTGCGATAACAGCAGCTATGGTGGAATGGTAAACGCTCCTCGCATATTCACACCTTGGAAACCTTATCTCGAAATGAAGCTAGTCCTCACTTGCATTAGAGCAAATCCATTTGAACCTTGTTGGGCCTTGAAAGAGAGATCAAATTTCTCCAAACACCTCGTAAACAAATATTCTTGTAATTTTTTTATATTTTTTAATAAAAAACAGCTGAAAGGTAAGATAGGCCCCATATAGTTGACTCAGTAATAAAATTTAATTATTTTTAAATTAGATTTTTTTCATACAAAACATGTCTGCTTGAACAGAACATACTGAAAAGGAAGATAACCCGATAACCCCATATAGTTGACTTAGTAATTAAAATTTTAGGTTTATATGGTATCAAATTCCTCATCCAATTTCTTTCCACATCATCCAGTGGTAAAAAATATATCGAAGAATTCAATATATTTTAATACACAATATATATTTTTTAATTTTTTTACATAAAATTTTATGTTTATCATATCAAATATTTTATATTTATAAGAAAGATTAAGTTTCTAAGAGTTTAATATCTTTTAATATGTAGCATATATTTTTAATATCTTTTAATATGTAGCATATATTTTTAATATGTAGCATATATTTTTAATAGACAATATATTAAAGGGAAAAATAATAAGATAACTTTTTTGTAAGTTAGTAAAGTTTCAATATATTACTAAATAAACATACAATACAAAAATAGTAGTTGGTTTACCAAACCAGTTGTAGAAGAAGATTCTCTTTGTCACACATTTAACCAGACATGCCATTAGATTTTTTTGTCTTTACTTTCCCTTATATAGTTCAAAAAAGTTCCCCTTCCCACTACTACTATATGTAGGTCTGCCTATCTGAATAGCTATATAGCTCTGATCTTCAGACCTAAACTTGAAAAAATAACTACAATACTACCTATATAACATAACACAAAACTAAACAAAAGATTGGTCGATGCCATGATCAACTAACACAATATTATTTGCTTGGAGTTGTTATCGTCGTTGGCCCCATTGTTGGGTCCTCCACAAGGGTTGTCGCTGGAGCCTCTAGGGTTGCCAGTGGACAGCCGCCTGCAGCGCAAGCCTCTCGAACTCGATACTTCCTCAAGCGGGCGAAATCTCCTATCTCTACACCCATCGATATATCCACATTATCGATATAATTTAGATAGATTGAGAACATTTTGTTAAGATCCCCAATTCTGCCAACATGCAATTTCTCTATGTTAACCAAACCCTTGAGAGCCTCTTCAATTCCTTTTAGGCATTGGTCTATAGATTTTAACTCGATTTCTGTCTCGAGTTGCCTCTTTTTCCTCTACTCTGCTGCTTCTGCTTGCAGCTTTTCCACTAGAGTCTTGACATGCCAAGCGGTCTCCAAGGTCTTTTGGTACACAGTCATCTATGTTTTGGATTTCCCTGTGTTGATGATCCAATCTCCTTCCTCCTCTATTCTACCATCAAAGATAGCCCTACAATGTCTTCGAACCTCACTCTCCCAGATTTCCACTATATCCTTCCCTTTTGTGTGACTGTTTAGCAACAACCTCCGCTGCTTCCTCCATGCATGTCTGTTTGCAAAACTCAAAGCCCTGAGCATCCGCGGGAACTACCTCTTGGCCTACTAGCATCACTTTAGCTCTTACTCATTGCACTCCCTGATAACTGAATTTCCCTCATAGAAATTACTATCACCAACTCACAATTACACCACCTTTCAGTGTTTTGCCTTATGTCGATGAAGCTTGCTCCCTAGCTATGATTTAAAGATGACACCCCAAATGAGACTTGCCTCGCCGATATTTGAGTACTTTCCCTCTCAATTTTTAGTAACTCTGACCTGCTAGCGATGTTGTTGTTCATTCGTGTGTACTTGTGGACGTCCTTCCTCTCATTTTCCCTTGCCAGCGGTTTGTTCAAAATCATAATCACCCTGACCTTGCTCTTGTATGTTTCCCCTCTTGATTTCGTACCTTCCCACTCCTCTTGCCACATCTCCTATTAATGAGACGATCACACTAACAATCTATTATGGGGGAAATCCTCTCCTTCCCATGATTAACCATCACTCTATCCTTGTATTGCAGACACATACCCCTTCTCGTTTCCTAAGTATGTCCATAATGAAGGATTATTTGTTCGTATGAACTGGTAGATCACTGTCCTGATTCGGGCCCACCCCTTCTCTATCAACCTACCTTAATGGCGTGGAGTGATCTCTCTCTGCCAACCTTTGGCTTTCCTCCTTTAGCTAGCCCTCTGAAAACTTGCACATCACGTCGGTGAGCAAATGGACATTATCTACCCCTTTATTTTCCACCCTATCCACCAACACATTCGAAAACCACTGAACTAAGGTGAATTCCATGGTTTTCAACACCTCCAGATGTTTTTGAATGCGTTGGATTAATGGGGGCAAGTGCCAGTTCCATGTTACTTTACTTATTTGTGTGCCACATTGTAACTTACGTGTCACTTGAATGATAAGAGGTGTGGTTCCTACTAGGTCTGGTTCCATGGGAGTTTGCATGGGCTTACAACCATTCATATGGGATTTCTCAATAAGTGTCTTGGCATATTTTCTTTTATATACAAATATCCAGTGATGTGTTTGTCACACCTCCAAACCAAGACACTAATGCAATAGACCAAGATCGGTCATGTCAAAGGACCTTTTCAAATCTTGCCAAAATTCTCTTCTCATAACTGCCTGTGATTACTAAGTCATCGACATACACAACGATGATCACAATATCCCCCCTTGATCTTTGCAGTAGAGGTTAGGATCATAAGGGCTTCTCTTTCAGCCGTGCTGTGCAAAATGCTCATCAATTTGTATAGAAAGTTCCCACAATATATTCTGTTTAAGCAAAATATAATGCTTAATATTTTTCAAAATAGATACAAATGGATTACTGCGATGTAGTAATATCTCCAAAAGAATATCTAAAAGCATATTTTCAAGATATTTACACCATGCAGAGGTAAAAAAACAGGGCATATATGTTTAAATCCCTCCCATCAAAGTACCTTGAGGTCCCTCTAATGGTGCAAGCCTAGAAGAACTCCAATTAGGAAAAAATTGTATCAAACCTTGAGGATAGGGTGAAACAATGGAATGTCAAAACCCTAAACCTGGGTGGTCATCTGATTCTAACAAACACAGTGCTACAAGCTATTCCAAGGTATATGTTATCTATCCTCCCTTCTCCCAAAAGATCTGGGACATCCAAAGGAACTTCTTGTGGCGAGGGGTAGAGGTGAAATGAAAATGGGCGCTAGTGGCCTTAAATAGAGTGCAAACCAAAAGATGCAGGTGGGCTAGGTCTTCAAGATCCAGAGGTAACCAACAAAGAAAATGGAGAAAAATTATGGTGGAGATGGTTAAAAGGGGGGTCATCACCTTGGGAAAGGCTTTGGAAATCAAAATATGCACCTAATTTCCATACAAAAAAGTTAGTTTGGTTATCAAGTTCCACTCAGGGGTTGGCAATTTGGAATTTAGCATGGAATAAAAGAGGTATAATGCAAAAACACTATTCTGGGAAATCAGAAATGGAAAGGAGGCCCTATTTTGGGATGATGCATGGTAGAAACAAGCTAAGTTATGCAGGGAGGAATGACATCCCTTCAAACTAAGCACATAAATATAAGAGTATAGAGAATTCTACCAATTCTAGGATCAAGGACTAGAAAATAACAAATGGAGGCGATGGAATTTTAATATCTTTCAACGGCCAACCCAGAATGACTTAGCTATTCAGTATCTAACAGAGGAACTAAGAAAATTAAGAATTATGTTCAATAATGAACAAGACCAACTCAAATGGGGGAAAAAAGAAGATGTGGAGTTCAATCTCAAGGAAGTCAAAGCTTATCTTAGTGAGGGATATACTGGTACAAATGATCCATCGTGGAGAAAACTGGATGGTGCCACATTGGCCATAAATTTAAATTTTCATGTCATTGATTTTACACCAGAAGGTCCTAACTCAGGACAAAGTTATAAAGAGAGGATTTATAGGTTCCTCTTCGTGTTTCCTCTCTGAAAACACAAAAGAGAGGCTTAATCATTTACTCAACACCTGTAACTATATGGAGGCACTATGGGACTAATTAGCCTCAATATTTAGATAAAGAAACCAAAGTCGAGAGAGCATACAAGAAAAAATAAAGAAATGGCGGGTGCATTATACAAAAAACGAGGTGGTGAACCTTACCTGAAATTTCATTCGAGGTTTCATCCTTTGGGAAATTTGGAAGGAGCACAATAGATGAATATTCTCTTATAATAAGCTTCCTGTTGACAACCTAGTGGAAGGAAAAATGTGTCAGCTAAAGGAAACATTAATTAGTACGGGAAATCAACCATTAGAGGAACAACCACCCCCCCAAGGAAACACAAATTTTGAAGTGATGAGGCTTCATGTTTTTCACCATGTTTTCCCTAAATAAATATATTCTAGCAGGAAGAATTATTCATTACTTTCCCCTCTTACAAGCAAACACTCGACAAAAAAAGGATTTCACACCTCGGAGTTTTTTTGTAGGATAAAGGGAAAGGTGAGTGGGTATCCTGCAGTAGCTGCATTGGTCTTATTAGCATTACGCCACTTTTCATATGGGTCTTCAAAACAAATAATCACCATTACACTTTGTTGATTTGTTTTAAAAATAAACATAACACCCAATAGATTTCTTTTGGGATGCAATGTTGTTGTTGGTAGTATGATTGTATTTGTGCCACATGTAAAGCTAATATGCGTTAAATTTCTTTCACCTTGCAATATTTTTATTGGAAATGTGTTTGGGCTAGAAACTATGCTAGATTTCTTTTGCTTTGCAATAGTGTTGTTGTCAATTAGGTTGTTTATGATAAAAGGAAATCTAGCAAGTGTTAGATTTCCATCACTTTGGCAATGTTATTGGAAATGTTGTGCTTGTGTTTGGGCTAGAAGTTGTGTTAGATTTCTTTTGCTATGCAATGTTGTTGTTTTCAATTTGGTTGTTTATTATAGAAGGAAATATAACACGTGTTAGATCTCTTTCACCTTGGTAATGTGCTTTTGTTTGTGTTAGAAGGAAATATAGCATGCACTAGATTTCTTCTGACATAAAATGTTGTTATTGGTAGTATGCTTGTATTTATGCTACATGTAAAGCTAGCATGCGTTAAATTTATTTTACCTTGAGACATTGTTGTTGGAAATGTGATTGTGTTTGTGATAGAATTTGTTGGATTTTGTTGGCTTTTGTTTTCCCTACAATTTTATTGTTGCCAATGTGCTTTTGTTTGTACTAGAAGTAAATCAATCGTATGCTAGATATCTTCTACACTGCAATGTTATTTTTGGCAATGTGATTGTGTTTGTGCTACAATAAACTCTAGAATGTGTAAGATTTCTTTTACTTTGAAATGTTTTTGTGAGTAATATGCTTCTATTTACGTTAGAAGAAAATTTAGCATGTGGTGGATTTCCTTCGCCTTAGAATATTGTTATTGGCAATGTGTTTGTGTTTGTGCTAGAAGGAAATCTTGCATGTGCTAGATTTATTTGACCATGTAATGTTGCTTCTAGCAATATGCTTATGTTTGTAGTAGAAGGAATGATATTGATTGTTAGCTTTCATTTGAGGAAACAATGTTTCATTACATACAACATGACAACCATAATATTTTTATTTTTGCATTTATATTACTTTTTCGGAAGTTGTGTGTTTTTGGGGAAATATAAAGTCACACTTTACACGGTTCATTCTTTTAATTACAAGTTACGATGTAATTGTTGTTACAGAATTGATGCAAGCTACAATGGAAAATATAATTTTGGCAAAAGGGGACTATGTTGATCTCCTTATTAATGATCAAGTCATTGGGCTAGCAAGGGTTGAATCTGCAGAGTCTGGAACTTATTATGTTGGAAAAAAGGTTAATGTTGGTTATGTTGCAATTTTGATAATTGATCTCATTCAACACATTTGATTGATGATGATGTTAATGAAGGGGACATACATCCATGGAAGATTGTGGATTTGAGACACCACATAGGTAAATCAAAATATTGAAGCATGTGTTATATATTTTTGATACTATAATAAATGTTCTTTTTTTGAGTAAATACTAACATTATTTACATTTGTTTATAGGTACAAATGTTTCTTCTACATTTTCTATTGGAGACAAGGTAAATCTTCTACAACATGGAGTGAAGGTGGGCGAGGGCTCCATATTCAATACAGAGCTTGGGCATAAAGTGCATGGAAAGATGGTAAAGAAAGGATGCATAGTGGTTAAAATTGAAAAGGTGTTAAAACATAATGTTCCTCTACCACATCCAACAGGGTTTGAGCATACACTTGGGGGTGCATTAGAATCTTATGAAATTTGGCCAGAATCAGATTTGGAGCCTCACTGTCATGATCATGCCATAAATATTGCCCAAGATAGGGTTAAATTCATATGTGCAAAGGTTTCTCTTACACATGAATGCATGGGAACAAGCATGTGCATTGCCAAAGGAATGCTAGTTCATGTCCGCGAGGATGACATTGTTGAGGGCGAAACACTAGGTGAAATGGATTTTGGTGTTTTTCTAGAAGAGATAGATGGAAATTGTGAGATATGCAAAATTGGAGATAAGTCTATACATTGTTTGGTTAGATGGCCAATAAATAAGTTGGTGGACAACAAAGGTGTGATATTAAGGGTCAAGGAAAAGTTCAAGGAACCAACCAAAGAAATGGTGATATGGGATGTTATAGAGGACACAAATCCCTTAAACAAATGGGATGGGTACCTCTGTAATGAAAAATATAGAAACTCAATTGATATGAATGTAACAAGGCCATATAAAAGGATTAAACGAGTTATGGCTACAAAAAAAACTACAAAATGTCAAACAAAAATAGATGAAGAGAAAGAAATTCGACTTTTGGCAGCAGATGTATGTTGTAGAAAAGATTGTCTTCAACATGTCGATAGGAAGGCCATTGCAGGTGCTAGAAGGGGTATGAGACAAATAAATACAAATGGTATTAGAGAATTTGTCTTGAATTCACTCATGTCAAACACAGTGATGTCAAGCGGCCATGGCCTACCACCTATTGCTAGAAATGTAAAGGACATGAGATTTAATGGGAATATTATTTGTAAGAAAGCATGGTATAAGATACATAAAATTCCTCAAAGCACATTCTATAACTACCAGCATTATTTCCAACATGGACAGATCAAAGCTATTCATGGTAACACCAACACATGCAAAGAACGAGCTCACACAATGGCAGCTATAGAAATATTGCACAAAATTGTAATGGATAATTCAGATTTTTCACCAAATCAAACACGTCAAGTTGAAGAAGATGGAACATTTGCTCCTTTAAGACTGCTTCCTTCGAATTACACACAAAATTCTTTGTTAAAAGAGATCAATGAGGCTCTTCAAAAGCTTAATTATCCATCAATACCACAACCAACAATGAGCAAGATCTGGAATACTAAGTTTCGAGATGTGGCATTTTCAAAGAACACCAACTTCAGTAAATGCAGTGAATGTATTGTGTTGAAAGCACAAATGAAGTCAGCAACTACAAAAGAGTTGGAAGAAAAGGCATGAGGTAGGTTGACGAAACATAACAAGATTGTTATGTGTGGAAGATATTGCTACTATGCCCATAGAATTATGTCATAGTGGTTTCCAAAGGAGTATTTGAGCATTATCCATGATAAAATGGACAAAACAAAGACATCAATCCCAAGGCTACGTGTCAAATCAAAATCTGTTGTAGGAACAAATTTGGGTTTGCCATTGACAGGTATGCTTACACATGGGCATAAGGCGGGAGGTTTTGGTCATTTCTCCTTACCATTTGTCCATATGGGATCACAATTTACTATTACATCCCTTGCAAAGTGCTTAAGGGACCTTGAAGACCCACAAATGGATATGTATGGTGATCTACTTTATGAAAGTGGAATTTCAAGAAACCCACTTACAAATGCATTACTTGACACCTCTATTTACCCAAAATGTCAAGGGTACAAGGATGATTTTATATCTCATGGAAGTTCAAAAAGTCAAAATGTTGATTTTAAACCTCTTCCTCCACATTTGTTGTTACAGTTGGATAATGCAGCAAGTGGTGATAAGAATCGCTATCTTTTCATGTTTCTATCACTTTTAACTGCACTTGGTGTCTTCATCACTATTGAGGTTGGGTTCTTGCCTGTGGGGCACACCCATGAAGACATAGATGGAACCTATGGAAGAATGTCTTCCAACCTAAAAAGTAAAGATATTTATTCTTTACCTGAAATGATGGATACATATCGCATAATTGATGAAAATAGAGTGTTTCCACCTGCACTTATTGACAAGGTCTATGACTTCAAAAGTTTCCTTAGTGGATACATTAAGGAGGGAAAAAATGCACTAGTTGGACATCTTAATGTTCAATACTTCCAATTTCTTATACTCAATGATGTTCCAGTACTAAGGTATAAAGAATCAATTAGAGACTCTGAGTGGTCAGAACCAGTTGAGTTATGGAATATAGATGATGAAGGTCGACCTATAATTCCCATAGGGAAGCCATCTTTCTTAGCTTCCAAACAGAATGATGTCTATTTAAAAGAACTAAAGGAAGGGATAACATCATACATAAAAATGTGGAAAGACACTATTGGGAATGAGGATTCACCAATTGTTACAGAGGAATGGAAAAATAAAGTGGTGTATTGGGAAAAAGTTCTTGATACATTAGATGGAATCTATAATGATCATAGAATAATAGATGGAAATGATTCATCTTCTGAGGATTTCTGGCCCAAGACAAGGCACATTGTTGATGTTGATCGTAATGCACTCCAAGTAATCTCAAGTATTATGGATGGAGATTTTGATAATGCGATAGATGAACCAATATATGTTGGACCCAAATGCAACAAGCCAAAGCCAACATTCAATCCGATGATTGATGTTGAGAAAGGAAAGATGTTGCTAGTTAGATCAGGAAATGAGGATGCAGGTGAGATGATTTGGATGGCAAAATCCATCTCAAATATCTTTAGGGATAATGAAAGTGAGAATCTTCATGTAAAGGTTGACTGGTGGAAGCCTATGTCAGGGAAATACAATGGAAAATTTTTAGAGCAATATTGGGTACCAAATCCTAATGACAAAGAACTTGGCTCTATTCCAATTAATACCATAGTGTGGGCATGGATGCCAAAGAAAGAACATTGCAAGAAGACCAAGATAAATAAATATGGTGTAGAAGCCATTCTTGATCTACTTGAGCGATTATCTTAAGAGTAGGTTTATATGATACATAAATGTAATTTTTTTTTGGAGGATCTATTAATATACATTCAGACACATTTTCCCATATTTGTTGTATAAATATTCTCTTCATATTTTTTTTGAAGGCGTTTTATATTATTTAATAGTTCAATGTAATCATGTGTTATACAAATTACATGACAATGCCATAAAATATTTAAGTTTTCAAAGCTTTATTTGACCAGCATAACTTCTCACCATATCAAATATGCGTAATAAAATTCAATAATGCACCTAAAAACATCTTCTAAACTTGTTATATTAAAACAACAGTGGGGTACCTAATTAGTATTATATTTAATATAAACCATTTAAACACTTAATGAATAAATGCTAGATGCTTGATATAATGTTTGAGGTGAGTTTTCCTTAATTTTCCTTATTATAATTGATATAATCAAATTCCCTATTTTGTTGCATGTTAATTTATAAAAAAATATTTTGATCATTGAACAACACAACTAGAATTATAAAATATTTCTACTTATAGATTTTGAAGTGGTGCCAACATTATACTAGTATAATTAATTTGTACTCAACTTAGGAAAAGTAGTTAGTGTCAATTTAAAATGGTCAATAATAGTAATAAAAACAATATTAATATATTGTTAAATAACTTTATAGGTAAGATTTTTTTTACACAATCTAGTATTCATGGTCATATTTAATACATAAATATAAATGTTAATGGTAATAGAAATAATGTAAGGAATTTAAGTTTTAGATGAATGTTAATATGTTCTTTTCAATAGAGTATCCTTAAACATTAGAGGGATAAAAACTAAACATGTGTAATAAATATCTTAATCATTTTTCTCTCTTTCTTGTTGTATTTGAAAATAATCAAATTGTACTACTTTGTTACTATTCTAATTCATGATTGATTTTGATCATTAAAATGATTAGTAATTGAGACGAGAGGCTCATTTTACAGCCCAATATGGGGGGATGTGTAAGTTTGTCTATCCGTCTGTGCCCGTTTAAAATAAAAATTATGTTCTAAATAGAAAAATATAAAAAAAGAATATTTTGTAAAGTAATTAGAAGTAAAAAAAAATGTGTGAATTAGGTTTAAATCTTATAATTTTCAAAAGTAACTATTGAAGATTTATGTTAACTAATTTATGTCAATATCAACTTCATATATATCTATATATATAAAAAAAAAAATCTTATGGTTAAAATTATTATTTGTTCGTATATATACTCTATTTAGCATTCAAAAATATAGTTTCAACAATTAAAAATAACACATTGTATCTTTCACTCTAAATGTGTTTGCACTTGAAATTTGATCCCTACATCTGCACTTAAAATGGATCTATGATGGTATATATTGGACACATTACTATGATCATTTGTCATTGAATAACTTTATACTTAATATATAGCTTGCATATTAATATATTATTCATTAAGTAAGCCTCAACCAACTTCGTCTTACATAAAAGTACAAATAATAAATAAAAATAAATTATATTCAACATTTAATTTGATCCTAAAAAAATATTTTCTCCTTAACTCTAAAATGGTGCAAAATTCTTACAATAGTATGTAATGATGATGGTGATAATAATGATTATCATCCACTAAGACCAAATATGGTATATAAGAAGGTAAAAAGATATTACTAAAAGTTATTTTGAATTTTAAATTGTGCCAACATTGTTTTAGTAATAATCGTAAATCAACATATACATGATATTTACTATATTGGATTATCGGTTAATAATAGTTACACACACATCATTATTTTCATAAAATAACCTTAACAAACTTATCTTTTTAATATAAACCATAAAAATATTAAAATAGATAATGTAAGGAATCCAATATTAATATGTGAAATATTTTCTTTTTCAAGTTTATTTAAATTTGTTTTATAAAGCTTATCATGATAATTTTTACAAAAAAATGGTGAATATCTATATAAAAATTAGTGAACTAAGTGGCTTTCTAATTCCTCATTTCGAAAAAATATAATCTAGTTAAAGTTCTAAATAATGGTATATATTGGACACATTACCAAAAATTTCATTTGTCATTAAATAACTTTATACTTAATATATATCTTGCATATTAATCTATTATTCATAAAGCGAGCCTCAATCAACTTCTTTATTAACATAAGTGTACAACTAATAAATAAAAATAAATTATGCTACTACTCACATTCAACATTTAATTTGATCATAAATTTATTTTTCTCCTCAACTCTAAAATGGTGCAAACTTTCTACAATAGTATGTAATTATGATGGTGATAATGATGATTATCATCCACTAAGACCAACTATGGTAAATAAGGAGATAAAATGATATTATTAAAAGTTATTTCGAATTTTATTGTTATGCTGAAAAAGCATTAAAAGAAGTGTTTCAATATCATCATAATTTTGTTTAGTTAAACAATCAAAAAGGTTGGTACCGTCACAAATATATTGAAATTTAATTCTAATACGAGTATAAACTCGATGCTTTGAGGGTTTTTTAATCTTCAACCATAATATAACTAGTGTTGCAAAGGTGATAGACTTTTAAATTGTGCCAACACTGCCTTAGTAATAATCATGACTTTTCACATACATGATATTTACTATATCAGATTATAATTAAATGGATTAACAATAGTAACATATGCATCATTATTTTCATAAAATAACCTTAACAAACTTATTTTTTACTATAAACCATAAAAAATATTAAAATAGATAATGTAAGGAATCCAAGATTAAAATGTGAAATATTTTTTTAGCAAGTTTATATAAATTTGTTTTATAAAGTTTATCATGATAATTTTTACACAAAAATGGTGAATATCTACATTAAAATTAGTGGATTAAGTGACTTTCTAATTCCTCATTTTGAAAAAACTTAATTTAGTTAAAGTTCTAAATTCTAGATCCACTGAATACTTCCATATTTAATGAAATATGTGTTGTAGGGGCAGTGTTTAAATCGTGTTTTTGATGGTGTAATTGGATTCAGCGCCATCAAAAACGTCGAGGACACCTAAAATTGTGAAGTTTAACAACTGTTACTTGGATTTACAAAAATCCTTGCCGGATTTTCTCTAAATATAACCAGAATTTCCATAACTTTCCGGGCAACTCCTCTGCCTCATTACACTACGCGGGTAAAAATAAATCATTGTCTCTAGTTTGGTAAAAATAAATCATTTTCTCTCGCTTGGAAACTTGATCAGAGAAATCTCTATATTGGCCCAGAAATCTTTGTAGATGGGTGTTGGTAGGACCTGACTTTATTGAACATAAAGGTGAGTTTGTTTAACTTGAATGGCATAAACATGAAGAAATTTGGAGGCATCTTGTGGATAAAGTTAGAAGGTAGTAATTTTTCTTTTGTTGGAATGGTTTTTTTTTTCAAAAATCTTAATTATAAGAGTGTTTGAATGGTGTGTTTGATAGTGGAAATGCATTCAGCACCATTAAAAACCTCTTGGGTCTCAAAATCCTAAAGCTTGCAACTGTAACTCAAATTTTTAAATTTTCCACCAAATTTTATCAAATTGTTCCAAAATTTATGTTGTTTTTTGCACAAAAATATCACTTTCTTCAACTACTTGAAGGTAAAATTGCTATAAGTCTATTTTCCATGAGAAGATAAGGAAAATCATGATTTGTTGCAAGAAAAATTTTGACATCCACTGTAACGAATAATGTTATATATAAAGTAGAGTACATTTATTCCAATGATGTTACACATTTAATATTTTAACAAATGGTAACTTGAAGAGTGGTACTTCCCTCTTTTGCAAATGGATTGTCTCTTTTAAATTTAACACACCAAGAACATTTTATTCTTTTATTACCATTACAATCTTTTACAACATAAACTCATGGAAATCATGTCTTCGATTTATTTTTGAATATACATTTGTGTCTATTTGATGGGTTTTCTCTTTAAACAAGCTCTACACTATTTGATTGATCATCTTCATTTATATGAGCGACAACTTCATTTTTATGATTACATGGTTTATTAGAATGTCGCAGGAGACCCAATGCAACAACAATTGGCAATTGTTTTTTATCCTTTGTAGGGCGACCAATAGGAGACATTTTTCAAAATTTACACCTATTCAATCAAGAAAAACAATAGAAAACATGAATACATAAATTTAAAAGCAATAACATATTTACTAATGGAAATAAGATTTCCACAATTATTCATATTTGAAGAAAATTTCAAATGGAATTGCATATAAGATTAATTTCATGTCCAACATTTCAGAGGGACCCTCCACCCATCATCATGGACTAGAGAATATTTATTGGTAAAAAAAATAAAGACAACTTCATATTACAACAAAACAATTATAATATATATATAACTTTTGAAAAAATATATTTCAAAATTTAGGATTACAAAGATTTTATGGTTTTCTGAATTATGTTGTTGTTTTGTAAAACGCAACTAAGAATTTCATGTTAAACTTCGAAAAATTGTAAACACATCTTGGAATTTCATTTAGTGAAACACATTTTAGAGCTTTATGCCAAATGAAAATAGATTCGTCCACCCTCCCTAATCTCTCAAACTCACTCCATTTATTTTTAGATTTACATGTCTATTTTGAAATCCAATAATGCATTGAGAAAACTTTGTATTTAAATTTATATGGCTAATAATAATTAATTGAGATTTTTGAGTGGAGAAAAGTATCAAAACTTAAATGTTAATGTGATAAATCTAAATCTTAAATGTTAGAAATATAAATCTAAATGCAAATCTAATTCTTAATTCTCACTGCACCATATTTGATACAAAAAACCAACAGTGCGACTCAAAATAATAATGAATTTCAAACCTCACAACTTGCTTTAAATAGATAATAATAACTTTCATTTTAATGTGAGATTGAAGAAAAGAGGGCAAACCGATTTAGAAGAAATTTTCATTAAAGAGCAAGTTTGAAGAAAAGAATGCAAAGGATAAATAAAGGTGTATGGTTGCTATATTAAATACTCTATCATAAGGTGAGAACAATGCTACAATCCTCACATCAAAACAATTTTGTTTGCTTGCATCTCAAAGTGTCTTAAAGCCTATGAGGGCCACATCATTTTTTAAGTAATGATAAAGGATTTTCATTTATAGGGAACATCAAGTTCTCCAGCGGAAGTGCATCACATATCCATTGAAAATTTGCATCGAATATATGACATCAAATGAGGTTATCCGATGAAGGTTTCATACCTCCAACTGGTATGTTTGTCATAATCATCATCTGATATTCGATGAATATTTATGTTGAATATCCAATGAATATGGGTTCATTGGATATCCGACAAACTTGTAGCTATTATTAAAAAATAGGAGTCGATGAGGATGGTTTAGGTCCATCTCTTTTGCCTCCATAAGTACCTAAGGTCATCCATTTTGATTGATTTCCAATCACCAACCTATATCACATTATGACCCCCATCATATATTCTCAAACATAAGAGTGAGCCTAAAACTTGTTCCTTATGAACATCAAAGTCAACCTGAAATTGAAAGGTTTGTGAAAGGTTTACTATTGAGTATACGATTAAGTGAATCAATTTAGAAATTTTGATTTCTTCCTGTCTATCTTCATATTTTAGGAAGTTGTTTCACCTAGGACTACTTTCTCTGATATTTGAACCTATTCTAACATACTATCGTGTTGTTCTTGTCAGTACAAAAGTTTGGGCTAATATTTTCCCCATGATGTGCAAGGGGGGAGCATGGAAACATACACCTGAAGTGCATCACAATTTTTTGTACTGTTGAACTATGATCCACTAAAGCTTCCAATGTGAGAGAGAGTGAGAGATGTCAGGAAACCCCAAGGGATTGAGTGAGTGATCACCTCTACAAATTGGTACATACGAGTGACATATATATATATATATCTATATATATATATATATATATATATATATATATATATATATATATATATATATATATATATATATATATATATATATATATATAGATATAGATATAGATATAGATATATATATATATATATATATATATATATATATATATATATATATATATATATAATTTCTTTATACAAATAAGGCAGGCATGTCACATGCTTGTAATAAATGTTAAAGGAAAGTACAATTTACAATGATGACCATTGCAGAACATATACAATAGTAGAATCTAAATTTCCTAAAATGGGTGATGTTGCTACTAAATTTCCTATGGATAAGAGGCTTGAGTCCTATCTAATCCTACCTTGGATACTTCACCTCTTATCCCTTGAGCTCATCCTCCCATCATAAGTGGATCCCAAGCTCATTATGATAAATCCTAAACTACAATCCCTCTCCTATAAATTTACTGCTATCCATAACAGCAGGGTTGGCTTTTAGAGACTAATCATGCCCTCATGCTGCTACCTTGAACCTAAGAGAATCATCATCTTCATGCATTAGGGTGCTATTAAGGTGTGCTTTATGACAAGGAAGGACAAGTCAACTTGGGGAGAACTCTACAAGATCAACTACTATTCTTGGTTTTAAAATCTCTCCTATTTCTATGAACACGAAGAGTATCTTGTTTTCCTATATGAGTTGTGTTACATTTAAATTCATATATATCAATCCCTCACTAATTCATTAAATAGAGTGATTGAATTATGCTACATAGATGTTGTGGATCCTTGGCTTGTTTTGATTGCATATGCAGGTTCCAATTATAACATTCGGAGCTACGATTGGAGCTTACAATCAAGGATGAAAGTAAAGCTTGTGAC
The DNA here is from genome assembly GCA_031772625.1 of Pinus tabuliformis. Classification (NCBI taxonomy): domain Eukaryota; kingdom Viridiplantae; phylum Streptophyta; class Pinopsida; order Pinales; family Pinaceae; genus Pinus; species Pinus tabuliformis. The sequence continues at coordinate 665,395,154 of CM062809.1, read as the reverse complement.
AGATTCTAAGTAAGCATCTTTCCCTTTCTTCAATTTCTCTAAGGAAAATTTTATATTATTTAATTTGTATTGTTATATACCATTCCACTAGGTCTAGGGAAGATACTTTTGTCTACAATCGTAAACTCCATATAATAGGGGTCAAATAGAAGCAAATAAGAGAATAATGAAGAATATACTGGAGGAGGTTATGGATATTATCCTTACCATATTAACATTAAAAGAGAAAATGTAATAACATAGTCTAAAAGGAAGAGAAGCCCAAGTAAGAAAGGCTCACAAAATGTTGATATGGAAGTTGAAAATTCTACTATCGCTGAGTCAGTAGCATTACAAATTACTAAAAAATTAGTGAATAGAAAAGGAGTTGGCTTAAGAGGAACCATCCATTTTCAAAGAGAAACCTTTAATGATGCATAATTCCCATTATTATAAGGAAGAGATAAAATTTTAGATAAAATATATCCATATAAGAATAGGAAAATAACTTGAGAATAGGCTTCACAAGTGGAAGTTTAGAGAATTGGACCCTTGGACTGCTTAAATTTCATGTGCCTGTTGAAGATGTTCTTCCTCACTTTATTTCAAAGAAGGATATACAAAATATTAGATTAAAAATAAGAATAAATGAACTTAAAGGTGCATTGAGCCCTAAACCTTTGTTTACAAAAACATTATTCATTGTTACTCTAGACCAGGGACATCAACATGGCTAAAGAAGACCACCAAATTGCTTAGTGGGGTGAGATTATATCTGTTGGGAAACATCAATAAGTGGCTAAGTACAATACTAGAAGCCTAGGAGGCTAGTTCAAATTTGAGGAACCTTTCACAATGGATGTCCATTTTAATATAATATTTGCAATAGGATTTGATACATGATGAATATTTGTATTAACATGATTTAAGTACCTATGTTACAGGAGTGTCAAGTTTAAGTGATTTCCATAAAACCCAGCAATTTTACCTTTGAATTGAAAAATAAAATAACTGAAAGCAAGATGGTTGGCAAAGATACAAATGCTAGAGATTTAATTTTCAACGGTACAAAGATTAATGACAAAGGAAATAAAGCATTCCTTGAGGCACCCAAAATTGTTGAAGGGAAAAAAATAATAAGAGAGTCTACACTTATAGCTAACTAGTAACTGGAGATAGAATTGAGTGTAATTAGAGCTTCATGGGTCATTGAGTTTGAAAATCTCATTAATTCTCTAGAAGAAAAAATTGAGTGATGGTTGGTTACTTTCATAAATGATGATGAAGGCCACTTAGTACCAATTGAACATTTGTGCTCTATATATATATATATATATATATATATATATATATATATATATATATATATATATATATATATATATATATATATATATATATATATATATATATATATATCAGAGTTAAGGAAGACGTCATGGCTCTACCAAAAAAAATACATTAAAAAATGGCTTGAAATATCGTTAACACAAATCGTTAATCTAGAATAACTATCAATAAATGGTTATCCTAGAATAGTTCAAAGTCCCATATATATATATATATATATATATATATATATATATATATATATATATATATATATCTGTGTGTGTGTGTGTGTGTGTGTGTGTGTGTGTGTGTGTGAAGATCTCAATGCTAAAGTGGAGGAAAGACAAAGACATCATGAAGTCAAATTTGTATCCCATGTTGTAGTGGAGATACACTCTGAAAAATGTGGAGACTTGGGGGGCTTCCAAGATGAAGCCTTTTAAGGGAATACTTTCTCGTTTTTTTTTTTTTTGCTATATATTGTAAAATAGTTTTGTTATTATTTCAATATGTAATGTAGTGTACCTATCTAGATTATTAGGACTAGAACTAGAAGATCAAGAACATGGATTTTTTAGCTATTATATTATATGTTTTGATACCAAAATATGATCAAACTCTTCATTTTTGTATTACAATGATGTTTGGTTCTATAACATTTCCTAATATAAAATATTACTGTGAGCTAATAATAATAATAATCTTATATCTTAGCCTAGTAATAATAAATAATGTATTAGAAGGCTATAATAATATTTGATATTGTACTTATTATTAAATCATACCCCATTATAGGAATTGAAAGTTTAAGCATGTGAAATTTTGGCTTTTTTTGCGAGTATTAAAATGATTGGTTAAATCAAAATGTTCATCATTAAATTGCATTTTTTAATGTTCAAATGAATTTAGCACTCTAGAAAACAAGGCACTTGGATTGTATGGACGCAAAAACCTAAACTATAATTTTCTCAATTTCAAGTTAAATTTTAGGTAAACTTGATAAATAAATCTTCCTAGAAAAAAGTCAAAAAATCTATTGTTTAGACTATGGGTTATAAGAATGTGCTTTACAACCTCATTTTTTTTTTGTGTAAGTCATAATTTTATATTAAAAGGAAAATATGATACAAAACAGCTGCAGCAGCAGCCAGCGGGCCGCTGAACAACAGGCCAAGCGTCCGAAGACTAAAAAGAATGGACAGCACACCACACAGGGCGGCATAGAACCAAAAGACCTGAGAAAGACACTGGTCAACTAGAGGGATCTGAAACAGATCCCTGCAGACAAGATGGCCCGCCGGAAAGGATAGAATATCCACCTCGGCTACCAAGAGAAGAGAGGACGAGAACAGAGCTGAACTGAAAGAAACCAAGAGAAGAGGGACCACGATCAAAACCGAAGATTTTACACAGCGAGGGTGGAATCATTTGGTCGACCTTTTTTCCCTTTCTTTTTACCAACTTTGACCCAACCATTTGGACACTGTTGGTTTTGCACGATTTGTAAACTGCGTTGGGCTGAAGGCGAGAGCTCCTTGTCTGAATCCGAAGGAGAAGACTCATGAGTTCGTTTCTGGGATATGGGCGGGACTGTTGCTTCTTCGTGACGAACCAAGGGAGTAACCTGTTCTGGTATTTCATCCATGACTTCCTCATCTTCCTCCTCGTCCTCTTCATCTAAGCTAGAAAAGACATCCATTGGGGGAGGATCATGAGGTTTCCAACTTTTGGATTTTGGCTTGGAGTTGGCTTTCTTTTTTGGGAATGGCATTGAAGGACAAGAGCTTTGAAGGTGCCCTGTAAGATGACAATTTCGGCAGCAGAAGGCTGTGTTCTCAGAATCCATGGGCTGAGTCCAGTGGAAATCTCCTATTTTGAGAATGATCTGATCAGGAAGTCCTTTGCTCATATCTATTTCTGCGCAAATTCTGGCGAAGGTATACATTCCTTTTAGCCCTCTTGAGGCGTCTGTGTCTAGGTAGCGGCCTAAGGAGTTGTCGATAGCTTCAAATACAACAAAGTTCCATAAATGTGCTGGAAGGTTAGGAAGTCTGACCCAGATAGGGAGTTTGGTGATGACTGTTGTGGAAGGATCAAACTCTGGGAACCATGGGGTGAGGAATAGACCCACAGAGTTCCAAAACCAAGGGCCTTCAGTTAAGACTCTTTGGTAGTCCTCACTATCAGCAAACATTGTTATAAAGAAGCCTTTTGAACATAGAAGAACCTTGCAATTGTTGGTCCAATTAGCGTGAATCCATTGGTACAGATCTGTTGTGCGGGGCCAGAGACCATTGAACCTGCAGATGATGCCAAACTCAGCCAATATCTGGTGTTGCTTATCCAGCAAGGGATGATTTATTTCAATGGATGGGGTTTCCTCCAGCTTGTCCATTAAGAAAGGTTTAGGAGCTTGAATTGGAGAAGCTTTTTCCTTGGGTTTCTGAGAATGGACAGCATCTTTATAGGAAAAAGTAGTAGCAGAAGAAGACTGACCAACAGCTCCCCCTCTCAGACGAAGGGATAACGTAATGGATTCATTTCTTTGAATATTATAACAAGACAGAGGACAGGAATCCTCCAGTTTTTTACCTTCAAAAAGGAGACGCTGAAAGGCTATTGGAACACCCATTTTACTTTCCTAGAATAGCTTGAGGTTCTGCACTGGATCTGAGGATCTCACCCATTACAGCAGAGATTTACCGGAAAGGAGTACGATCAAGATCTGAAATGGTTCTGATATCTCTGTTTTCTGCTTGCCGATGTGACCCTGATTGCAGAGAAGACTGGTGCACGCATAACTGTCAGATGGCACATTCTGTACTAGTTCTGTTGGTTCCTGTACAGAAGAGCAGTCAAAAAATCTCTTAGAATTTATCTTGCTTGGGCGAGCAGCACTCCTGCAACTCACGGTTGTTAGAGTTGGAAAATCATGCCCAGGCCAATCCACCACTGAGCCTTGTAAGTAATGCTGGAGACCTACAACCTTTCCAGCACATTCCTTTTGGTCTGAGATGGAGATCAGGCTTCTGTTTAGAAACAAATATGGGATGCGCATTTTGTCAAACACTTGCCCCGCAACCATAGTGGTTCCAGATTGAAGAGGTTGTCGAAGATGGTAATGGATTTCCAAGCGCCTAAGAGCCCCCACTCTCCATCTACTTTCTCTGTGGACCCTGATGGTTGCAGCAACAACAGGGGCTTCAATAGTCGAATCTGAACAGTTTCGAATGACCAGATCTGCCCTTATGCACGGGATGGCTCTTCCCAGGGAATCGCTTGCCGCTTCTTTCTTTAACCTCCACGATGCAGAGTCCATCAAAGGTTTCCCGCATTGATCTGCATTGGCTTTCTCCATAAGCCCCTTCGATCCTGCGTAAGCCTGTAGGCCAAAGGTATCGGCGAACAAGGAAGAAACATGCGGTATCCACCATGCAACACCGTTGAAAACGCTTCGATGGCCATTCGAGCGGTCAGCAGAATTTCGAGGGCAGGGGCAGGGGCCAACAGGCCTTGAACCTTCGGAGACCGGATCTGAAGCCATGAATCTCTTCACCTGGAGTTACCACACTTCCTCCTCTACAACCTCATTTATATAGTCATGATTCATCCATTTATATAAAAAATAATATATAATAATTAATGTAATATTTTAAATACCTTCATTAATTTGTTTTTATTGGTTTTTTATTATTTTCCTATCAAATTAATAAGCTTACTTAAACTCATAAATTTATTAATTAAATTTAAAAATTATCTTACTTAAACTCGTAACTTTAATAATTAAATTTAAAAATTAAAATGAAAATGATAATAGAACTATTTGTAAGAATGGTATTTAAACTATTTTTAAAAGTGGTATTTAAACGGTGTAAAAGTGGTATTCAAATGCTATTAAAATCTTATTGGAGATGGTAGTAAAAAGTGGTATTCAAATGTTATTAAAATCTTATTGGAGATGGTAGTAAAAATGTTTTGTAATATGATCATTTAAATATTTTAAATATATTTCCTTATTTTATTTTATTTTTATTTTTATGTGATTGAATATTTAAATATTTTTTAAAATTATTAATAAAAATATATTAAATATATTAATCAAATTTATTTTATTTATTATTATTCTATTATTAAATTAAAAATAAAAAAAATTACTTAAATTTTGGATCGAAAGAATTACTTTAACCATGAATGAATTTAACCATAAATTCATTCAGTGTCAAACCAAAATCCTACATACTAATAATTTTACCCTTTTAATTAAAGACTTTAGTTTTTTTATCATTTTTAAAAGAAGATAAAATTATTAAACCCCAGAAATAATAGCTTAATCAATTTGATAACATATTAAAGTGCATAATAATGGCTTAAAGTTCAGGATACGATGTGAGAGTTGTGGTGTGGCTTAGGTAGGTCATCGAATGAATTGTGTTCTCATCTTAACGTTATTACTAAAACCTAACCCGAAGTTTGAGAACTAGAGAAACATGTGTGAGAATTAACATTAATGATCTTCCCCCTTAATGGAAGTGATTTTGTGGTAAGATTTAGAAGAGTTTCATAATGATGTGTGAGTTTGAGAATCGAAGGGTGAGGGGTAAGAGACACTAAGTAAAAATGGAGTCGTTGAGGGGTAAGAGACACTAAGTAAAAATGGAGTCGTCTAACGAGGCGGAGGAATTGCTCGGACAGTTAAAAGTGGCCAGAATCCAAGTAAAAAAAATTCAAAAAATCTTATAGGGGCATTGTTTAAATCGTGTTTTTGATGGTGGAAATGGATTCAGTACCATCAAAAACGTCTAGGACACCTAAAATTTTGAAGTTTAACAACTGTTATTTGGATTTACAAAAATCCTTGCACGATTTTCTCTAAATATAATGAGAATTTCCATAACTTTCCAGGCAACTCCTCCGCCTCATTAGACTACGTGGGTAAAAATAAATCATTGCCTCTGGCTTGGTAAAAATAAATCATTTTCTCTCGCTTGGAAACTTGATCAGAGAAATCTCTATATTGGTCCAGAAATCTCTGTAGATTCAGTCGTCCCCTCCAGTGGGGTGTTGGTAGGACCTGACTTTATTGAACATAAAGGTGAGTTTGTTTAACTTGAATGGCATAAACATGAAGAAATTTGGAGGCATCTTGTGGATAAAGTTAGAAGGTAGTAAACATTGTTTACCGATGTGATGACAATTTTGATGATAATTTTGTTGGAATGGTTTTTTTTTCAAAAATTTTAATTGTAAGAGTGTTTGAATGGTGTGTTTGATAGTGGAAATGCATTCAGCACCATTAAAAACCCCTTTGCCTCTCAAAATCCTATTACTTGCAACTGTAACTCAAATTTTTAAATTTTCCACCAAATTTTATCAAATTGTTCCAAAATTTATGTTGTTTTTTGCACAAAAATATCACTTTCTTCAACTACTTGAAGGTAAAATTGCTATAAGTCTATTTTCCATGAGAAGATAAGGAAAATGATGATTTGTTGCAAGAAAAATTATGACATCCACTGTAACGAATAATGCTTTGTATAAAGTAGAGTACATTTATTCCAATGATGTTACACATTTAATATTTTAACAAATGGTAACTTGAAGAGTGGTACTTCCCTCTTTTGCAAATGGATTGTCTATTTTAAATTTAACACACCAAGAACATTTTATTCTTTTATTACCATTACAATCTTTTACAACATAAACTCATGGAAATTATGTCTTCGATTTATTTTTGAATATAGAGTTGTGTCTATTTGATGGGTTTTCTCTTTCAACAAGCTCTACACTATTTGATTGATCATCTTCATTTATATGAGCAACAACTTCATTTTTATGATTACATGGTTTATTAGAATGTCACAGGAGACCCAATGCAACAGCAATTGGAAATTGTTTTTTATCCTTTCTAGGGCGACCAATAGGAGACATTTTTCAAAATTTACACTTATTCAATCGAGAAAAACAATAGAAAACATGAATACATAAATTTAAAAGCAATAACATATTTATTAATGGAAATAAGATTTCCACAATTATTCATATTTGAAGAAAATTTCAAATGGAATTGCATATAAGATTAATTTCATGTCCAACGTTTCAGGTGGACCCTCCACCCATCATCATGGACTAGAGAATATTTATTGGTAAAAGAAATAAAGACAACTTCATATTAAAACAAAACAATTATAATACTTTTAATATATATATATATATATATAACTTTTGAAAAATTATATTTCAAAATTTAGGATTACAAAGATTTTATGTTTTTCTGAATTATGCTGTTGTTTTGTAAAACGCAACTAAGAATTTCATGTTAAACTTCAAAAAATCGTAAACACATCTTGGAATTTCATTTAGTCAAACACATTGTAGAGCTTTATGCCAAATGAAAATAGATTCGTCCACTCTCCCTAATCTCTCATACTCACTCCATTTATTTTTAGATTTACATGTCTATTTTGAAATCCAATAATGCATTGAGAAAATTTTGTATTTAACTTTATATGGCTAATAATTAATTGAGAATTTTGAGTGGAGAAAAGTATCAAAACTTAAATGTTAATGTGATAAATCTAAATCTTAAATGTTAGAAATATAAATCTAAATGCAAATATAATTCTTAATTCTCACTGCACCATATTTGATACAAAAAACCAACAGTGCGACTCAAAATAATAATGAATTTCAAACCTCACAACTTGCTTTAAATAGATAATAATAACTTCCATTTTAATGTGACATTGAAGAAAAGAGGACAAACCAATTTAGAAGAAATTTTCATTAAAGAGTAAGTTTGAAGAAAAGAATGCGAAGGATAAATAAAGGTGTATGGTTGCCATATTAAATACTCTATCATAAAGTGAGAACAATGCTGAAATCCTCACATCAGAACAATTTTGTCTACTTTCATCTCAAAGTGTCTTAAAGCCTATGAGGGCCACATCATTTTTTAAGTAATGATAAAGGATTTTCATTTATAGGGAACATCAAATTCTCGAGTGGAAGTGCATCACATATCCATTGAAAATTTGCATCGAATATTCGACATCAAATGAGGTTATCCGATGAAGGTTTCATACCTCCAACTGGTATGTTTGTCATAATCATCATCCGATATTCGATGAATATTTATGTTGAATATCCAATGAATATGGGTTCATTGGATATTCGACAAACTTGTAGCTATTATAAAAAAATAGGAGTCTATGAGGATGGTTTAGGTCCATCTCTTTTGCCTCCATAAGTACCTAAGGTCATCCATTTTGATTGATTTCCAATCACCAACCTATATCACATTATGACCCCCATCATATATTCTCAAACATAAGAGTGAGCCTAAAACTTGTTCCTTATGAACATCAAAGTCAACCTAAAATTGAAAGGTTTGTGAAAGGTTTACTATTGAGTATACGATTAAGTGAATCAATTTAGAAATTTTGATTTCTTCCTGTCTATCTTCATATTTTAGGAAGTTGTTTCACCTAGGACTACTTTCTCTGATATCTGAACCTATTCTAACATACTATCATGTTGTTCTTGTCAGTACAAAAGTTTGGGTTAATATTTGCCCCATGATGTGCAAGAGGGGAGCATGGAAACATACACCCAAAGTGCATCACAATTTTTTGTACTGTTGAACTATGATCCACTAAAGCTACCACTGAGAGAGAGAGAGTGAGAGATGTCAGGAAACCCCAAGGGATTGAGTGAGTGATCACCTCTACAAATTGGTACAATTTACAATGATGACCATTGCAAAACATATACAATAGTAGATATCTAAATTTCCTAAAATGGGTGATGTTGTAACTATTGATCTAAGTGAGCAATGATAGAGTCACATTGATGGCGATAAGGCTCAGTAACCAAAAAATAGTTAGCCTCGTTAATGGGGGATATGAATGTAACATGTATACCGAGGTATTCAAGTTGTCATGGGATCAATGCAACTCATAGCCATGCAAACAAACGTATTTGGAGTCGTGCATGGGTGCATTTAATAAGATCCTGGAGCATTAATGTCTTTCCTAGGATGACACAAGGATACATGCATGTTAAAGGTGCAAGGAGCTAGATTAATCAAACCAAGAACAGGTGTGAATTATTTCCATGTGAATAAATTAAGTTGAATTTGAAAGTGGGGTAAGCCTAGTGGATCTAGGAGAATTGATCTCTCTCCTAGTCCTCCCCAAGGAAAAATATGATAAGGGAATAAATAACTAGTGTACAAATGATTTTCAACATTTCAGAAATTTCCAATAATAGATGTTGGTGTCGACATAAGTGAAAATCTCATAAGGGATGTACAAAAAATAAGAGAGTAACTAGGACATGTACTGACATGGGAATTTTGAAAACCGATGGACGAGGTCATTTTATCAATGGGGATTACTTACTTTGATCAAATCATATACAATGACGATTGACACTAACAACATCGGCAAGTACCATTTGGGTGTTGAAAAGGGGATGGTGCTCTGAGTGAAACCAATGAGACTAACATGATGAAATGGTAAAAGGGGTATCATGGGGAGTACTGGTGCGCTGAGGAAAAAAATATTCAAACAAAGGGAGACCAATATTAACAATGATTGATGGTTCATCCTATCAAAGATGACACAAATAGAAAAATGACAAGGGGTATTGTGGAGGTGATGACAATAAAATTTAAACAACAACGACCAACATTAACAACAAAATATAGTCGAACCTACACAAGTGACTCAATGCTAATGCTTTGAACAAAGTTGACACGTGATTGTTGTTAATGTAGAATTGTAGTATCAAGTACTCAAAATAAGATTATGTGAATTGGATATCAAGTACCTTAGGCCTATTTTATAGGGCCCTTTGGTGGAGATAGCTATAGAGTTGTGCGGTGACCGAATGCGATTCATGAGGGAGAAGTCCACATAAAGGCCATTCAACACCTTACACTCTGAGCATCAACAAGGATTACTCATATATATGGTTCAACATCATCACATTGGATCAACAATGGATAGTTGGCCATGTTACGAGCAACATATAGTGCTGTCCACTATAGCCAGGTAGATATCATGCTCCAGAGCAAGCTCAAGGAGTCAAGGATCGAGCATCGATAAGATAGTTGCTTTAGATCAATACTATGATGCTTCCTCATGGAGCATCTTCCATCAGTGCAACCAGGTGTGGTCATGCCAGATTTGGGGTGATAGACTCCCAAGCTATGATGGTGGGTAGAGTTGATGCCATGCGTGGGTGAGAAACCTGTTGAGTGGATCTACGATGCTTGATTCATGGAATTTTGGTGGACACAAATAGGATTGATTAATTGTTATTCATATGTTGGTATGGATTTACGATTTGGTCCAAAGATGCCAATCATTCTAGAGCCGCTATGGGGAGAGTAGGTTGTACATTTCTATCCTTTCCCTTAGTTAGTTTTATGCATTATATTTTTGTTATGCACATTTATGTATATGATTATGGACTAAATATTTTTGTGTGCTTGTGTAGATATGGGTCCCCAATCACCAATTCCAGTGCCTTCGAGGCAAGATATGCCACGGGATGTAGTTGCAAAGACAGAGCATGTGAGGGCATAGAGATTCCCGAAAGAACATCATGATAACGAGGCAAGACTAGTTAGTCGAGATAGCGTAGAGATTGAGGGATGTTATGGGGGATGTGGCCCACATAAGATGGCATCCCCTGGGCGATCAAAAGTCAAATTATTGTATGCTTGTGCCAATACGAGTTACCCCAATGTGGTGACACATTTTGCGCTGGGCGGAAGTAGCGACTGAGTCATGGCAGCTCAAAAGCAGCAATGGGAGTAGTCGAGACTGGATAGATCACCCATAGGATGTCATGGTCTAGGGGTGGAACACGAACCCATGTTTAAGATAGAGCCTCCTCCTCCTTTGAAGAAGCGAAGGATATGTTGGATGTATGTACTCAAGAGCAGTAGTCCCCTACACATTTTGTACTACTAATGGGGCTTCATGTGTATGTAGACTCCATCCTAGGAGTTTTATATCATTCATAACGTACTATTTTGTTTTGAGACACACACACACATATAGAAATGTTTGGTGGCACATGTGTTGTTTGAATGATATGTGACTCATTGTCTTTATTTATAATGCTTTACTGGTTACATAGCTTTTCTTATTATCTTTATGCATGCAATATCATGACGTGTGGTACTATTATAGATACACACACATGTGTATTTATAATAGATACAATTAACTATGTTGTAGCTTTTAGGGTGCTTCCTTTAAAATAAAGGAGAGATGCAACTCTATTACAAGATTAGCTAGGTAATCGGCATATTGATTTTTCCTTCGATAGATGTGGACAAAGGTAACGGTGTCAAAGTGGTGGCAAAGGAGTCGCACACAGAGGTACCAACGGAAGAGATGTTGATCATGGACACAATAGATGCCATTGAGCTAGGTGACTAGAAGTTGAGAATCCAAAGGTACAATTAGATGACAAATATGGAGTTGGACAGCATCGGCTAACAAACCAATAACAACGTTATATTCGGCCTATTTTTTCATTGCTCATATTAAGCACATACCGCCATGATGTAAAAGATAACATTGTGGTGTGTAGATGGTCCACACAACCAAAGCTATGTTTAACAATAATTTTAAATGAAAAATAATATTAGTTATCAAAATTCCTATCCCATCAAAACAACTAGATTTTCACACATATTGCATCAAAATAGATATGGGATTTCATGCAAATTTATGAGCAACTTAAACTTCATTTTTTTAATTTGAATCATTATAATTTCTATAATAATATGTGTATGACATATTCATATAAAATGTTTTTAAAATCAATACATTTAAGTTATTTAGAACTCAAAAAATATATTCTCATAATTTTTATATTTAGAAGAAAATAAAAATTAATCAAGTCTCTCTAGCACAAGCGGTGGAGGATAGGCCTTGTCAACAAGACTACCTAGAGGCAAGAGACGTGATAAAAAATCCAATCAGCTTAGGGTTATTCTATATAGCTTACATAAATTTGTTAGTAATTTGAAATGACGCAAATTTGAGATATTATCAAAAATATGGATAATTGTACCTTAAATTTTGAATTGAAATTCATAACATTCTATTTTAAAACATAAAAAAACATTACTTGCTTTCCAAAAATTTAATAAAAATTTAGATTTTTTATTTTTATTTTTTTCATGAAACTTACAAATTATTTGGTACGCCTCAACAACTTGGAATTTCTTTTACACTCAAAAAAAACATAATGACCTAGAAAGATTTTAACAAGTTTAATGAAAAAGACACCTTTCAAATTCACCAAATTCAACTGAAATAAAGTAGATCAAATTTAACATATATTTTTTTAATATAAATTCACCAGAGTCCGTTGCATTCAAATGATCTAATCCACAAAGATAAAGAATTAGACTACAAATATAAAGGGAAGGAATAGTGATAAATCGGGAAGCCGGAAAAACATGAAGTAAATTTTTCAGATGAAAGATTTATTTTTTAAATTCGTGCCTGGCCTTAGAACATTCTAAAAAAGAGTTAACATGAATTATTCAATTAAATTGATGTACCCATTTCAAACTAAATCATTCAAGTTTCTTGGCATTCATCTCAACTGAAAAGTACGATGCCAAAAGTTTGCTAAATCGTTCCAAAAAAATAAATTTTTAGAGTAGTTCTCTATGGAGGAATAGGAATTTCGTGGATTGTTAACAGTAGTTTGAATTTGGATAGAAAAAGAAAAGAAATTCAAAACTTTTTTGTAGATGTAATGTTGAATTAAATTTTTGATCTGCAGAAATAGATTTAATATCATCAAAAACTTTTAAAACACTTAAAATTATGAAATTTGACAATTTTTACTTGAATTTACAAAAATCCTAACCAACTACAAAAAAAACATAATCATTAACCAAAACATTTTACAGCGTTTATGATGCTATGAAGCAGATATATCTTGTCCACAAGAGATTGAAGCACATGCTATACAGAAATAAAGAACTCTTGCGTTAATTACATCCCACCTGCTAGCGCTTAAAATTTCACCTCAGGCTGAGAAAGGTAAACCTCAAGGCAACATCAAACCATTTAGCCTCGTAGCTAGCCCTACGGGGCAGGAGAAGGCTCTCTCCGGTCTATCTCGGTAAAATCTTCAATGGATGAGATGACTAGTATGTTAACACTGATTTTAGGCTAGTAAACTGATCAAAAAGGTTGTTTTGGGATTTTTAGGGTTTTTGGTGGCAAATTGAGGGGATGGCAATTTTGGGTGCGGGGATTGGACACAGTTTCTGCAGGGGGTTCTTTGGGGCGAGGTAGGAGACAGTATTGATGCCTTTGATAGAGGTGGATGATCAGGAATGACAGGTGAGGAGCCAAGGAGAGAAAACAATAACTTTGAATTCCCCTTAGACAGTAGAAAACATTGAAATTAAACAAATTTAAAAGCAGAGCATGGCAAGCATGAATTCTTACTTTAACACTTCATTTGTTTAATGTGCAGAAGCAAAAGAAAGGAAATGATTCACATAAACGCACTTACAAGAACATTTAGAAACACGCCATCAACACATGAGTCCACAAGAATCCCAAAAAGGACTGCAAAACCCTGGTCTTCCTTAGCCAAAAATTGCAGAGATACAGTGAAATAATACAATGATAGCTTCTCCCTCAAGAGTCCAACCATGAAAATGAGTAAGAAAGTACATAATATAGATGATCTAACCTCTTTCCCTGCCTCCATGGGTCGAGATCACTATCCTAGGAGCTGTTTCAACCACTTCTAAACTAAGCACTACAAACTAGGCAGTCAAAACAACTTGCCTCTATAAGCTAGGAAACCAATTCAATCATTTAATATTTACCCTTTTCATGAATGAATCTTCTAGAAGTGTTACATAAGAGTAAAAGTGTCTAAAAATTACAATAATTACATCAAATTACATCAAAGAGGATCACATTTCATCCCAAAAAGTCAAACTGGGTCAAATTGTGCTTTTCCGAGCTGTACAGTGCATTTTTGGACAAAACTGCCTGACAGGTCGCGCACCCCTGCCTGACGGGTCGCGCGCCTTTGGAGCCATCTTTGGGGCACTTTCAGGTGGCTAAATTGAGCAAAAGTGGTCTTGTTGGAAAGGTCTGTGAGTCTAATTTCCAACCCAACTGGAATTTCTGAATTTGGAGTTCATTTGCCCTGTCAAAAATCAAATCTCCCAAGACTGCTTTCTGCAATTCAAAAAAGTGGCAGAAAGTCAATTTTTACTAGTTTTTTGACTTTCTGGAGGCCCAAAACTTCACCAAATCTCAAGTCCATCCATGAGCATATGTAACTTTGCATGAAAAATCTGGAAATGCTGAGTTTTTGTCAAAAGGAGTTGCCCTGATGTAGGGTCGCGCGGGGGGTGAGACCCGTTAATGGGAAAAACCTGCAAATTGCCAAAAAATGCCAAAATTCACCCAAAATTCTCAAAATTTCTTGGGATTTGTGCTGTGGCTAGGCTATTTAGTGCCTTGATCCTTGAGTGAAGCCTCAGCCAAGATACGGAGGGGATTGGGCCTCTTTCTCCGTTTCAGTGCCTCGGTCAACCGCCTTTGAAACATTTTCATCTTTGCCTTGCACACATGCATTCTTGCCCAGTAATGGTTCTTCATGTTCCTCAGCAATCTCTTCTCTTGGTTGGCCTTAGCCAACAGCCTCTCCAAGTGTGCATTGACCCGGATGAGCATGGACTCTCTCTCAGCAGGCAATAGGTCACCGGGCCTCCTTCTGTTCAAGATTCGGTCTCCTCGAATCCTCCATAGCTCATCAAGGACTTTCTCATCCTCCAACTGTTTGTTGCGCTGCTCCAGGTATGAGATTGTCCATTTTTCTCCCTCTAACCTCCTCTGCAAGGCATCATTTTCAGCTCTGAGATGTTGAATGATCTCCTTTGCCTCTCGGCTAGGAGAAGTGGCCTCAAGATCCACAAGCTCAAGATCTGGCACTGCTGACGGCCCCTCATGAATCATGGGCTACTTGCCCCTTCCTGGTACCTGTGCTGGTGAAGAAAGCGAGGCCCCTTCCACCTGATGTGGAGATAACACTCGCTGAGCTGATGATGAAGGCGAGACCCCTTCCACCTGTTGTGGAGATAGTACTCGCCGAGCTGCTTCAAATAAGGCCCTTGGGCCTTTCTGATAGGTAACCAGAGGTCAGGAGCTAACATGTCTAATGACAGGGATGTCATGCTGCTGAGATGGTCCTCCCTCCTCATGAACAACCTCAGGATGTGGCGAGGGTGGTGCTGTGAAAAACTCACGAGAGATGAACTCCTCCCATGAGATGCCCTGCTGAGTCAACTGATGCAATACTACAAGCTGAATCAAACCATAATGGTACAGGCTCCTATATTGTTGTGCCGGGCTCTTCCTCTGTAACATGGGCACCATCCTCTAAATGTTCTGATAGAAGAAAACATGGATGTTCATCATCCTCACTCAGGTGAAGTGCATCAAGAGGTGAATATGATATGAATATACCTGTGAAAACCTGCCCTCACAGGTAAAATAGTGCATGATGAGCCTCATCATGGGAGCATACTCGCTCCTGAGAAACTTGAATGGAAACACACCTGCCAAATGTCTCATGAATGGTGGCAGGACAAAAGGCTCAAAGTGAACATTATCCAACACCTTGCGCTTGTTCCACACCTCCCCAACATTAGGTATCCCTATGGCATGTGAGATCACCTCGGGTGTCAATGTAAAGTTTACCCCTGCAAGGTTGACATGTACATCATGCAAGTGTAAGACAAATAGGCGATCCAACTCCCTGTGGTGCTGAATCTGTGAGATCCTCTCACAAAACTCATAGCAAGACATATACTGAAAACATGTGACTGCCATAGGACAAGCCTGTAACTCTGCTAAAGAGGTGGGCTCCTCTCTCTTATGATGTCCACCCTTACCACCCTTATGAGGCCTCCTCTGTACCTCAATCTCTGAAGCTGATGACTGGTCATCACTTTGCTCATAGGTTTCAGTTTCTGACATGTTTAAAAGAGCAAAGTGGACAAAATGTACTGCTGCTTCTGCTTTATAAAATGCTGATTTATATGTTGTTTCAAGGGGACAAGGAACATGAGGGAAATGTTAGGGGAGGGACATTTTTACAAGGAAAATGGGAATACATGTATATAACAGGGAATTTAGGGAAAAAACAATGCAAACATCACTGTACATGCATCATCAAATTTATGTGTTTACATGGGTATTATGAGGGGTAGGGTTTAGGGCTTGATTTTTTATTTTTTAGGGAAAAGGGGTAGGGTTTATTTTCTTTACAAATTTAGGAAGGAAATTTATATGGACATACAGGGAAAATGAAAAGGGAATAAGGAAAAATGAATACAAGGGAAAAAACCATTGAAACAGCAACAAACCCTAGCATCTTTTTGCAACTTTACTATACAAGCATATGGAGCGATTTCTCATGCACAATTTGATCATTAAAAACACACTCATGATGTCCTTCACATAACCAGCAACCATTTCCAAGTTTAGAGAACCTACCTCAAGCAATTGGATGATTTAGAGCGTGCTTGAGCAAATTTGAAATGAGTTTGAAGGGAGGTTGGCTTGACGGGTCGCGCACCTCGCCCAACGGGTCGCGCGGGCCTGACGGGTCGCGCCCGTTGTAAAAATGCACTGCAGGAAACCCTCTGACGGGTCGCGCGCACCTGACGGGTCGCGCGCCTAGCCTGACGGGTCGCGCGCCTGTCAATCGCCCGAATTCGCTTCAACTTTCACTCCTTTCCCTCAATCACTCGCCCAACTCTCTTGCAAGTGTCTTGGATGCACAATGAGAGTAAAAGGAGGGAGATTGGGTCTTTATAGGTTTCATTTGAATAAATTTCATGCTCAAACCCACTTTCTAATGTTTCTCTTTGACACTTTATAAAACTGACTTTTTGGTTTCCTTTATCCTGAAATTTGACTCATTTAGTGCTTTGGCTTGATTCTTTTTGCAGGGAGATCATCGGAGGGATCTTGGCAAGGGGACCAGGGTTGCATACTGTCCAGTGAAGTCTTTTGAAATTTCATCACTTTTTACAAAAATTTGAAAAATGACCTTGGCTTTAAAAACAGAGTTTTTAAATCCAAGGTAACAATTAACTGTACAAGATAAAAAACTTTGAAGAAACATCTTTAGAAACATCCCTTTGTCTTGCTGAACACTCATTGACTCTCAGACACATGACCTTGTAAAAAAATTTAACAAAAACCCTAGACCTAGGAAATTGACCTCAAGACAAGACAAGACAAGCTTGAAAGGGCTTAATGACTGAAATGACCTGATCCAGCAATGCCAAGAGGGGTATAAACACACCAGCTCCTCCATAAGGGTTATGGCATGCCTAATGGGATGCAAAAATTGACACTGATGAGACACCTACTTATGCAAATGAAAAGAGTTTTGATCGTTGATGGAGGGCTCAAGACCGACTCTAACACCACCTACGTTTTCCAATCTCCAGGAAGTAGAAAAATCGTCAAATAGCAGGCCTTGCCTGACCAAATCTATATTCATATAATTGTGGTTTGCATCACAAAAATTTTCATACAATGCAAATTGTCAATAGTTTTCAAAATTGTCCATGAAATACCATTTTTCACTGAAGCATTTAAGATCCAGGCATGAAACCCTCGGATGTTTCTTTGGGAGATTGACAGATTTCGTTCTTCCTATTCAAAACAGGGCTGAATGGAATGCAGACAGACCTTTTCGTCTGAAACTTCCAGGAGTTAACACAGATCAATCCCCTAATCTAAAGCTAGGGTTGGTTATACATGACCACCAGAAATTTCAGAGACCGTAGATTTATCCCTAGACTTTGAGTAACCAGAAGTGCAAGATTCCCCCAGAATCGCTTGCTCGGGGCTTCTCATGACTCCATTTACGAGCTCCTCACCAGGAACACATTATTATTCTTCGTCGGCGACTAGGCTTTCCTCAACTTGCAGTAGATGAAAGAAATTGCATGTGTTTTCTGCATGTGGCATTTCGGTTCAGGATATCACTAGACAGCGTCATGAGAAAGGGACCATTTCTTAAGCGCCTGTCAGTTTCGAACAGTGAACACAACCATTGTGCAAAGATAGACAAGAGGAGAAGAAGGTGAGGGTTCGACTATAGGGGATAAGTGGTCTACTTACTTTGATTACAGATAACGTATAATGACAGCGGATACAATAGCAGGGGATAACAAAATGTTTGCGCGCCCAATCTGATAAATTATTTTCCAATCTTTTAATTTTAATAAATGTGTAGAAATTAAAAGTGATATATCTACATATATAGGGTTTGAGCGGAATCAATGTTATCTTTCCTATCCAAATAATTTAAATTCTCATTAGTGACATAATGAATTATAGTGTCTTTATAAATATTATTGTAATGGCTTATTCATATAAATATATGAATCTCGAGTGACTATCTTAGTCTCAGTGATCTCACTCTAACTCTCTTACTAAGAAAAACTAATTTCATTTTTCTGAGAAAAAAATACTAAGCCAAATCATAATAAAATAAAATATTATCCTCTCAACCCGGTTCTATTCTCATTAATGAGACCATTAGCATAAGCAGGTGTGCAAGTTGATAAGACACCAGAGCTATTGTATTAAACAATGTCTTGTAGTATTTACTTTGAGTTGGTTACTTCACAACCACGAGATGATATCATATTATCTTTAACGGCTGAATGAAAATGAGTAGATGAGGAGGGGAAAGCAAGGATTGTCTTAAAAAATATCATTAAAAAGTCAGTGAAGGAAAAAGCAGTAATAATAGTTTTAAGATGGAAGTAAACATGTGTTATAATAAATAATAAACTAGATCATAATATTTGAAGTTACAAAATAGTTGTGTGGATGCATTAAAAAAATGTTTTAATAGGGTTATAGATTTAAAGTTAAGAAAGTATTTAGATTATAAAGATTTTATTAAAAATATGTTAATAAAATGGTTGACAAGTACTATTTTACAGCATAAATTTGAGAGAAATGGAACTAAATAAGAATGTGAATTGATTGACTAGGGTATCTCAATTTTATTTTACTTTTGTAGCATAAACATGACGATGGTGGTTTGAGAAGAGGAAATTGTGTTGGGAATCAATGGGTTGTCTACTTTCAAATATCGAGAACCAAATGAAGTATAATAATTATAGTGTTGCATTATTCAAAACTCAATAAGAATGTCTTTCAAATTTTATAATTAATCTTGGGTTGTTATAAGTTTTCCATTTGAAGAGGAAATATTTTATATTTTATGAATTAATGAGGGGCATATAAGTAATACTTGATCTTTTTCCCAACAGAAATAGCACAATGGAATGAAAACTTGAAAAATATTGGATCCATCGTACAAGCATTTTTAATTCCGAGGACAATGTTATTGGTACTACTCCAATGCATAAATGGATATGTGTTGATCATGCTTTCTCTTGTACTTTTCATGTGACTTCCTCAGTGTCTCACGTACTTGTAGATGGATTTGTGTGAGCTTCTCAACAAGTTTCTCTAGCCTTAAGGCATCTCTTGTGAGATCCTCACTAACTCCTCTTTGTTGTCCATATGCCATATCCAAAGGTGAAGGTGTAAAATGTAATGCCCCTAACTGAACCTATTATCTTATATTGTGTTAATAACTTACCGGCTAAATGATTGTTATCAATGCTTGATTCTAATGAGTATTGTTAGTATACATACGAGGTATGTGTATGCTAGCTACATACCCAAACCTTGCATTTATATGTTAGTATCCTATGAATAATATTAAACTTGACTTATAGTTAAGTTTGATTAGTGGTTAATTGATTAAACCCTTAATCTTGATTAATAATTAATTAATACTTTATTATTAATTATTATTAATTCAACATTTAATTACTTAGGATTCTTTGAATCCATTTTTATTTGATTAGCCCATAAAAGTATATATCATTATTATATTACTACTATTATTTTAGATTAGTATTATTTATCCTTATGTTTTGACAATGTCTAACAACCTCGAGTTAATTCGAGGATAGGACAATGATAGGAGGACAAGGGAGTGGCTCGAGGCATTTATGGAGGTTGTCATAAAGGGAGAGGTGAAAAGCATGGGGAAGAGGATTTATGACAATTATGATGGTTGGTTGGTATTCATGGGAAAGGGAGGCATAAGTGTGGGGGGGTGGGGAGGTCATGGACATGGCAAGTTTTTTATTTCAAGTTTGGATTCATGTGGAAGGAGAGGTGGGAGGGAGAACCGAGAACAGAGAGGAAACTAGGAGAGGAGAGTGAAAGCTCATACTTGGTTTTGGTTTAGAGTTTGGAGGGTGTTGGATCAATTCTAGGCACCCTACAACTGTAGTTGTACATGAGCTCGAAGAGCTAGGGATATTGTGGAGGTTCCCTAGGCTAGAAAGCCATATAGACTTTTCTAGTTGGTAGGGTGCATATTTATTCAGGTGGTCCCAACAGGAGCATTACAACCGAGCCACTACATCAGGTATTTTCTTATTATTGTTTAATTTATGTAAATTTCCAATCAAATTTTTTACATGTTTTTAAAGTTTTTAATAGGCTGTAAGAAATACATACATTGAGTTGTCAAATATCTTTTTTATTGAAGGTTGTGAAATTATGTGAAAATTTTGTAAGATATTTTCATTCCCTGTGCTTGGATGCTTCTTGTTGTAACCCCTCAAATGTTGCACCAAAGTCTTCTTAACTACTTTTGCTTTCTCATATATTTGTGGATGGAACATTGTATACCTCTTCAACTTTGTGTCCATATTCTCCCACAATGCAATCCAAAATGCACTGAGAAATCTAGTGTACCTATCTAAAATGATGCTCCTTGGTCTCCTAGAGTGTGCCTAGAACCATTGAAAGAATAATTTTGGTGCTTCTTTACCATTGATGGTCTTTCCATAAAACATTAGGATGCACATCTTTTTGAACCTATCAACTACCACAAACAAGTAGTCATGTCCCTTCCTGGTTGTCGGTAAACCTCTCACAAAGTCCATGGAAAGGATTTTCCGAGAAGAAGTGTGTATAGGAAAGCAATGTTATAGACCTTGTTTCTGGTTACTAGGCTTGTTGGTACAACAAAGCATACATCTTATTATGAACCTAGCTACATCTTCTTTCATATTGGGCTAGTGTCCATACTTTTGTAATTTGTCCATTGTCTTCCCTATGTTGAGAATGCAACAAGATGATGGAGCTTAGTGGAAAGGAGTTGCCTTCACTAAGTGGGCCCGCAAGCTATTTTTGGCGCAAAGTCTATTTTTAGACTATGTCTATTTTTAGACATATGGATCATGGTCTATGAGTTTCAGGATGCTATTTGTGGATGATTGGTCATGTTGGTAAAAATAGATGGACTTCTATTTTTAGACATATGGGCGGAGTCTATTTTTAAACTGTCAGGCTAAAAATAGAACAGTCGAATATTATTAGCTCATAATAATATTTGGACTATAAACATTATCTTATCCTCTTGGAGCACTTCAGTTCGAGCTACAGATGTGGCACATGCAGCTGTCAGAAGGAAATACACTTTTCTTATGGGTCAATTGAGTTATTGCATGATGGACTTCAGTTACAACTCATGTGCTTGAGTTTGGTGGAGTTGATGGAGTTGTGTTCAGTTTGACTTGGTTGAACTAGTTGTATTTAGTTTAACTGCAAATACACTAGTGATGAGTGATGTGAATTAATTATTAATTAATTCACTAATTATTAACTCATAAAGCAACTAAAGAATACATCAGTTAACTCAGTGCATGGACAGTTCAGTGGAGGCGGGTGTTATAGGTTGAGATTGCTATCAGTTGTGACTATAGTTGTGCATGAGATTTACACAATCAATGGATTGAGTATTGCCAATGAGTATTGCGTAGTTCAGCCAAGGAAATATGAGTTTGGATCAACCATTCTCATCTATTCTCATGCAGGATTGCGCAGTGGAGGCAGGCAAGCAGCGGAGGAGATTTGAACCTGTGATTGATTCAGATCTGAGCTAGTTTGTGTGTAGCAGGTGGAGATAGTACTGAGTACTTGTGAGGAGCATTGTGCTATGTATTGTTACATGTTCTCAATCAATATAATAAAAATATAGTTGGGGGTTTTCAGCTGTATGCTTTCCCCGTGATATACTGTGTTGATATGTGTGATTGATGCTTCAATGTATGCATGCGATTGTTTTGATTCTGCAAATTGATGATCAATGGTAGAGGAGGTTTTGTATTATGCATGCATTCCGCAAATAGTGTATAATCAAGATAATCTCTATGAATAAGTGTCATATTATTCAAAATTTCTACATGGTATCATAGCAGAGTTGATCATCAGATCTATTATTCAGAAAGTGTTTACATTTTATTTCTTCAGGCAAAGTCTGTAATCTGGCCAGGTAGCCTCTGGATTCATCCTTCTTTTGGAAGGTGAGATATCTGGTGAATTCCCATACAGTCAATCTCTATATGAGAAATACCTTGTTCTCACGAATTTTAGATTAGAAGTGGTTGAGTTTTGAGCTAGTGGAATTCGAATTTGCAGCAGTGTTTCTTGGTCTCAAAGTTGAAATGTCTTTCAACGGATTGCGATTGGAGTATGCTCTTGAGGGTAGCTCAAATTATATTGCATGGAAAGACAAGATGGAGGCGGTGTTAGATGACAATGGCCTGAAGGAGTTCATAGAGGCTGAGGTCCAAAAGCCTACCGATGCTGCTCACGTTGAGGTTTGGAAAAAGAAGATAGAAAAGTGTCTAAGGATTCTGTTGGAGGGCGTAAAGGATCACATTGTGTCCAGCTTGCATGGAAAGGCTTCTCCATACTTGATGTGGAAAGTTGACAGATATAGTCCAAAGCAAGAGCGACCAGAGGAAGTTGGTGCTCAAGGATAAACTCAGAAACATTAAGTGTGAGAAACGAGACAGTATGCCCAAGTATCTCACGAAGTTCACTCAATGTTGGGATGAGCTGGGAAGTGTGGGGGTGACTGTCGATGACGAGGACTTGGTGAGCTTGGCTCTCCTTGGTCTTCCGAAGAGTTGGCATTCCTATCAGGACTTTGTCAATGGTCAGGAGAAATTGCCATGATGGGAGAGACTTTGGTCAGATCTTGTGCATGAGGAGATTAGGCGGAATACCAAGGACAAATCTTCATCAAAGGTACCTGATGAAGAAAATTGTACTTTAGCTGCCAAAGAAAAGAAGGGGAAGAACAAGAAAGCTTCTCATTCTGATGTGAAAGGCAAGAGGCAGGACATGTCCAAGGTGAAGTGCTTTCACTGTCACTAGCATGGACATTATGCCACAAATTGTCCACAGAAGAAGAAAAATAAGCAAGCTGCTAGATCTGCAACGAGAGAGGCCTTAACCTCGCAGTTTGAGCTTGATTTTTGTTGATCGCATGCTTGGTATCAAGTGTGATGGGATCGGTATGGTTCTTGGACAATGCTGCATCTTTTCACATGACAGGAGATCGAGATTTGTTTTCTGATCTGGAGGAGAAAGATCTTGGAGTGCACATCGAGATGGGCAATGATGGTAGATACAGTGCGACCGGTATCGGTACCATTTCCTTTGAGAGGGAGTCTGGTAAACCCTTCGTATTGAAGGAAGTGATGCATGTTCCAGGATTGAAGAAGAATATTATCTCTGTGGCGATGTTATAAGATAAGGGATATGATGTTGTTTTCAGCAAGGGAAAGGCTTTCCTGCGTAGTAAGACAACTGGAGAAACCCGAAAGATAAGGGTTCGAGTCAGGAACCTTTATCAGTTGCATGTAGATGGCTGCGCAACAATGGCATAAAAGGCAGAAGGATTGGTGAGTCGGGATGATGGCGAGCTGTGGCACAAGAGATAGTTAAAGTACTCTATGAAGAGAGGAACACTAGAATGGTTGGAGAGAGTTCTAAACCTCCACATGGAGAAGGAAGCTCAGAGGACAAAATGGATGAGAAGAAGGATTCCAAAGGGAAGGGTGGAACGCCACCTCCATCTCCACCATCCTCATCATATTCCTCATCATCTTCACCATCTCACCCAACATCATCTTCCACTACCACCACTGCCCATACTCATTCCAAAACCCCAAAAGGAAAAACTCCATTATTGAAATTAGACATAAAATTCAAACTTCCCATGTACAATGGAGAAATGAATTCAGAAAAGTTGGACAATTGGATTTGACAGTTGGAGGTATACTACAGAATTCATAACCTTCAAGAAGATGACATAAAGATCCAGTTGACTTCACTGAGGCTAGAAGGAGCTGCATTAGTTTGGTGGGAAGCAAAGACTCAAGAGGAAATGAGAATCCATGGTAAGATATCCATTTCTTGGGTTGAATTTGTTTCTACAATTAAAATACAATTTTATCCTTTAAACTATATGCAAAAATTCATTATGAGTTGGCATAATTTTAGGCAACTTAAAGGTCAAACATTCCAAGATTATACACAGGAGTTTAGAAAAAGGGCTTTGTTATTAGGAGTGAATTTGAATTCTCAAGATACACTGTTGAAATTTATTGGGGGTTTACATTTGTATCTTAAACACAATATTCTTATGTTCAATCCAACTAATTTGGATGAAGTATGTGTGCAAGCCATGCATCTTGAATCTAGGTGAAATAACACTTGTGAAGAGGATAGTAATAAAAAGCCACCTAAGGGTAAGGAGAAAGAGAAAGGAGGAAAATGAAAAGGAAAGAAGAATGAAAGTGTGAAGAAAGAAGGGGATAAAATCACATGAAAACATTGTTCCAAAGAGGGGCATGATGAATCCCACTGTTGTGTTGAAGCCTCGAAAATTGTTGCTTCAACATGGGTGAAAGCCACCCGGTCCGGACCGTGGTTGGCAGCTCCTTTTTCGTTTGGAGTAGTGGCTCCAGCTAGGGATAATGGGACTAGTTTCCCAATCTATTTAATGCTTGTGCTAATGGGGTGATATGTGATGTTTTAAAGTGATGTCTGAGCTAAAAGTAATCTAATCTAAACTAACAATCACATGCATTTTATCCTAATTTAAACACTATCTAATTATAAATATACCTGAGATTAAATTGATGTATGTGATCTACAATAATATCTTAAAGCAATGGCTAATAAAGATCATTCAATTGTGATGAGAAATGAATCCATTTTAACAATAATCGTTTCATACAAAAAGTTAGCCAAAACGATTGTGAAAGATATATCGCATAAGGAATTATTCATATATTCAGCATAAAATATAGATCATCATCATACAGAAGTGCAATAATGGCAATCAAGATTTAGACTTTCATACATAAACAATTCGAAAAGAAATCAGTTTTAAGACATAAGTAAAAAGTATTATGAGATAAAAGTACCATTTATAATACGTCCTACTCATGTGTTTCAGCAATATTGATCTACCTTCAGTCCATTCAACACCATCTAAGAGTAAAAAAGTGCAATTTCAGTAGAAAATGCTATATCAGATAAAAATAAATCATGTTTCATTAATTTCACCAAAACTTCCTCAAAGGGACAGAAGTGCATGTTTTGAAGATTGTTTTTGATAAAATTTCTGGACCCCTCTCTAAATGCATGAGAGGGTTTAAATACTTAAACTAAAAACTAAAAATATATTATTACAAAAATAGTTGACGGGTTTAAATGACCTACCTTAAATTGTGCAAAAATAAAATCAAAATGGAAATAAACAAGATGACTAGCTATCCTGCATTTGATCCTTCAGATCAAAAATATCCATCATGGGCTTGAGCTGTGTTGGTTGGTCGACTTCAGCTTTCAACTGTCCAGTGATTGTGACATTGGTCAGTGTTGGCCCCATTTTCTCTGTAGAAGTGGTTAGGCTTCATAGGGCCATCCATTGGCTGTGAGGTTTTACCAAATGTTACCCATATGCTTCCCAATTTAACCTGGTTGTTTGCCTTATCACTTCTTTTTTTTCTTCCGTTGCTTGTTTCCATTGTAGTTCAAGTTGTTTCGCACTAAGAAGGAAATCTAGAATGGACTCTACCACAAGGTTGGAACTATGAAAACTTTCATTGACATTTTATATGACACTGTTTGTTGCTGTCACCACGTCTGTTGTTGCCTTTTCTGCTTCTTTAAACCAAGAATCCCATCTCGCAAATAGAATTTCTTTATGTGATTCTTCTAGCTTAGGAAAGTCGACTTTTCTCCCATATTATGTATTCTTCCAGGTGATAAAATTAGAGACCTTTTTAAAGATCTCGTCATATTCAAGTATCATTTCCACGACTTGACTTGTCAATTTATGGCTTGTTCCACAATAATATTTCCATTGTGAAATCTTTTGGCACAATAATTCTTTCTGGTGCGTCAGCTAGGAGCTAAGACCAAATGCTTCGGTAACAAACTGATCAATTTTTGGATCATATTTGTGTAGATCAATTATTTCCTGTATCTGTGCTTCCTTCTCGGCTAAGCTTTTTTGATGTTCTATTTGCATCTATTCAAATTCTTGTTGTAGCTTAGCCAACTATATCTCTACCGGTTGGTCAGATTTTATTTATTGTAATTGTTGCTCAAGTGACATTATTTTATCTTCCTTTCCTCTAAGCAACATTTTTGCTTTTGTTTCTTTGTCCATGGTCATTGTAGCGTAAGCACCTGCAAACTGTGAGAGTCTAGTAAGATTGGCGGATGGGTGAACGAGTGAATCTTTCTAGAGAACATCTATTGGTTCATTTTTAGGGGTAGTAGCAACTGTAGAGTCCAATTTCCTTTTTTTCTTTGTCTTTTCACCACGGTCTTATGATGTGGGCTATAAAACACATCTAGAGGGGGAATTTCTTCAATTCTAAAAACTATCTCAGAAGTGGGGGTAATAGGGATGTGCTCTACCTCTTGTGTATTTGCAGTCTCTTCCACTGTTATTTCTTGAGTTGTTTTCTATTGCGGAGTTTGAAACTCTGGCGCTTGTTCCTCTTTGTTGAGACTTTTATTAAAAGTGTCCCACTCTTCCTCTAAATCAATTACTAGGGGTTTTATTAACTGTGCGGAGGTAGTAGGGATTTCAACTTTCTTGCTGGCTGAAGTTTCTTCAGCTATCTTCTGTGTAGATTGGGTTGTATCCTTTACTGACTCCATGCTTCTGCTTTTCCCATTTTGCGATGACTGTTGTCATTCCCTGGTAGATTTCTCTTGGGATTCCTCTCCAGAATTGGTCTTAGAATTTTCTTTGGGGTCACCTTCTATAGTCACACTGGGAGTAGGCTCCTTATAGGTTCAATCAATAATTGGTCCAATGGGACCTTTGCTAACCTCCTTTCTCTGTAACTGTAAAAAATTTCCAAATCCTCACGGTCAAAAATTAATTGTGCCATATGCTTCACCTATGTGAAGGTGTTTTTCTACAAAAATATCTCATCAAAGGCATCTTACTCATTATTGAATACTTTTATTTTCACCAGAGTGGTGAAATTTTCGACAGTGCCGAACAGGCATATTGCCTTCTAGGGTATTTAGGTAATCGTAGGGATAACATGTTCTCTGCTTATATGAATGCATGCCCTAGGTCATGTAATGCAAATTCTCCACACTGTACAGGGAATGTAGGCCAAATGGCCTTTTTTGATTCCTTTAATGTCTTCTCATTCCTCCCTCACTAGTTGTTTGATAGGCTATCTCTCTAGCCATCAATTTGTCTGGAACATAGTATGGGAGGACATGGGGGGAGGTGATGCTGCAAAAAACCCTGATATATGTAAATGTTTCCTCCCCAAACCATCTAGCCACCGAGAGGATGTCTACTTTAGCTTCTTGGGAAAACCTACGGGCATCTCGATTATAAATCCGCTTGTGAATAGGGAGCATAACTCCATGACAAATGTTGAAAAAATGTGTTTGAAAATTGGATTCCCACATGTCCTTGTGGTATATGTGAACGGGAAGTGGATTTCAAACAATCCATTTCCGTTCCATGATATGGAATTTTGAACTAAAACAAATTGTATCCATTACATAGGTGCTTATAAAAAATGGATGGTAAACCCTTGAAGCAGCACTTCTTTTCCTTCTGTACTTGATAATTGTTTTTGCTAAATTGTCAGACAAAATTTGTGCCCAATTCATTACAGTTGCGTTAACAGTTGCATCTATTAATGGTAACCACTCTGGGGAGAACTTAGTACTATCGGGTCTGCCAAATAGTCTACATAACATGGCCACTGCAAAACAATGAGGGGGACAAATAGACGAAGTAGTGTACATACTATTTTTGTCTTTCTTGATTTTTTCCTCATTATTTGACCAGGCTTGGGTGCAGTTTTCTAGGTCATCGTTCTCTTTGACAAACTTCTCCATGAACTATCTAATGTAGATGACTTGTTGATCCGGATTTAAACAGGAACGCAAAAAATTACAGAGATAACCATATACACAAAGATGCAGCAGAAATAATACTTCATTTCATTAATGGAAAATACTGAAATATGCTTACAACCAGAAATGGAAATAAACCAGCTAGGGTGATGGTAGCTTATCTCTGAGAAGAGATGTGGTGGCTACATGCCTTTGAACTGTGTTACAATGAGGCTCGAAGGCCTATTTATTGTTGAGAAACAATGGAAAACCCTTAACATTCCAAAACCTAACCATAGGAGATGAAACGCCAAACTGTGGGCCCCGTTTGGGTAAATTGGTACATCAACTTCCTGGAGTCGTAACTTTTGCATACGATCTTCGTTTGACGCGTACAATAGCTCGTTAGAAAGATCTATCCGAGCACTACCACTTTGGGGAGGGACTTAAAAAACGTCGTTTAGGGCCTTAAAACGGCTCCAGAAGTTCAGGACCCGAAAAACTGTTAAAAATAGTAAGTTGTGCTACAATTAAGGAAACTGAAAATACCGAGAGAAATAATGGTGGGGGTCCATGTGGACTTGGCAGGTGGCCACCAATATCCACCTGGATCATTCCTCCCCCCTTAGGAAGCAATGGTCCCCATTGCGTTGAGTTCCTCCGTGAGATGAGGGAAACTTATGTTGAACTTGTTCCCTGGTGAGCCACTTGCCCTGCTGAAGGAGTTGGCCTGCTTTAACAAC
This sequence comes from Pinus tabuliformis, assembly GCA_031772625.1. Lineage (NCBI taxonomy): Eukaryota > Viridiplantae > Streptophyta > Pinopsida > Pinales > Pinaceae > Pinus > Pinus tabuliformis. The sequence continues at coordinate 665,365,714 of CM062809.1, read as the reverse complement.
TCGATAAAGTTGGATATTTTGTTGACGAGTGTTCTTGATCTGTGTGTCCATGATCTGATCAGTTGTAGCTTGTTCCATGCAATCTGGATTTAATTCTGTGGGTTTGAGCTGTTCTGCAATGTCGGATGTGTCTAGCAATGGTGGAAAGTATGGCCGAAGGCGGTCCACATTGAACACTGGGTCCAGGCCAAGGAATGGGGGAATGCTGAGCTCAAACGCATTGTCTCCCATAACCTTAGTAATGGTGTAAGGACCATATCGGAGTGGTCTCAATTTCCGATAGGTTCCAGTAAGGCGTTCCTTTTGCAAATGAAACCAGACTTTGTCGCCCACCTGAAACTTGTGTGGCACCCGATGTTGATCATGTCGCTGCTTGTACTTGGCATTTGATTTCTCAAGAATGTCATGGACCTGCTGGCGAATGTGTTGGATGCGCTCAATGAAGCTGGTGGTCTTATCTGTTTCGGACTGGTCATGAGATGAATTTATGTGAGTAGCTGCAAGTGGCATGGCCACATCAATGGGGCATAGTGGCTGGAATCCCAAACCCACCTGAAAAAGGGCTATGGCCAGTGGAGCTGTGAAGAGCTCGGTTGTAGCTGTGCTGAACATAGGGGAGGCTCTCGTCCCATGTGCATGGATGCTTTGAGTTATACATGCGCAAAATGTGCACAATCATCCTATTGATAACCTCTGCCTGGCCATCAGTTTGAGGATGGAAGGTTGTGGACTTCGTGAGTTTGGTGTCCAGCATTGACCAGAGACTGGACCAAAATGTGCTGAGAAACCGACTGTCCCGATCTAAGATGATAGACTGTGGGATCCCAAAGTACACCCACACTCGTTCAAAGAAGAGTTTAGCAGTGGCTTCTGCTGTGATATTCTTCTTGCAGGCCGCCATAATGGCCATCTTCGAGAACCGGTCGACGACCACAAAAACACAGTCATTTCCATGCTTAGTGGAAGGAAGGCCTGACATGTAATCCATGGAGATGGATTCCCAAGGTCAACTAGGGGTAGGCAACGGGGTATAGAGGCCGTGCTTCTTAATGGTCGGTTTGGCAATGGCACAGGCAGTACATGATGTGATGTACTTCCCAACATCCTGTCGAAGATTCAGCCAATAGAAATAATTTTGCAGTACTGCCACTGTTTTCTCGACCCCGAAATGCCCAGCAGCCCGACTGTAGTGTGCTTCCCAAATCATCTTGACACGCTCGCTTGAAGGAACACAAAGGTGACCCAGGTGGCATAACAGGGCATCCTGGAGGTGAAAATCTGGAACATGCCGACCCTCCAAGAGTGTCTGGTATGTGTGGCCGAATTCTGGGTCACTTTTGTAGAGAAGTGGCCAATCAGAAGTCTCGTGCCCACAAGAGTTGAGCACGGTGGTTAACACCATGATTGGTGGTCGACTGAGGCAATCTACAACATTATTGGTACTGCCCTTCTTATACTTGATATTCAAGTGGAACTGTTGCAGGTATGTAGACCACTTCTGATTGCGATCATTCTGCAATTTCCCTTGGGTCTATATGAACTACAGGGGTCGGTGGTCTGTGTGGATGACCGTTTCCTTCCCCAAAATGTAATGCTTCCATTACCGGCAGGCCTGTACAATGGAATACCTCTCTTTATCATAAGTGGGGTACTTCCGGACTGTGTCTGAAAGTGTTTCACTGTGATATGCCACTAGATGTCCATGTTGAGTAAGGACTACCCCAATAGCATAGTCAGAGGCATCTGTCTCGACCTCAAATGGTGTTTGTAAATCTGGTAATGCGAGCACTGGTGCCGTGCAGAGGCGATCCTTCAACTCCATGAATGCCTTCTGTTGAGATTCAGACCAAAATAATTTTGCTTTCGCCCCTCCCTTGGTGACTTGACTCAAGGGCCAAGTAATATGAGAAAACCCCAACACAAACCTGCGGTAGAAGTTGGCAAGACCTAGAAAGCTGCGAAGCTCTGTTAGAGTGGTTGGAGATGGCCAATCCCGAATGACTTGGATCTTGGCTGGATCGACGTGCAACCCCTGTTCATCAATGATGTATCCCAGATACTGAACATGGGTCATGCCAAAAGTGCATTTTTCTAAATTGGCACATAGCTTGTGTTGCCGCAGTGTTTGGAGAACCTGTCGGATGTGGTGGAGGTGCTCTTCCCAACTCTGGCTGAAGATCAGAATGTCATCCAAGTATACTACTACAAAGGAGTTGGTGAATGGCTGCAAGATGTCATCCATTAGCCTCATGAAGGTTGCAGGAGCATTCGTCAATCCGAAAGGCATAACCAACGATTCGAAAAGGCCCTCCTTGGATTTGAAGGCAATCTTCCACACATCAGAGGGTTCGATTGGTACCTGTTGATATCCTGACTTCAGATTGATCTTGCTGAAATATTTCGCCCCCTTTAGTTGGTCCACGAGGTCATCAATCCGCGGGATCGGGTACCTATTACGGACAGTGATCTTGTTCAGCGCCCGATAGTCAATACAGAGTCTCCACGTCCCATCCTTCTTCTTTACCAACACGATCGGGCTCCCACAAGGCGATGAACTCAGACGGATGTGACCTTTCTGCAGGAGCTCCTGAATCTGCCTCTTGATTTCATTGTTCTCCAGAACGGAGCACCGATAAATTGGTCCATTGGATAGCAGCGCACCTGGGGTCAGATCAATGGAGTGCTTGACCTGACAGTGCAGAGGAACCCCTGCAGGGGAGGGGAAGATGTCCTCGTACTCCTCCACAACCTTGTCCATCTGTAGTTGTCGTGCAGAGGGACCCCGTCTGGAGGCCGCGGCCACCGTCTTCTTCTTTCCTTGAGGGCGTATCATCAGGAAAACAAATTTCCTGGTTTTGGAAATGATCTTACTGCATTGTTTTGTAGTAATCAAAGAGATGGCGGTAGGTGGTGCTACCTCTGGTATCCTGTACAACTTATTTCCCAATGTAATAATAACAGCATGGGGCCTTGATTCATACACAGCATGTCGCTTCCACAAGTATGGTTGTCCTAATAATACATCACAAACTTCAAGGGGAGTAATGTCACACAATAACTCATTCGTGAAGGGCTTGATGTTGTATGGAAGGCGACACTGCTGGCTCACGCGAAGATCTCATCCTTGGTGAAGCCACCCAATGGTGTATGGTTGTGGATGTGTTGTGGTCAATAAGCCGAACCGCTTCACGACCTCTGCCGAAATGAGGTTCTTTTGACTCCCGCTATCAACAGTGAACTATATCGGGGAGCCCTTTACCCACATCTGGGAGTGGAAGAGACGCTCCTCCTCCTCTGGATCTTCGGGTTCATTTTTCTGGATCTTGGCAGTAGCAACAATGGCGTTGGGATCCGCATCAATGATCTACTTCCCTTTTTCATTCCCCTTATCGGGTTCTGACTCAGAGTCGGAACATGCATCTGATTCTGAAATCTTTAGCTCAACCGCTAGTGACTGCTTGGCCCGACACTCACTTGTGTTATGAGTGGAGCTCTTATGGAACTCACACCATTTTCCAGTGTCCTCTTTCGGCTTCGTGGCGTTGTTCTTTGCTTGCAGCTTCGGCGGGATGTCTTGGGCTGTCCCGCCTTGGCTTTGTCCTTTGTTCTGTGGTTTAGGGGCACCTTTCCCTTGCTTTGGATTCGCAGATCCAAAGTCTCGCTTCTTTTGTTTAAACTTATGCTCGACCTTAACGGCATATCCGTATGCTGCGCCGAGCGAGGAGATGTTTAGGAATTTTATTTCTTCCTGGATGTACTTGTGCAGGTAGCCATGATATTTGAGTATCAAATGTTGCTCTGAATCATTGATACCCAACTTTGTGCGAAGGGTATGGAAAAGATTGGTGAACTCTGGCACATCTTGGTCCCTTCCCTGCCGTAGCATGGTCCACTTTATGTATTCATCCTCATAGCTTCCGACAGGGTAGTACTGCTCCTTGATGGCATCCTGGAATGAATTCCAAGTGGGCGCGGTTGAAAATAGTGAGCCAGTAATTTCATCCTTCTCCTCGCAGTAGGTTTCCCACCAGTCCTTGATGTGGGGGGCTGCTTTGAGAAGAGCGAAAACATTTTTTTCCCGACTCGAAAATTCATGAACAGAAAAATAACCCTCTAGTAGATTTAACCCTTTATCTACGACATCTGCGTCTATCTGACCCTCGAATATGGGGATTTCAAAATTAACTTATACCTTAAAGGGCGTGGCATTTCCAGAGTAGTTGCTGGAAGACGATGTGTCGCTTTTGGGTAGCCGATGAAGGATCTGGGCAAAGTTGTCCATCATCGCGTTCCGTTGTCGCTCGAGGGCTTCTTCGAGCAAGATTTTAATGGGATCTCCTTCCCCCTCATCTTTCTTCTCATCCGCCATGGGAAGCCGTTGGGATTTGTGAGGCTGGTCGTGCAAAGGTTCAACCAGTTCAAGCCCTAACTCCTTATATCCCAACCTTGTTGGGGACATGCAAAGAAAAACAGAGAAAAAGTAGACCGCTCTGATAGTGCTGATCCGGATTTAAATAGGAACGCAACAAATTACAGAGATAACCATATACACAAAGATGCAGCGGAAATAATACTTCATTTCATTAATGGAAAATACTGAAATATGCTTACAACTAGAAATGGAAATAAACCAGCTAGGGCGATGGTAGCTTATCTCTGAGAAGAGATGTGGTGGATACATGCCTCTGAACTATGTTACAATGAAGCTTGAAGGCCTATTTATTGTTGAGTGCCTCAAAAAACGTTGTTTAGGGCCTCAAAATGGCTCCAGAAGTTTAGGACTCGAAAAACTGCTAAAAATAGTAAGTTGTGCTACAATTAAGGAAACTAAAAATGCTGAGAGAAACAATGGTGGGGGTCCATGTGGACTTGGCAGGTGGCCACCAATATCCACCTGGATCACTTGTGGCTTTGGTAGGTGGTACATAAGCCGTAGGTTGTCTGGGGTAAAATATCCCATGACCTCTTGGCTTCTCATCTTGAATTCTCTATCTGAGATGTCAGCTTCATCAATAACCCATTTAACCATGTCGGTATAAGAGATTATCTTTGGGTGTGCAGTTATGCAGTGAAAAAATGAGCATGACATCTCTAACATGCAAGCGTCTGAGGAATCACGTCTGTCAACTATAACCTTTGTTTCCATAATCCTTGGTTTCTCCTCCTCCAATATATTATGCATAGCCTCCCAGGTAGAGGTTGCTCCCTCTCTGTTGCATGTAGTGTCCGTAAACAGATGAGTCATTTCTAACTTCTCAGAGTTGACTTCCTTTCCTTTCTTCGCCATTGTTCTCAAAACTTTGCTCTATGGATTTTTCCTGAAAGTGAAGAACAACAGCTATCAGATACACAAAGATGAACATAAAATGAAATAATGCAAATAGCTTGTAAAGGTGATAAAAGGAGTTTTATTTGAATGCACATAAGAAGATATCATATCACGCTAAATGACTTTTCACAGATAAATGTAGTTATCTCTTACTAAATACCCACTAATGATTCATAATCCCTTAGCTTTAATGCTCGTAAATGTCTGCATCATAAAACGAGAAGAAAGCTTCTAGGGTGGTGAGCCTTTGAACTGCAATGATATCAATTGTGTGATTTGCGAAGTAATATCGCAGATCACAATATCGCATTATGCCTTTTCGCCTTTCTTACCTCCCGCTTTGTTTTTGCAAGATGCAATATGCGAGTCACTCGTTAGTTGTTGCAAAATGTAGCTACTTGCCAGTTTTATCTTATGTAAAATACCCTTTTTACTAAGTAGCAGACCTCAAACAGTTGCTTATGATATTTAAGGAGTGGGTCCAAGTCTTAATCACATTTCACAATATCGGCTAGTGGTAAGTATATGGTGTTCTTTTGAATGTCCAAAATGCAATGTGATAAAGGTTACAACACCATTGAAGTTTCTCATCTCACATGTTTCGCAATTCTCTTTAAAGAAGGACCTTTATGAATGGTAACATGTGCTACGAGACTAAGCCTAAAAGGCTTAAGGACTTTGTTTATGTCGGATTTGTGATAGTTTCGAGCATAGAGTCCTTATTTAATCATTTTACTTTATTTTGGATGGTTAGAAAGGCATTTTGGTTGGTTTAATCATGCTATATGTGGGAAGGTAAGCATTTAGTAGTTTTCTAAAAAGGGGGGGATTTTGATTGCTATCTTTGCTTTATTCCAAAAAAAAGAAATTCCTAAATGCTAAGTTTTGTTTTTTGGATAGATTTTTTGAAGGGTCCCCATCTATTAATGTAATATTAACTACTATCATTAATAAATGGGGAGTTGTTGAATATCACAACAATTCACAATTCACTTTTAAGGACCAATTATCTCTGAGAGTTTTTTGAAATTTCTAAAACTTCTAAAATAAAGATAGTTTTGAAAATAAAATAAGTTACATGGAATATAAGGTAAGTAATACTAATCTTTATTAATAAAACAACATCTACTTAACTACCATTCTTTTGATTATTCTTTTATCATAAAAAGTCACTTTTTCTACATCAGTCTTTACTTGGTTTTTAAATATAAAAGAAAGAAGTCTCTCATCAGATTAGTTTTTTGGTAGACTCAATTGTCATAGGTAGAGCCTCTGCTGCCAGCAGATGTTCATAACCTCACCAAGATTACCTTTTAACCAACAATGATTCAGTATCCCACTTAAATCAGAATTCAATTTTAAAGATAAGCTCGTAAGTATACTTATTACTTTCTTTATTTTATGAAGTAATTTTTTGTTTCTTCAACGCTTCATCTTTTATTTCTTACAGGACAATGTCTTGGTTTGGTGACCAACATTGACAATGCCATTCACTTGATTTGTAACTTAACTGAACAAGTTGCCTCGTGATGAGACCTCTTGTCTTTTGATTAATATAATCATAAGCCATTACCCTATTTTGATATGCAGTATTGGTAATGTCAGTTAGTTATAATCTTATGATCATGGTGAGCCGGATCTTGATGGGACCTCTTATCCTTTAAGTTTAAGTATATTTTATAATTACACTCTAAAAATGAAAGTTGATTAAGTGGGGAGAATCATTGGCTCCCTAAGAGATTCTGGACGACAATTGTAGAGTTTTGAAGATGTCTTTCTAGAGAGGGACTTTGCTTTGGTATTGATACTTTTCTGGACTGATGTAAAGGAGAAGTTTCTTTCTTAAATATAAGTTACATCAAAAATCAAATAATTAAGGCAGAAAATAGGTAGTTTAAGAGCATTAGAACTTAACTATATATTTCATATGTGAAGATTACTTTCATAACAATCTTTACTTACACAAGCGAAAAGTCAAAATTAAAAAGAGACTATCCTTTGTAAAACCAAATTAAGTAAATGCTTTTCAATTCGTATTATTCTATCTAAAATAAATTTTTTAACTAGAGGCAATAATGTACAATGAATAGAAGAGATAATCTTATATGGAATGTATTTCTTTAGAACCTGTCCAATAACAGGTAAAGATTCTCTCTTACCTGATAAATCTTGTAGAAGAAAAGTCGATGGGCCTATTTGTTCCACAATCTGGAATGGGCCAAGCCACATTTGTTGGAACTTAGTATGCTTACATTTCTCTTCGTGGGCTTTATCCCATTTTAATACTAGGTCTCTGAGTTGAAAATACTTTGAAGTTACAAAATTTGAATCAAAGGAGGCTTTGACTGGCTGCTGATGATGTGCATGCATGGTCCTAGCTTTTTCCCTTTCCTCTTCAAGCTTAATAATTTGTAATTTTATAACCCGCATAGATGAGGAAGGAGTTTCTCCAATGAATTGAACTAAGGCTAAGGAGGGAAGAGCTACGTTTGTTAGTAAGACTGCTTCTTTCTCATAGACCAAATTAAAAGGACAAGTGCCAATAGAGCTTTTCTAAGTTATTCGATCTACCCATAAAGAAAACACTAAAGAATTATGCTAGTGCTTTTGGCCTTGGTCAAAAATTCGTTTAATAACCTGATGATATTTTTGTTTGTGGCTTTGGCTAATCCATTTCCTTTTGGATAGTAATTGGCCAAATGCTTAAGCTTAAAACCTCTTTTAAGAGAAAATTTTGTCATAGCAGTGCCTGAAAAATAAGATGCATTATCAAACATCAAATTAGATGGTAAGCAAAACATGGTGATGATAAATTGATCTATAAATTCAATAATATTTTATGAATTGGCTACCTTGAGTGGAATTTCTTCTACCCATTTGGTGAAATAATCAGTGGTTGTAAGGATATACCTATGTTGTTTAGAAGAATGAGGAACGATCTCACCTATTACGTCCAATCCCCATTGTTCAAATGGTTGGTCAATATTGACTGGCTATAATGGTAGCGTGGGTTTTTTCTGTCTTCCAGCAGTTGTTTGACAAATCTTACATTTCCTTACATAAATGTGTGCATCTTTGAACAACGTTGGCTAGTAATAGCAGGCACGCGGGATTTTATGTGTTGTAGTATCACCTCCAAAGTCACCACTAGCTGGTCCATCATGAAGTTCTTGCAACACCTTCTCTACCTCAGATTTTTCAAGGCATCTAAGTAAAACAGAATCATAATTTATTCTAAACAACACATCCTTGACAATTTGATATTGCCTAGCTTTTAATCTCAAGACTCTTTTCTTTGTGTAATTTAATTGGGTTGGTTTGTATCCATTTTTTAAGTAAAATATGATATCAACATACCTTGATTCTATGTTGCTAAGGCTTACCTCATAGATTTGTACATTGTCACCTGAATGTTGCAATTCTGATAGATTCGATGCTCCTGCCAACATCCTGCAAAAATCTTGACCTTTTATAAATTTCATTGGTTTAATTTCTGTGTCATATTCTTGCAGGGATGTCACCCAATTTTCTCTCTTTTCTCCTACATCCCATTGTATTAAAAGATTTCTCACTGCTGAGAAAGGTACTATTAATTTAGTGTGGGTTTTGAGGAGAAAAGGTCTTAAGTGTTTTATAGATTTGAAAAAAGCAAAAGCTTGTTTTTCAACATCTTAGTAATTTAATTCAACTCCCTGCAAATTGGAGCTAAAGAAAGAGATTGGGGCTTCAGCTTTTTCTTGATTTACTTGTGTCAATATGGTTGCATATGATTTCTCGGAAGCGAAAGTATACAAAATGAAATGATTGGAAAATTTTGGCGTTGCTAAATATGGGGCATTTATGATTGCTTGTTTAATAAATATAAAAGCTTCATGTTCTGAATTTCCCCATTTTAATCAGAGAATTTTTCTTTATCATGGATTGAAGAGGTAAAACAATTCTTGAGAAGTCAAGGACAAATATTTTAACAAAATTATTTGACCCAGGAAAGATTGCATTGATTTTTTGTTATGCGGTAAAGGTATTTCAGAAATTTATCTAATTTCGTTAGAGTCAATATGAATTCCTACTTTGGACACAATGAATCCAAGGAGCTTTCCTTCACTTAATGTGAAAAAAGACTTCTTGGGGTTAAGAGAAATTCCATACCTTTGGCAATGCTCAAAGATATGTTTTAAATCTCTTAGATGATTACTGTGTTTTCTGGAGTATATCATTATATCATCCAAGTATATCACTACTAATTTGTTTACTAAACCTTTGAAGGCTATATCCATAGCTCTCTGGAAAGTGGCATCAATGTTAATCAGTCCAAATGGCATCTTCTAATAAGCGTAAGTGCCCCATTTTGTCCTGAACATAGTTTTCATCTGGTCATCTGGATGTACTAAGATTTGATTATAACCTGAGAATCCATCCAGGAAAGACATTAGCTCTGAGCCTGCTACTGATTGCAAAATATATTCCATAGGGGGTAATGGGAAATTTTCCTTTTGGCAAGATTTATTGAGGTTGCGTAAATCTATACATATCCGAATATTTTCGTTATTTTTCCTGACTAGGAAAATATTGGAAACCCACTAGGAGTGTCTGACAAGAAAAATAATTTTGTCTTTCAGTGATTTATTCAACTCAAATTTAATTTGACTTTCTAAATTAGGATGGATCTTCCTCAATTTCTGTTGAATAGGTCTTTCATCAGATATCATGGGAATAGTATGTTGAATAATAGAGGTGTCATATGTCCTGAGATCTTCATAGTTCCATGCAAAGACATTCTTGTATCTTTTCAAAAAACCTATAAAAGCTTCTTTTTCGTCTGACATAAGTTCGAGACCTACGGTAATATTTGATGTTTTAAATCAGTCCCAAGATTGATCAATTCAAACCTCAGATTTGAACCCTGAAGTTTTGAATTGGTGGATCGTTTAAATCTGTCTTTAAGGTCATATAAATCTTCCAACTTAACTACATATTTTGGTATATAATTAATTATTGTTTCTTGTTTAAGTTGGTGATCGTGTTGGTCTTCATCAACTATCTAGTCATCGTAAGAGCCTTCTAAGGTTAGGAAGGTTATGATATCCAGATCGTTATTAAAGACTCTCTAGTTGGTGATATTATCAAGAATAGAAGTCCTAAAATTAATTCAATGGAAAATCGATTTGGGTTGTAATCTCCTGGTGGGATAATCTTGGAAGCAACATTGGCTAGAAGATCAGCACTAGCATTCTAGAGTCTTGGAATAGGAGAAATATTAAACGTTGTCAAGTGGAGAGTCAAGTCTTGGACTAATGACTAATAATGTTTCAAATGTCCTAATAAACAGTGTATAATATTTCTCACCTATTTTATGACAATCTCTGAATCTCTGAATACTTGGAGGTATTTGACGTTAAGGCTAATTGCCTTATGAAAACCTTAAACTAGTGCCTCATATTCAGTGATGTTGTTTGTGCAATCGAATTCAAGTCTGCATGCTAACATAGTCTTTTCCCCTTCTAGAGTGACTAAGATGCAACTCGCTCCTGCTCCATCATGGGATTTAGATCCATCAAAAAATAATTTCCAAAATAAAGATATAACTACAGGTTTATCTACAAAATTTACAAATTTAGAAGTGTTTGTTTGAGAAAAAATTTCAACTTGAGAGACCACATATTTTTCTAAGAAAGGTGAAGTGTGAGCATTGATATTCCCTAGAAATGATCCTATAGAATAATTTCCGATGATATTGTTGCTATACGCGACTGGTTCATTTTCTCCTTCTAATGTTGTCACTATGAAATTTTGATGTTTCTCGTGATCAACCCTTATTTTATTTGGTTTTCCATTATAGGGAAGCCACATGTGAGACCAGTCAGTTTCAAAATAACCATGAAGATTTTCTAACCAGTCTCTACTAAGAATTAAGCCATAGAACTTAGGAATGTCAGATACAAGTATGTCAATGACTTGGCAAACTTTAGGGTTTGATGAAAGTTTGATGGTTACTTGGTTAAGTTCCCCAACAGCTTCAACTTGAGAGCGATCTAACTGAACTATTTGTACAATAGATTTTTGAGGTTGAACGTTCAACTTTGCACAAATTGTTCTAGGTAAGATATTAGATGAAGCTCTAGAATCAACTAAACATTTGTGTAAGTTTTTATTAAAGACTTCAAAAGTAAGGAGAAATGGAGGAGTGTGGGATTTTTATCTCCCCCCAATTAAAGCTATATTGGTTGGATCAATCTTTTCCAAAGAAGCACTAGGGGGTCTTCCCATTTCTTGGGCAGCTTGTGAGATCACGGCAGCAGGAAGCGGTGCAATAGGTACTTCTTTAAGTTCTTTAAGAAGTAACTTCTACTGATGTTTCAATTTACTAAGCTTGTGAAATGTGATGTTTTCCCTGGTCTTTTTCATATCATCAATAATATTATATTCCATTTCATCATAAACTATCAAAGTTTTAGATGAAGGAGAAGGATCCAATTGAGTAGGTGTAGTTTGAGTGGATTTTGGTATAGATTTCTTACCTGTTGCTTTGTCCCTAGGAGGTGGCATTGAAGCCTTCTGTTTTGGATTTGTTTGTGACAATTCAATAGGATTTTCATTTCGGGTAGCAACAGGTAATGCTTCTTGAGTTTCTTCATTGGGAAGTATAAAATCCCACTGTATTCCTTGTAACTCTGCTACTTCTTCATTGTCCGTTTGTTCTCTGTTTGTTGAACCTTCATCCTTCTCTCCATCTGATTCATCATTGTTGGCATTATGATGCATGTGTTGTACTTGATGGCAACCCACTCATAGAAGATCAACACACTTATATATATCTAGATGAATCTACGGAAGAGATATCAGATGACAATTCTCAGTATGACAAGTTCAAAGGGGGAGATTGTTTGCATTATGAGACAAGTGTTGTTCTTGATGGAAAATCACACAAATGATAAATTATAGTGCAGCAAATTTATTTGATAAATTATAGTGCAACAAAGTTTCCTTCATGTAGAGAAAAGTTCATGCACTTTTATGCAGAGAAAAGTTTATTCCATGTAGAGAAAATTTCACGCACTTTTATGCAGAGAAAATTTTATTCCATGTAGAGAAACGTTCACGCACTTTTATGCAGAGAAAATTTTATTCCATGTAGAGAAAAGTTCATGCACTTTTATGCAGAGAAAAGTTTATTTCATGTAGAGAAAAGTTCACGCACTTTTATGCAGAGAAGAGTTTATTTCATGTAGAGAAATTTTCACGCACTTTTATGCAGAGAAAATTTTATTTCATGTAGAGAAAAGTTTACGCACTTTCATGCAGAGAAAAGTTTCCTTCATGCAAGAGAAAAGTTCACACACTTTCATGGTTGGTTCATGGTATTAGTCCGATAGTTTTTGATCCTATGGTTTTGGTCCGTGGTATTGCATCCAAAGTTGTTGATCCCAAGTATTGGGTCCGTGGTATTGTGTTATTATGGTTTTGGACCGTGGTATTGTGAAAGGCCTAAGACTATAAAAGAGGAAGGAGATCATTTGGCAAAGCATCATCTGAATTATTGAATATCTGATAAAGTGCTAGATTTGGAATACTGTGATTGGGTTATGGTGCAAATCTGGATCTGAGCTAAAGAGGGATCTCAACGGTTGATGGAGAACAAGATCTAAGGATAGATCGGGATCAAATGGTTTGAAATGAACTATCTCTATATATTTGATTATGCTTATTCTAGATCTGTATACTGACACTTGTAATGATCTGAACTGGGTATAACTTAAGTTTGAAATTGCTGCAAGTCATGTTTGAATATTTATAGATATGTACGCGAGTTGGCTTTGGTGTAAGCGCGTATGTATGCAGGTTTGGTTCATTGTTAAGATATTTGAAGTCACAGGTGGTTCTAGTTGTTGATGGGTTCTGATGACAGTTTAAAGGTGTCAGTATTCTTCATATCCTATTTGGTTGAGTGTGTTTAGCTTCAGTATTGATGGATGAGAACTAATATTGGATCAGGATCATAATGACTCATATTTATGTGATCTGATGGACTGGATCTGGGTGCTAACACATATATTATCCTTTTATATGTATTTATCTGGTGTTTGGGTGATTCAGAAGATTGATTGATTATGTGCTTCAATGATATTAATGGGTCTAGTTTGAAATTGGATGAAACGTGGCCTTTCAGATTATGTGTTGTGCTTCAGGAGTATCTAGTCTGCAAATGTATGAAACATGGTACCTAGAGGAGAGAAGATCGTAGGCCGACACCTACGTACTAGTATCTTAGCTAGTACAAGAGCTAAAGGGGGTGGTAGCTCCCTTCCAGTAGCAGTTGAAAACTTTGGAGCATTGTAGTAGGTAGCAGCCTGTGTATTAGTAAATGGATCGGCTAGTACAAGAACTATGGGGGTTGTAGCTCCCTTCCAGGAGAGACTGGAGAATGAGAGAGGGTTGTAGCTCTCTGCAGGTGGAAGCCTGCGTACTGGTATAAGACTGCACCAGTACAAAAATATTGTAAAAGGATTTTCTTATTAAGAAGAAGATTGAGATGACTTGCAGCATGTGGTTTTCTCCCACATTGGGTTTCCACCTTATATCATGGTGTTCATGTGTGTGGCTTATGTGTGATGATCTGTTCTATTTTACTGCACCTGTTTACTATTAATATGGTTGATAATGTTCTAATGCACTCATTAAGGATCAACTAACTGAATCATAAGAAGTTGTGGCAGTAGCATATATGAATCTGAATATGGAAATGAAAAAGTTTTATTGATGTAATAACACTGATTCACCCCCCCCCTCTCAGTATTATTTCCAACAATTGGTATCAGAGCAGGTCCTTTTGTAGAAGCTTTATCGCTTGAAGGAGATCCGTGGAACAATGGGAAAGAATCTTAAGAAGAAAGCGCCTAAGCAGAAGAAGACATCTCAGAAGAACTATGACAGTGGGAGAATCGATTTGGGATTATGTGGAAGAAGCACTTCAGATTCATAATCATTTCAGAATGAAGATGAACTATCAGGTATGAATTTGTTATCCTCTGATGTTCCAGCTATCTATCCATTTGGAAAAGATGAAAGTGATAGCGAAACAACTAAATTTTCTTTTATGGGTGAGAAAGAAAGATATCAAATAGAGGCAGAATTTAAAAGGCTTACAGACAAAATTATAGATCAACAAGATCTATTGAACAAAAGGGAATGTGTCTTCAAAGAAGAAGCTGCCAAACTAAAAGCTCAACTAGAGGAAGGAAACAAGGTAAGGAAGTTATTCAAGGACAAATATCAAAAGTTGCAGGATGAAGTAACATTACTAAGAGATGAAGTCAATGAAAGAAGCACAACCATCAAGAAACTCAGAGATAGATCCAGTTACTATGAAAGTCTTGAAGCCACGATCCGCTCACTAAAAGAAGATCTTGAAGAATCAAAGAAGCAGAATAAAGAACTACTCCAAGCTCATGAAAATGAAGTTCTTGAACTAAGACGTCAGTTGGAAGAAGAAAGAAATGCTGAATAAAACGTGAAGAAGTAGTATCTTGAAAAGGAAGAGCAACATCAAGTTGAGGTAAATATTCTAAAAGATAAATTAGAAGAAAAGGATAAATTGTTACGATTTCAAGATAGTACTAAAGTCTTGGATGATATTCTTAATAGTCAAAGGTCTCCTGCTATCAAAACTGGTCTTGGTTTTCATGAATCTATTGAAGGTGAATCTAGTTCACAAAGTAAGACAAGGGACTCTACTGCAAAATCTGAAATGCTCAATAAGGATATGAAAGGTCAATCTCATCATCAACCAAGGAAAGGAATTCTTCAAAGAATCTCTTTTACTCCTATGAATAATGTTGAATGTTATGTATGTCATAATCTTGGACATGTTGCAGCCAGATGTAGAAGAAGAAGGGTTCAAGACCATCATGCAGAAAGATCATCACATTCAAGGTACTTTAATGGATATTGCTTTGCTTGCAATATGTTTGGTCATAGAGTTGTTGATTGCTATAAAAGAAATATGAGACATGTAAGATGTTACACATGTAACAAGCTTGGACATATAGCTAAGGAATGCAAGAAAAAAAATATGGGCACCATACCAAAAGGAGAAAACATCATCATCACACTTGAAGATGTGGAAGAAGAAAGAAGTACAGTCAGAAAGAGGCGGCACAGCACAACATACAGACATAACAGAATCAGAGGGAGCTGGAAGTGTAAAACTTCAGTGTCCTAAACCTCATACGCAAGTCTCTTAAAGAGAAGTCACGTATATACGTGAGTTGGTTATGGCATAGTCGTGTATATGATTGTTTGAGGAAAGGCAGTAGGGACAGGTTCAGGAAAAGGATCAGTCATGATTCGGTTTATTATTTGCGTTGTTTGATAATGGTTACAATTTGCTGATGATGTGTGGAAATGTCTTGATGCTTAGAAGTGTTTTGTTTCTAACTTGATAATGATGATGTCTTGATACTTCTTGCTGATATGCATGATCAGATCTGACAGTAAACAAGATGGCACAGGTTTAGGGGGAGCATATGCTTTTAATCCATTGTTGGCATTATGGTTAATAGTCCTTGGTGATGATGCTTATATGGATAAATGATTCACCTTGCTATGATATGGTTATGAGTTGTTCAGATGATTCTTGGGGTTACATAGTTGATATTTAGATCAGATTTGTGGTTGATCCTCTAATGGTGCTTACATGGTGATCTTCATAAGGATAAGGACAAGTACATAGCTTTAATTCACATCTTCTTTACTTGATGATGAGTCACTCATATGTTGTTTTCGTCATATGCATAAAGATCATATATTACAGTTATGATGTAGGATTCCTATTGTTCTTGGCACATATATGGATGAGGATTGTTGGCTGGATACATGGATGATTATTCAAAGTTGCATTGTTGGAGACATGATGATGATGAGTTATTACCTATATGATGATAGGTTGTTTCGTACATATGTTGATTGATATTCCCAATTGATGATACTTGGTCCATGCAGATCTGGATGGCTATGGTGTTTTACACATATGATATAATGTGAATGATTTTATGATGATGAGTTGATATCTATCTGCAGACATACCCTGTCATAGGACATTTACAGGTTGCTAATCTGGAATTGGTTGTACGTGAGTTTCATAAGGAGTATCTGTGTATACACGCTTGTTTCTATGGATACAATCGCGTATATGTTAATATGGAGGAAATTAGTGGGCCAGACTCAGGGTGAGAACAGTCTAATTTTGGTCTGACAGAGACCATCTGGCACAGGTTCAGGGGGAGCAGATAAAATTCTAATGATGCATTGTTGGCATTATCATAGAAGCTTTTGGTTCTAGTTCACAGCTGTTGTTGGTTTCAGGTGGAACATTTGCAGAGGGAGAACAGAAGGAAATCATGGTTGCTGATCTGAATGGTGATTGACAGATACTGCTGCTATCAATTATTGGTGACTTTCATAAGTCTTGATCTAGATATTTTGTCTCTATGTCATGTATCTCTTTTATGGTGTCAAGGTCATGTAACAGCCTATTTTGGTTTCCCCACTATGCCTGGGATGAAGATGTAATGTATTTGGTTGTCATATGTAAATTTCTGATGTATCCACACTTAGTTGGGTGGTTGATCCCCACTTGGTTGGGTGATGGATGTATGTATTGAGTCTTTTGGTGATAGGAAGGTCTTTTATGATGTATAAGTCTTGGTTCTTCTTGAAGAACACCTTTTTGCAGACCTTGCTTACAGAAAGGGGGAGCATGAACAGTATAATTTAGTAAGAGCAGAGCTTTCAGCATGTAGCATGGAAAGATTGGTACACCTTGGCATATACAAAGGGGGAGCTCATTCAGATATTTTAGCAGGTTCTCAGGGGGAGTATGGACAACAGAATGTTTATCTAGGAAAGAGAATATCTTGGTTCACCCTTTGCCCTTGATGTCAAAGGGGGAGAGTGATTTGGTGTTGTTGCCATCAAGTCCAAAGGGGGAGATTGTTGGCATTATGATGCATGTGTTGTACTTGATGGCAACCCACTCATAGAAGATCAACTCACTTATATATATCTAGATGAATCTACGGAAGAGATATCAGATGACAATTCTCAGTATGACAAGTTCAAAGGGGGAGATTGTTAGCATTATGAGACAAGTGTTGTTCTTGACGGCAAATCACACAAATGATAAATTATAGTGCAGCAAATTTGTTTTCGAGAAAAGTGTCTATTCAGAACGACCCTATCCCACAGGGTTGTGACAGTGACCTCAGAAACAAACAAGGAAAACTACTCTTGTATTCTTCTTTATGAACTATAAAAGAAGATTATTAAGATGAACCGACCTGTGCCTTGCGCTAGTTGTTCGATCCAATCTATCCTCTCTTTGCCAGCTTCCACCGATCTGCTCCCTCACTTGCCCAGCGTCACCAAGTTCCTGCAAGTTCACAAAAGAGAGAAACTACACAAAGACATGGATTTATGTTCATAAAAAACTTAGGATCAGATTTAAGCTAAACATACAAGTATAACAAACATCATATATACAAGCATGTAGGAGAAACTCAAGTAGTTTTATTGATAAAACAAGAAGATCCAGGAGGAGTTACAACCAATGAGTTCTGATCCAGCATCAACCTCCTAGCATAGAATCCCTTCTTCACCTCCAATAAAGCATAAATCACCCAATACTCTGATATCAATCACAAAACCAACAACAATTCTCTGCAATGTACAAAATTCCAGCCTTCTGGATCTCTTGGTGAGGGATCCATATATAGATGTATGCAAAGGGGATGATTCATCCCATGAGTTGATTAGTGGCTTCTCTCTGTCAGTTCTTGCTTCCACTTGGAGACTGAGAGCCTCTTACTCATCACTGGTCGAATTCAGTGAGGTAAGTGTCATTGGAGAAGATTCTGGAAGCTTCCATTATCTCTCCACCTCGTTGAATGACTTTGACACTTGTATTTTCCCGCTCAACACACCCTGGTAGTGCATTCAAGTGCGTTGCAATGCACCTAGCCAGTGTATTTGGGTGCTTTGCAACGCAGGCAGCTAGTGGAGCATCTGAATTGATCCTGATTTGACTAGTTTTGAGCAGTTTCTGGTGGAGAACTTCTGGGAGAAGCTGTAATTTGTTGACCTTGTTTCTTTAGGAGCTGGAACAACATCTTTAGGGACTTAGGATCCCTTGGTTTATGGAAATTTCATGCTTATAGCTGTAAGGCACAAAAATGTCTATAACAGTTTCCCCCTAAAGTATGAGGTCGTTTATCGGGTGAAATGCTTTATTGGGAGGATCCGAAGTTCTTCTAATGCTGGAGAGGAGACCTGTAATGAGATACAATACAATACATTATTTTCATATTGTTTTCATGATCTAGCTGAGGCGAGCATTCCCATGCTCAGCTTTATAAATTCATTTTCATGTACATAGGACAGACAATCGTCTGATGGTAGACTGATGATTCTGGTGAAGTCATCATCCTTTTGATAGGATGATTATCTGTGCTGCAATGTTGTACATTCCAATCTCTTTATTTTTCCTGAATATATATCGTAGCCCGGATGGATGAAACTAGATTCGGGGTCTTCAATCTCGTCCGATCTTCACTCTAAGTACAATTCGATCCATGTGAGAAATGTTTTGAAGTTGAACATGGAAAGACATCGCTTGATTACCAGTCAATGATGTAAACTATTAACAAGTGCGAGAGGAATCACCGATAATGATAATGACCCTCAAGGTACTGCAGTACAATTCACATGGTGTGAATAAAGGACTTGGCGTCGAACACCACGCAAAATCTTTCGGTCAAAGGTCATTGATGTATACCTGTCGCCGGAAGTGAGAAACTTTCCATTGAGGCATGCAAGCTTCAAAGTACTAAAGGGGTGTTCCTAGATCAACTTCTTGGGTAATGAGCTGATGTCGACAAGAAGCGATCCGTCAAAGGAGGGCCTTAATGAATCCCACATCAATGACACAGAATGGAGCAAATGATTTTGATGGAGGTGAAAATGATCTGGTGACATACGGTTCAGGGTGGCGGTCATGAAAGAATGAAGCATAATGTATGGTATTGGATAGGACACGGGTGACTTCTCTAGATGACTTCTCTTGAACATGTCGGCGACACTTGTGTGATGGATCGGTAGCATTTACCCCAAATGTGGATGGTATGGCATGACCATGGTGATGTGACCGGTGAATGAAACAACCCAACCCGACTTTGGCACGGAGTGGAAGTGTCATGTTCAAGAGTGACTTGCTACCAATAAAGATTCTTTGAGTTTCTTCCCAATTTTTCCCTAGTAATTGCTGACTAGTACCTCTTTATTTTTGTCAAGCTTGAGGAGGATAACATATGCTTGTTCTATAATTTGCCCTTCGGGCAAACCCATCGCTATGTTTTAACGAGCCTAGTGATAGTGAAACTCGTTCTCGCCTAAAGACACGTTTGTCGCTATTAATGTTTTTAACGAGTTTAACGACAAAGATAACTCGGTCCTTTTCCTTTTTAGGGAGTCTGAAAAGGTACGTAAAGATAACTCCGGAATCCCTTTTTCGTCATCTAATCCCTTAAGCCCGAAAATGTATAATAGAATACAGAAGGGATGAATTTTCGATAGTTTTAACGAGCCGAACAAAACAAGCGCTCGATCTTTTTGTGCAATAATCCCTCAGGTCCAAAAATATTAAAATCTAGAGGAGGGATAGCACTTCCGGTCGTTTTAACGAGCTGGAAGGCCAAAACTCGGCAATCTTTTCATATTTTACGAGTCAAATGAAAAGAGCTTAAAGAAGACTCGTCTTTTGAGGAACGAGTGATAAAAAGGGTAGCAGCTGATTCCATGTAAGGTTTGGAATTCTCCAATCACGGCAGTGTCACAAGGATGGCTAGTGAAATCACTCTTCGCAGCTGTTCCTCAAAATGGGTAAACAATCAAATGGAGGTGAATGGTCGGCCAATGGAAAAGTGGAGGTGACGGTGCAAACACGACCAAGGCTTTAATGGCTGATAATGTTACATTCACGATGGTTATTTACCGGAGGATATTTCATTTTTTAACGAGCTTAAACACGGGTTGAAACATTTGCTCGATCTTATGTTTATTTTTTAACGAGCTTGAACTATGCGTTAAAACTGCTCGATTACATGGTCTAGTTTTGATTTTTTACCATAAATAGCTTCGTCCTTTCAAAGATGGTACTGTACTTTCAATTGCTTCATCAAACTAGTTAGAAATGAACAAAATTTGCTTGAGAATGAGATTAGAACGAACCTATCAAACCCTAGGGGCTCAGAAAAGCACAGAATGAAGCACAGAATGCAGAAAGGAAACCATGAAATGAAAGAGCTCAGGTTTAGCTCCTACCTGGTCCAGACGGCGCCGAGAATCGTCCACAGAATCTCCCGAAATCAGCTGATGAAAATCAAGGGGGAAGAGGCACCTCCAAAGCTCCAACAAACCAAGTTCAAATGAAATGGTAAAATGAGAGGTAAAAACACTTTTTTTTGCTTTTTACGTAGTTCAAATTAAAATATTAGCGTTTTAATCCGGATTTAGTACTGCCGGATGGCGAGCAGTGGGGCGCTATTGGTAAAATCTTTGACCATATCACTGTTTACTGTTTTTATTTATAATGTCCTTGTGCTTTATTCTGTCAAGACTTTAATCAAACTCATGTGTGCATGCAGATGTTGGTCCTGTTCGTCCAGTAGTTCGCCTGAGAGTGCCAGCCGCTGTCCGAGCAGGAGAGGCCGCCGGGAGGGTTATCCTTCGTGACCTTGATGTGGCTGAGACTCTCATAGCTATGCAGGAGCAGGTTGAGAGCCTTACTCTCGGTATTCCAGATGTGAGGATCGACGAGCTACCTTTGCAGTTACAGCGGAATACTACTGGTGTGCCTAGATGATGGACTCGTCTCTTACGCATGATCGCATAGGCTATGACTTGCTATCACGAGCATCATTAGACTAGGGTACCCCCTAGAATTTTGAGTTTTTGGGTCATGTGACCGATTTTGTCTTGGTTACAGAACATTATATGTAAACCACAAACAGCTATATATATATTTTTTATTTTCGGAGTTTTATTCTGATTGAGTTATGTGATCCACATGTAGAACATTGATGATGTGTCTCTTTTTATAAATGTTGCAAATGTCTATCTAACACATAGTTCGCTAATGAGTCGGTTAATGTGTTTAAGTTTCTGGAAATATGCTGGTATTGAATAAGATCAAATTGTCTTTCTTTTTAAAATCTTAACCCTTAGGAACATGCGATAAATAGCTGGGTTTCGGACGGAATATATACCATTGAGTTCTAGTATTACGAGCTGTGAGTCTAGCCTGACGATTAGCCGGCGTATACCATGAGTGATGGCATCAGAGAGAAGTTCTATCAACGCACTATATTCAACAATATTGTTTGTTGATTGACCAATACATACACCTCTGAAACTTACTAACTCGCCGCTTGGATCAAAAATGGCCCAGGCTGCAGAGGACAGGTTCCGCGAACTACGACTCGCTCCGTCGGCATATCCAACACATGGTTCCAATGGGTTTGACATCTGCAATAAATGTAAAAAGGTGGATTACTCGACCAAAACAAACACTCTTAGCGAAAACAAAAATATAACAAAAGCATATTGGTCACTACTAGGCGTAGTAACGCTTGAGGTACAACCCATTACGAGGTTGCGCCAGTGGAATTCCGTCGTAATCCATCAACTCGTAGGCTCCTTTTGCTAACACCCATTTAACAATGTAGGGGCCCATCCATAAAGAGTTAAATTTACCCACTCCCAATTTGTCGGATTCTTGGTCGTAAAGCAGGACCAAGTCACCTTCCGAGAAGACACGGGGTTTGACATTTTTGTCGAACTGTGCCTTGACTCATTTCTTATGGGCTTCGTTAGCCAAAGCGGCATCACGACGGGTTTCATCCAATTGGATTAATTCCAAGAAACGGGCCTCTTCTTCTGAAGTTCCGGGGAGGAGATCGATTGCCAGTTTAAGAGACAAAATTTCGCACTGGACTGGTAAGACTGCTTCCAGGCCGTATACCAGTTGGACGGGTGTGAACCCGGTTGCATTCCTTACCGATGTTCAGTAATCCCACAAGGCTGAGTACAGGATTAGGTGCCACCTTCTTTTGTGAACTCCGATCATCCTTTGCAACATACGCTTCAGGACCTTGTTGATCGCTTCAACTTGTCTGTTGGCTTGCGGATAATAAGGAGTAGAGCTGTCGTGAGATAGCCCTAGCTTGGCAGCTAATTCAACCATCATGTGATTGTGAAAATGCGATCCATGATCTGTGACTATAGCCTGTGGTACGCCAAATCTAGCGACTACATGATTGAAAAAGAAAAGGGCAGTTGTTTCACCAGTGTTATCTAATGTAGGCATCGCCTCGGCCCATTTGGTAAAATAGTCAACTGCAACTATGATATACCCATGCCCCCCGGTCGAGGTGGGGTTACATGTCATGAAATCGATGCCCCATTTGGCGGATGGCCCAACAACAACTATTGGTTGTAACGGTGCGGGTGGTCTTCTGGTGTTGCTATCAAAAATTTGACAAGCATGGCAACTTCTTACTGTGGTTATGAAATCTTTGAACATTGTTGGCCAGAAGTATCCTGCTTGTAAGATTTTTTGTGCTGTAGCATATCCAGATTGATGCCCCCCATAGGCCCCTGAATGACACTCATTCAGGGCTTTTCTGGCCTCCTCATGGGTGAGGCACCTTCTCAGAACTGTATCGATACCACGACGGTAAAGCGTATCACCGACGATCATGTAGTCTTTTGCTTGGTATCGTATACGTTTTTGTTCAGAGTGAGAGGTGTTAGGCGAAAACTTTTGGGTTTGAAGATAAATTATTGTATCTCCATACCACTCATTGCTTGTAGATATCAGAAACAAATTCTCATCCACGATTGATTCTTCAAATGTTTCATCGTTGGATGACGATGGGAGATCGCATAATAATTCTGCAAAAACTAGAGCTTTCTTTGACTTGGATTTTAAAAATTCCAGCTCAAACTCTTGAAGGATTGCTATCCATTTTGAATATTTGCCCCCCAGTAACTGTCGCGACAATATATAAGTCATGGGGTTGCAATCTGACAGAATGGTAGTTTTCCGAAAGAGGACATAGTGTCGAAATCTTTGTATCGCTTGAACCACTATAAGCGCTAGTTTTTCAACATAAGAATATTTGCTTTCTGTATCATTTAAGTTTTTACTTAAATAATATATAGGGTGTTCAATCCCATCGACTTCTTGAACTAAAACCATTGCGATGGTTGTATCTGCTGCAGCCAGATACAGTTTAAAATCTCTTTGATAATCAGGGGCGTACATTAATGACGCTTTTATTAAGGAATATTTTAAAGCATCAAAGGAAGCTTGCGCAACCTGATCCCAGACGGGTACCTCCTTTTTCAAAAGACGTGTATAACCTTTAGCAAGTTCGGCGTAATTTGGAATGAACCTCCTCAGAAAGTTTGCTTTCCCTTGGAGTTTATGAATCTGAAGCAAATTTGAAGGTGGAGGAAAATTTATGATTGCCTGGACCTTGCACGGGTCGAGACGAATCCCATCCTTGGAGACTACAAAGCCAAGTAAACGACCAGAACCGATGCAAAATACACATTTGTGCGGATTGAGTCGTATCTTGTAGTGTCGGCAACATATAAAAATCGCTCTTAAATGCTGCGGATGATCAGTCCGCTTTCGCGAATGATCCGGAAGGTCGTCGAGGTAAGGTTGAACGATGTTTTTGATGTCGTGGAAGGCATAATTCATTTCCCTCTGAAATGTCGCCCCTGCGTTATTTAAACCAAAGGGTAATTTTCGATATGCGAATGTACCCCACGGACAAATGAATGCAGTCTTTGACTGGTCCTGTGGGCGGATATTTATTTGATTATACCCGAAAAATCCATCCATAAATGAAAAGATTTCACATCCGGCGCATTCATCAATTATCTGGTCGATGAAGGGTGTAGGGTAGTTGTCTTTCGGACAAGCTTGATTTACATACCTATAATCGACACACACTCTAATTGTCCCCTGTTTCTTCATAACAGGGACAATATTTGATACCCAATCGGCTAGAGGAACCGGGTAGATGAAACCAGCATGGAGAAGTTTTTCAACTTCTGCTTTAATGGCAGCGGCTTTCTTGGGGTGCACCTGCCTGAGCCGTTGTCGTATCGGTTTGACATCTGGATACATCTTAGTTTCGTGTTCAACGATACTCGAGTCAATGCTCAGCATTTCATCATATGACCAAGCAAATACATCTCTCAATTCGCAAAAAAGAGCGTTGTATATTTCTAGTTCTGAAGGAGAACAACCTTTTCCGACATAAATATTCTCTACAATATCCATTTTAGTCGAGATATTTATGGCTATAGTCTCTTCAATGTTGGATAAGTTTCGCTCAGAATCCACCGTATTTACATTATTTGATAGGAATTCAAAAACTGAAGGATGATATAGGTCATCTTGAGTATCTTCTTCATAATCCGAAAGAAGGGAATGATGGTGGCAATCACTCCATGGGGCTCCTTCAATCAGCATTGATTGTACAATTCCTTTGTTGGTTCCATGCACTCACGACCAAGGATCTGAAGGGGTACCATATTCTCTAGACCTATCTACTCAAACGCTTGATGAGTGTTGATTCGGGCTTGCCTCCCATTCTAGAAACATTGATTGCTATAGTATTTCTATTGGGCTAGGGGGCAAAACCATTGCATGATCCATGTTGATATCGTTTTCTGAGATCTTTGTGGAAGATATCATATTGCAGGTTCCTATCGACGCTACTTCCGCCAAATCAATTGGAGTTGGAAGAGCGAAAGTTCCCATTAGTATAGGATCTTTTAGTAGGCCTACTCCGATGTTCTGAAGCGAGTGGGGGCTTCCATGGATCATGGGAATGCTTCCTGTAACTTGTGAACCATTGGGGAGGAAGTTTTGTTGGTCGATGATTGTAATTCATCCTTGAAAGGGGAATGCAATCTTTCTAAAATAGGTCGACACAACAGCTGCCATGGCAAATATCCATGGTCTTCCCAGTAGGATGTTGTAATCAAGATTCCCATCGATGACCTCAACATCTATTTCTACTGTTTTCCCTCCTAGTTCCACTTTCAAGTTGTTTAGGATACCGTACGGGGTATACGTCCTTCCGTCGAATGCTTTTAATGTTGTCGCAGATCGAGCCAAGGTTCGAGATCCTAAAGTTTTCCAGCAGCTCATCGACATGATACATGTAGATGCCCCCTCATCAATAATTTTTCGGTGAACAGTTTTGTTGAGGGTTTTCACTTGAACAAGGAAAGCTAATTGAGCTAGTAACTAAGGATCGTACCCTTTGTGGTCAAAGGATACAAGATTGGAATCCTTTGGATCAATCCCACCAATGGCTGATAACAAAGCCTGCCTTTGGGATGGACAGTTTTGTAGTACTTCAAGAGTCGACATAGCGGATGGCGATCGGGCCAAATCTTCCACTATGTTATAATGCTGCGCCGCTCTAGCGCGAGGATTAAATGTCGAATTGCATACTACTCCCTTTGGCGGTTTTATTATCAATTCAGGGATGGTGGGTGGTACAAATTCTATCTTTATCTTGATCTTTATCCTTGTTGTTCGACAGCTGAGGATTCCCGTAATCTTTGTTCCTTGTCGAAATCAAAGCATCATTTTGTTGTTTCGAAATCGACAACATTAGCACTTGAGACGGGGAGGCATTTCAACTTTCAACCAGATTTGTTCCTGGATTCGGAAATGGATCGGTTAACACTGCTAAGGTTCTCGAACTTTTAAAGAATTTCTTAAGCTCAGCTTTGTATGGACACTCTCTCATCCAGTGATCCTCATCACATATCTGACACCCTGAGGGGGGTTTCCTATTTCCAGGAGGGTTTGAAGAAGTTTTTTCAGGAGATGACTCATCCTGTTTCTTCTTCTTCCCTTTGCCTTGTTTCTTCTTGCTTCCTGGTTGTTTGGTTTCTTTGCCCTTATCTGTTGATACGGCATTTACTTCTGAAGCAAGAATTTCGTCTTTTGCATTTTGATCTGAAATCTTACGAGCTTTTTTGGATGTAGCCTTTGTTGATTTCACGTTTGTCGTGCCAATCACGCCATCGTCGGCATGAGAGTCATTGTTTGATTTAGGAGGAGGAGGAATTGAGGATTCCGGTCTAGGGGCGTCGGGTATTTTGTCGTAAAGCGTGCCGGACTGAGTATAGATCAAGTCCAGATATTGTGCACGAGCTATAACTTGCTCTTCCGTTACGACTCACCCCTTTACCATATCTTTCGTGATGGGCAGTAGTAAAGACTTGATAAACCATTCAGCTAATAGCTGATCGGGAACGTACGTTTTTACCATCCTACGACGATGTCACCACTCATGTATATGATCAGATATGTGAGTGGTCGTTGTCTGTTTGAAGTTGGTGAGGAGTTCCGTTCCCATTTCATACCTTATCGGTAATTGAAAATGGGTTAAAAAGGTTGTGGCTAAGGTACTCAAGTTGTCGAACGAAGCTCTAAGCAATTCAATATACCATTTTGCCGTTGGACCCGTTAACGTCCTCTGAAAAAGGCGAAGCCTTATCGAATCATCGTTTAGGGTGTTTGATGAACACCATAGATGAAATGTCATCACGTGATTCGATGGATCTTCACCAGGATTTCCATTAAATTTAGGAATATCTGAAGGAAGTTTATGCGGAATCGCTGGCCACCAAGGGGCGTAAGCAATTGGTTCGTTTGTTAACCGGTGTAAATTAGGTAACTCTAAAGTTGCCACGAATGGTAACTGTTGATTCAGGTTAGGTGAAGCATACCCAGGATACGATGGAATCACCTGAGCAGTTGGCCTTTGCATACCAGCATAATGAATTTGATGTTGATATGTTTGGTAAGGTTGGTGGACTTGACCATTATAAAATGGTTGATTTTAACCGTTTTGAATGTACAGTTGTCCACTGTTTGCAAAGATCTGTTGCTCAGCACCTTGGTATACTTGTTGGAATTGTGGTTGTTGGTATTGCACCAACCATGGTTGTGAAGCCATGTGTTGTTGCCCGATACTAACCGTTTGACCAAGGTGAGGGGTAATTGTACCCGTCTGGACCTGTGTTGCCCCACTAGTAGGCGATTGTGGTTGAGTCGCAGGGTTAATAGACTGTTGCATTACAACCTGAGAAACTTGAGGTTGACACACAACAGGCAATGCTTGAACTTGCGACACAGTCACAATAGCTGGCGTAGTGGGTATGTTCGACACAGGTACGCATTGTTGCACCGAATATACAACCCTTGGTTGTTGGGGTAGTATAGGTACCCAACCACTTGATGTAATTCCAGTATAACCTGAATACTGTTGTGAACTCCCGTATGGATATCCTCCCGGAGGTGGTAGTGAAAGGGCGTACTGCCCCCCATACGGTGGTAATCCAGAACTTAAGGGAATTTTTTGCCCTTGGGAACTGGACTGCCCAAATTGACCTCCAAATGGATCAATTTGTTGAGACTCAACATAAGAGTTTCCGGTTATAATTCCGGATGAACAGACAGGAACGAACCAGACTGTCGAAATAGCCCCTGGATGGACTCCTTCTAGTGGTTGTGAGCTAGTCAGGACAGATGGTACGCCGGCAAACATTGTCGGAGTGACAGCAGGGAGCTCCGCCGTCGCTGTGTCAGAAGACACAGTCCTAGATGTTGACGGTTGTTCAGACATTTGTAGTCTATCCAAAAGATTACCTAGCGATTCTACAGGAACTTCCGCTGGTGGTAGACTAACTTCTGATGTCGAAGGAAATAGAGTGACCCCGACTCCAAAATGTGTTGGAGTACTTGCTTGCGGATCTTCTACAATTTCCTCTATCGCAATCAAACCAGGTGGAAGGGGAAGACCGTCAGGTCCGTAAAATATTTCTGGTGCCGAAGAAGGGGTTGAATCGACAGCGACAGATGTTTGAAAGGTAAGACTCTCTGAACCGGTTATGGATGGAACTGGTTCAGTAATACAAGTGCTTGTTCTCAAACTAGGATCAGTATCACTGTCCTTCTATGGTTGTCGAACTTCTTCTGTTGAGGCAGGGATTCCAGAAATGTTTGGAGTAACCGGAATCTCAGATGTTGTTGGAACACTTGTTCTAACTTTAATAGGATATTTCGAACCGGTTAAACGAGTTCGCTTTGTCCGTACTGTTTTTGATTCCGGAGACAAAGATGGTTGACTCGTAAGCCTCCGCGAACAACGGGGTTTCAATTGACTTTCTTCCACGATTGCGGATTACTCGATCAACTAAAATACAAAAGGGGAAATATGTTTCCGAATTAAATGAATTTTAGACGCTTTAGACACAACTTTATTTTTTTAGTTTTAAAGAGTCGAGAAAAAACAAAAGATGACTCTAGTCTCCTTCGATTTTTAATGAGCCTGAAGTGACAAGTGCTCAGATGGACCTTTTCTGTTAAGGAGTCTAAAAAGGAATGAAAGGGACTGCTCTGGAGATCTAGGTAGAGGGTGTGCCAAACCAATCGCAAAACCGCAGAATACTTTTTAGGGTACGGGCGATCAATCTTCCCGAATGCTGTGTTCAGTGCATTGTGATCAGTAGGGCGGTCGACAAGGCTTCCTATGGATAAAGGTTTTATGCCTATAGGGGTCTCCCAATATATACTCGACGGTACGTGGGAGCACAATCCGTACTGGCACTTATCGTCTCACAGTGGAGGAATCACCCATCCAACAGTGAGGACAACAGTTACCAGGCTTTACGACGCTGGAACACGTCTCTAGCCTAGACCTCTATGTTGTGCGTTAAGTTACAAAGCGTTGTTAAGTTCATTCAATTTATTTTAGGTTGATCTTTCTTAGAAGTTTGCATTTTTGGATCACCACGAGATGTAGATTTAATTCCTAAATGCAGTCTAAAGATGATAAGCAAGATTTTTATCTCTTTTCAACAATGAAAATCCTAGCTACAAGGGGAAAAGAAAGACACAATCTTTTCTCAAAGAGCAAAGAGCACACTGTAAATGCACTTTTACTAAATCAAGCCATACAAACTGTCAATATGCAAATGCACTTGTGCATGTATTTGTTTTTCACTTTCTTAATATTGATGCCTAAAAAGAAAGTTGTTGTACAAATTTGAATTCGATTTCAAGTGAAAAACACAAACAAGCTTCTTTTCGAAATCAAAAAGTAAAGACGATTACGACACTTTATGATTTTGATGTAAACACTTGTTTCGACACTAGAAATTCACAAATTCAAGCCAAAGACAAAAGTAAAAGCATAATCAACTGTCAACAGCAAATAAACTTTCTCCTAAGATCAAAACGACACTTACGACAGATCTAGATCTAAGGGCGACAGTATGACCAGCTCACTTTTGCAATGGGAAACTGTAAATGACGTAACAAATACACAAAAAAAATACAGTTTCTTTTATACAACTGAGGCGGAATTAAGGCAAAGAAAAGGGGTTTTCAGATAGGTACACACACTGATAACAGGCTGCAAAAATCAGAGGAAAAACTGGAAAAAGTGAGCAAAGAACCTCAGCTAGGCAGGGCTAGGCTGATCAACGCACCTGCTACACGGAGAAACTGAATTACAATGCAGGTAGCCCTCTCGGGAACTGCACTGAAATGCAGAGTCTCTTCACAGAGCCTGCGCTGAAGCAGAAACGAGAATTTTCTCTGGGTTCTGGGTCACGGTTTGCAATTTAATCTATGGTTTTTGGCCGGATAAAAGCAATCAAATGTGCACGATCAGAGGGTTGATTTACAAGAGGTTTGAGAGCTATCACAAAGGGTTGTTAGATCATTTTTGAATCAACTGTTCAGATCATAAACAGGCCCAGTGAATGGACTAGAGTAGCAGATCTCTACTTTGCATTTGTAAATGGAAAATGCAGTTCGATTCACCACTCCTGAGTTTATGAGATGAACAACAATAGAAACACAAATAAACTAACTAGACACGCTCCCCAGCGGAGTCGCCATTTTGTTTTCGGGAAAAGTGTCTATTCAGAACGACCCTATCCCACAGGTTTGTGACAATGACCTCAGAAACAAACAAGGAAAACTACTCTTGTATTCTTCTTTATGAACTATAAAAGAAGATGATTAAGATGAACCGACCTGTGTCTTGCGCTAGTTGTTCGATCCAATCTATCCTCTCTTTGCCAGCTTCCACCGATCTGCTCCCTCACTTGCCCAGCGTCACCAAGTTTCTGCAAGTTCACAGAAGAGAGAAACTACACAAAGACATGGATTTATGTTCATAAAAAGCTTAGGATCAGATTTAAGCTAAACATACAAGTATAACAAACATCAGATATACAAGCATGTACGAGAAACTCAAGTAGTTTTATGTATAAAACAAGAAGATCCAGGAGGAGTTACAACTGATGTGTTCCGATCCAGCATCAGCCTCCCAGCATAGAATCCCTTCTTCACCTCCAACAAAGCATAAATCACCCAATACTCTGATATCAATCACAAAACCAACAACAATTCTCTGCAATGTACAAAATTCTAGCCTTCTGGATCTCTTGGTGAGGGATCCATATATAGATGTATGCAAAGGGGATGAGTCATCCCATGAGTGGATTAGTGGATTCTCTCTATCAGTTCTTGCTTCCACTTGGAGACTGAGAGCCTCTTACTCATCACTGGTCGAATTCAGTGAGGCAAGTGTCATTGGAGAAGATTCTGGAAGCTTCCATTGTCTCTCCACCTCGTTGAATGACTTTGCCACTTGTATTTTCCCACTCAACGCACCCTGGTAGTGCATTCAAGTGCGTTGCAATGCACCTAGCCAGTGTATTTGGGTGCTTTGCAATGCAGGCAGCTAGTGGAGCATCTGAATTGATCCTGATTTGACTAGTTTTGAGCAGCTTCTGGTGGAGAACTTCTGGGAGAAGTTGTAATTTGTTGACCTTGTTTCCTTAGGAGATGGAACAACATCTTTAGGGACTTAGGATCCCTTGGTTTATGGACATTTCATGCTTATATCTGTAAGGCACAAAAATGTCTATAACAAAATTTATTTGATAAATTATAGTGCAACAAAGTTTCCTTCATGTAGATAAAAGTTCACGCACTTTTATGCAGAGAAAAGTTTATTCCATGTAGAGAAAAGTTCATGCACTTTTATGCAGAGAAAAGTTTATTCCATGTAGAGAAAATTTCACGCACTTTTATGCAAAGAAAAGTTTATTCCATGTAGAGAAAAGTTCACGCACTTTTATGCAGAGAAAAGTTTATTTCATGTAGAGAAAAGTTCACGCACTTTTATGCAGAGAAGAGTTTATTTCATGAAGAGAAATGTCCACGCACTTTTATGTAGAGAAAATTTTATTTCATGTAGAGAAAATTTTACGCACTTTCATGTAGAGAAAAGTTCCCTTCATGCAAGAGAAAATTTCACACACTTTCATGGTTGGTTCATGGTATTAGTCCGACAGTTTTTGATCCTATGGTTTTGGTCTGTGGTATTGCATCCAAAAGTGTTGATCCCAAGTATTGGGTCTGTGGTATTGTGTTATTATGGTTTTGGACCATGGTATTGTGAAGGGCCTAAGACTATAAAAGAGGAAGAGATCATTTGGCAAAGCATCATCTGAATTATTGAATATCTGATAAAGTTCTAGATTTGGAATACTGTGATTGGGTTATGGTGCAGATCTGGATCTGAGCTAAAGAGGGATCTCACCGGTTGATGGAGAACAAGATCTAATGATAGATCGGGATCAAATGGTTTGAAATGAACTATCTCTATATATTTGATTATGCTTATTCTAGATCTTTATACTGACGCTTGTAATGATCTGAACTGGGTATAACTTAAGTTTGAAATCGCTGCAAGTCATGTTTGAATATTTATAGATCTGTATGCAAGTTGGCTTTGGTGTAAGCGCGTATGTATGCAGGTTTGGTTCATTGTTAAGATATTTGAAGTCACAGGTGGTTCTGGTTGTTGATGGGTTCTGATGACAGTTTAAAGGTGTCAGTATTCTGCATATCCTGTGTTGTTGAGTGTGTTTAGCTTCAGTATTGATGGATGAGAACTAATATTGGATCAGGATCATAATGACTCATATTTATGTGATCTGATGGACTAGATCTAGGTGCTAACACATATATTATCCTTGTATATTTATTGATCTAGTGTTTGGGTGATTCAGAAGATTGATTGATTATGTGCTTCAATGATATTAATGGGTCCAGTATGAAAATTGGATGAAACATGGCCTTTCATATTATGTGTTGTGCTTTAGGAGTATCCAGTCTGAAAATGTATGAAACATGGTACCTGGAGGAGAGAATATCGTAGGCCGGCACCTACGTACTAGTATCTTATCTAGTACATGAGCTAAAGTGGGTGGTAGCTCCCTTCCAGTAGCAGTTGAAAACTTTGGAGCATTGTAGCAGGTAGCAGCCTGTGTATTAGTAAATGGATCGGCTAGTACGAGAACTATGGGGGTTGTAGCTCCCTTCCAGGAGAGACTGGAGAATGAGAGAGGGTTGTAGCTCTCTGCAGGTGGAAGCCTACGTACTGGTATAAGACTGAACCAGTACAGAAATATTGTAAAAGGATTTTCTTATTAAGAAGAAGATTGAGATGACTTGCAGCATGTGGTTTTCTCCCACATTGGGTTTCCACCTTATATCATGGTGTTCATGTGTGTGGCTTATGTGTGATGATCTGTTCTATTTTACTGCACCTGTTTACTATTAATATGGTTGATAATGTTCTAATGCACTCATTAAGGATCAACTAATTGAATCATAAGAAGTTGTGGCAGTAGCATATATGAATCTGAATATGGAAATGAAAAAGTTTTATTGATGTGATAATATTGATTCACCCCCCCCCCCCTCTCAGTATTATTTCCAAAAATCATTTGGGGGCTTAGGATCAAAAGGGGAATTCTTTTTAAATGGTATAAAAGGTTTCTTAGAGGAAGTCTCTACTACCTATTTTTAATATCAACCATTTCGTTAGACATGGTCTTGAGGACTTTCTATAACCCTTCAAGATCAAAAGGATCTTTTGGTGGTTTCTTCTTAGAGTCATCTTTGAAGGTTACTTTCTTAGATTTCCATTCTTCTAATGTGTTTTCCTTTTCCACAGCTAGAATACGTTTTTCCACAGTTATTGCCTCTTTCATATTTTCTGCCAAAGTTGGTTTGACAACTCTATCAATGAAGATAGTTGTGTTTTATGGAAAAGCAGAGATGTGCCACTCATTTTGGACCTCATCGCTAGGCTTAGATGTCGTTGGTATCTTATTCAATAATTTATTGAAGTGAGATTTGAAGTCCTTAATGGGTTATTTCGGTTCAGCTTTCAATTTAGAGAGATCATTGATTAGGGTAGTTGTATATCTAGCATCTCCAAATTTAGTTAAAAATTTCTCTTGAAAAGAATCCCAACTGTTAATAGAACCCGATGGTAATGAAAATTACAATGATCCTGCTGCTCCCTGTAAAGTATATGGGAATAATCTCACAACTGCGCCTTCTTCCACTACTTCATTCAATTTAATGGACAACATAAAATTATTTATATGTTCCTCAACTAATAGGCCATTATCAGGATTGAATTTGGGAAACCCTTTCTCTTGGTGTGCTGGAAATTGATGTAAAGGTCTAGCCATCCTAACAGCCCCTGGATTTGTCTATGGCCTTGGAATATTATGTGCCATTTCTAGTATGTGGGTAGGAGAAGGTGTAGCAGTGGTTGAATTTGATTGGGTAGAGGACGATGTAGCTCTTGTACCTGCGTGAATCATGATCTGGAGTGGCGAGGTGGATGATTGATCTTGTGAGAGTATAGATGGAATGAATGAAGATGATGATAGAATCTTGTTGTGAGATTCAAATGGTGTTTTCTTAGCTTTCTTCCGACTTGGCAGAGGAAATTCAAACAAAGGAATTTCGAATTTTTTGCTATGTACTCTAGTTAACCGTTGAGATGGGGTGAACTGAGAGGTAACACAATCCTAGGATAACTCAGATTCTTCTTGAGATAGTGAAATCCCCTCTAATTTATGAATCAAAGATTGAACTTCAGGGGCTTCAGTAAAAGAAGAATGATCTGGCTTGTTTGGGATTCAACAACGGGTTGTATAATTTTCTGTGCAACTTCTCGCTTAGGATCAGGGGATTTGGAAGACTTTTGATAAGTTGGAGGTGATGGTGAGGGAGTTTTACTCTTAGAATGGCCTGTTAATTTAGATTTACTTGCCATTCACAGTTAGGCCCTCCTTCTAGCGCCAAAATGTTGATGCCTTGAAAATCAGTTCTTCAACATGGGGGAAAACAACCCGGTTTGGACCTTGGTTGGCAACTCCTTTTCCGTTTAGAGTAGTGACTCTGACTAGGGACAATGGGACTAGTTTCCCAATCTATTTAATGCTTGTGCTAATGGGGTGATATGTGATGTTTTAAAGTAACGTCTGAGCTGAAAGTAATCTAATCTAAACTAACAATCACATGCATTTTATCCTAATTTAAATACTATCTAATTATAAATATACCCGGGATTAAATTGATGTATGCGATCTACAATAATATCTAAAAGAAATTGGTAATAAAGATCATTCAATTGCGATGAGAAATAAATCCGTTTTAACAATAATATTTTCATATAAAAAGTTAGCTGAAATGATTGTGAAAGATATATCGCAGAAGGAATTATTCATATATTTAGCATAAAATATAGATCATCATCATACAGAAGTGCAATAATGGCAATCAAGAATCAAACTTTCATACATAAACAATTCTAAAAGGAATCATTGCTTAATACATAAGTAAAAATGATTACGAGATAAAAGTATTGTTTATAATACATCATACTCATGTGTTTCAGCAATATTGATCTATCTTCAGTCCATTCAACACCATCTAAGAGTACAAAAGTGCAATTTCAGTAGAAGATGCTAAATCAGATAAAAATAAATCATCTTTCATTAATTTCACCAGAACTTCCTCAAAGGGACAAAAGTGCATGTTTTGAAGACTGTTTCTGATAAAATTTCTGGACCCCTCTCTAAATCCATGAGAGGGTTTAAATACTTAAAATATAAAACTAAAAATAGATTATTACAAAATAGTTGAGGGGGTTTAAACAACCTGCCTCAAATTGTGAAAAAATAAAATCAAAATGGAAATAAACAAGGTGACTAAGTATCCTACATTTGATCCTTCAAATCACAAATATCCATCATGGGCTTGAGCTGTGTTGGTTGGCTGACTTTAGCTTTCAATTGTCCAGTGAATATGACACTGGTCAGTGTTGGCGCCATTTTCTCCATAGAAGTGGTTAGGCATCGCAGGGTCATCCATTGGTTGTGAGGTTTTACCAAATGTTGCCAATATGCTTCCCAGTTTAACCTGGTCATTTGCCTTATCACTTCTGTTTTTTCTTCCGTTGCATGTTTCCATTGTAGTTCAAGCCATTTCACTTTAGGAATGAAATTTGGAATGAACTCTGCCACAAGGTTGGCACTATGTAAATTTTCATTGACATTTTCTATGACATTGTTTGTTGCTACCACCGAGTCTATTGTTGCCTTTTCTACTTCTTTAAGCCGAGAATCCCAACTCGCAAATAGAATTTCTTTATGTGATTCTTCTAGCTTAGGCAAGTCAGCTTTTCTCCCATCTTCTGTATTCTCCCAAGTCATAAAATTAGAGACCTTTTTAAAGATCTCATCATATTCAAGTCTCATTTCCATAAATCGCTTGTTTAGTAATAAGGTTTCCATTGTGAAATATTTTGGCACAATAATTATTTCTTGTGCATCAGCTGGGAGTTAAGACCAAGTGCTTCAGTAACAAACTGATCAATTTTTGGACCGTCTTTGTGTAGATCAGTTATTACATGTATATGTGCTTCCTTCTCGGCTAAGCTAGTTCAATGTTCTATTTTCATTTGTTCAAATTCCTGTTGTAGCTTCGCCAACTGTAACTCTGCCTGCTGGTCAGATTCTACTTGTTGTAATTTTTGCTCAAGCGACACTACTTTATCTTCCTTTCCTATAAGCAACATTTATACTTTTGTTTCTTTGTCCATGATCGTTGTAGCATAAGCACCTACAAACTATGAGAGTCTAGTAAGGTTGGCGGATGGGTCAACAGGTGAGTCTTTCCAGAGAACATCCATTGGTTCATTTTCAAGGGTAGTAGCAGTTGTAGAGTCCAATTTCCTTTTCTTTCTTTGTCTTTTCACCACAACCTTATGTTGTGGGATATAAAACACATCTAGAGGGGGAATTTATTCAATTCTCAAAAATATCTCAGAAGTAGAGGTAACAGGGATGTACTCTACCTCTTGTATATTTGCAGTCTCTTCCACTGTTATTTCCTGAGTTGTTTTTTGTTGCAGAGTTTGCAACTCTGGCGCTTGTTCCTCTATGTTGAGACTTTTATTAAAATTTTCCCACTCTTCCTCTAAATCAATTACTAGGTTTTTATTAGTTGTGCGGAGGTAGTAGGAATTTCGGCCTGCTTGCTAGTTGAAGTTTCTTCAACTATCTTCTATTTAGTTTGGGTTATATCCTTTATTAACTCCATCATTCTGCTTTTCCCATTTTGCAACGACTATTGTGATTCCCTGGTAGATTTCTATTGGATTCTGCTCCAGAAGTGGTCTTAGAATTTCCTTTGGAGTCACCTTCTATAGTTGCACTAGGAGTAGGCTCCCTTATTGGTTCAATCAATAATTGGTCCAATGGGACCTTTTCTAACCTCCTTTCTTTGTAACTATAAACATTTTCCAAATATTCACGGTCAAAAAGTGATTGTGCCATATGCTACACCTTTGTGAAGGTGTTTTTCTACAAAAATATGTCATCAAAGGTATCTTCCTCATTACTGAATACTTTTATTTTCACCAGAGTGGTGAAATTTTCGACAGTGCCGAATGGGTTATATTTCCTTCCAGGGAGTTTAAGTAATCGCTGAGATAGGATGTTCTCTGCTTCTCTGAATGCATGCCCTAGGTCATGTAATGCAAATTCTCCACACTGTACATGGAATGTAGGCCAGATGGCCTTTTTTGATTCCTTTAATGTCTTGCCCATTCCTCCCTCACTAGTTATTTGATAGGCTATCTCTCTAGCCATCAATTTGTTTCAAACATAGTATGGGAGGACATGGGGGGAGGTGATGTTGCCAAAAACCCTAATATATGTAAATGTTTCCTCCCCAAAACATCTAGCCACCAGGAGGATGTCTACTTCAGCTTCTTTGGAAAACCTAGGGGCATCTCGATTATAAAGCCGCTTGTGAATAAGGAGCATAACTCCATGACAAATTTTGAAAAAATGTGTTTGAAAATTGGATTCCCACATGTCCTTGTGGTATATTTGAATGGGAAGTGGATATCGAACAATCCATTTCCATTCCATGATAGGGAATTTTGAACTAAAACAAATTGCATCCATTACATAGGCGCTCATAAAAAATGGAGGGTAAACCCTCGAAGCAACACTTATTTTCCTTATATTCTCGAAAATTATTTTTTCTAAAGTGTCAGACAAAATTTGTGCCCAATTCATTACATTGCATTAACAGCTACATCTATTAATGGTAACCACTCTAGGGAGAACTTAGTACTATTGGGTCTTCCAAATAGTCTACATAACAAGGCCATTGCAAAACTATGAGGGGAACAAATAGATGAAGTAGTGTACATACTGTTTTTGTCTTTCTTGATTTTTTCCTCATTATTTGACCAGGCCCAGGTGCAGTTTGTTGGGTCGTCGTTCTCTTTGTCAAACTTCTCCACAAACTACTTGTTGTAGATGACTTATGGCTCTAGTAGGTGGTACATAAGTCGTAGGTTGTCTGGGGTAAAAGATCCCATGACCTCTTATCTTCCTGTCTTGAGTTCTCTGGCTGAGATGTCGGCTTCATCAATAACCCATTTAACCAGGTTGGTATAAGGGATTATCTTCAGGCATGCAGCTATGTGGTGCAAAAATGAGCATGTCGTCTCTAACATGGAAGCGTCTAAGGAATCATGTCCGTCAATTGTGATCTTTGTTTCCATAATCCTTGGTTGCTCCTCCTCCAATATATTATACATAGCCTCACACATAGAGGTTCCTCCCTCTCTGTTGCATGTAGTATACATAAATAGAGGAGTCATTTCTGACTTCTCAGAGGCGACTGCCTTTCCTTTCTTCACCATTGTTCTCAACGCTTTGCTCTACAGATTTTTCCTGAAAGTGAATAACAACATCTATCGGATACACAAAGATGAACATAAAATGAAATAATGTAGATAGCTTGTAAAGGTGATAAAAGGAATTTTATTTTAACACATGTAACAAGATACCATATCACGCTAATTTCCCACTAATGCTTTGTTATCCCTTAGCTTTAATGCTCATAAATGTCAGCATCATAAAACGAGAAGAAAGCTTCTAGGGTGGCAAACCTTTGAACTGTGATAATCTATATATATATATATATATATATATATATATATATATATATATATATCTTGCAATATCGCATTATGCCTTTTCACCTTTCTTACCTCCCGTTGTGTTTCTGTGAGATGCGAGATGTGAGCCGCTCGTTAGTCATTTCAAAATGTAGCTACTTTCCAGGTTTATCTTATGTAAAAGACCCTTTTTACTGAGTGGCAGACCTAAAACATTTGCTTATGATATTTAAGGAGTGGGTCCAGGACTTAATCGCATTTCGCAATATTGGCTGGAGGTAAGTATATGTTGTTCGTTTGAATGTCTGAAATGCACTACGATAAAGATTACAACGCCATCGCAATTTCGCATCTCGCATGTTTCACAATAACCTTTTTAAAGCGTGTCCTCTATGAATGGTAACATGCGCTGCGAGACTAAGCCTAAAAAGCTTAAGGACTTTGTTTATGTCAAATTTTTTATAGTTTCGAGCATAGAGTCCTTATTTAATCATTTTATTTGATTTTGGAGGGTTAGAAACATCTCTTGGTTGGTTTAATAATGCTACATGTGGGAAGGTAAGCATTTAGTAGTTTTCTAAAAAAAGGGGGGGAGATTTTGATTATTATCTTTGCTTTATTCCAAAAATAAAAGAAATTCCTAAATGCTAAGTTTTGTTTTTTACAAAGATTTTTTGAAGGGTCCCCATTTATTAATGTAATATTAACTACTATAATTAATAAATGGGGGGTTGTTGAATACCACAACATGTTGGAAATTGCATCTAGAAATGAGACCAAATAAGTTCAACAATAAGGGGAAACAAAAAGCCACTGCTATCACTCAATAAGATTTAGGTAATGAATCAGGTGATGAAAACAAATTCACTGTCATGGGAATCAAAAGAAAACAAGATATTACAAGCATTAGTTCACAAAATTGTAACGTTACTACTACTCCAGATGAAAAGAGACGAATTGAGTTATTTCATGTTAGGGTCATATCTAAACACACCAAGATTGACACACTCTTGGATAGTGGGTCACAAATATAATCTCTGAAGACTTAGTCAACAGATTGAATCTTGAAACTATACCTCACCATAAACTATACCCTTTGGGATGGATAACAAGAGACACAATTTTACAGGTTACAAGAAAATGTTTGTTTAAGTTTTCAATCACTGCATATTTTGTAGATGTGGTACTGCTTGATATTTCAGGTGTGGTGTTGGGTAGTCCATATTTGTATGACCAGAAAACAATCTTTTACCTCCATGAAAACAAGTATCACTTGTTCAAGGATGGTGTGGAGTACATAGTGAGAGCCCATCGCAAAAAGCTAAACATTTCTTTCGTTAATGCAGGGGAGGCAAAAAGACTAGTGAATTCAAGTAAAAGTTTAGTACCTCTCATGTTCAAGACAAATGATGATATTGTTTATGAAAATGTTGTTACATGTAATGAAAATTTCAATTCTTATTTGGTTGGTTCAACTCATCAGAGTGATGAACTATTTTAGGTTGTGAAAGAATCGTCCTTCAAGGAGAAAGAAACTTCACATGAAATATCTTTGCAACAAGAGGTTTCTTTTCGTGATGTTAGCATGCAAGGGTTGACAAAATTCCAAACTGTAGAGACACGAATGAAATTCAAAATTTTGTTGAACAATGGGCTCATTCAATCATCCATTATTCTATGTTATGACCCGATGGTTATGGTGCCAAAGAGGAATGGTAAGTATTTCAAGAAAGAGGAAAAAAGGAGTAGTTTTCGCCAAAGCAAAGTTGTAAAAAGAGGTAAGTGAAAGAATATACATTACAATGAACAAGAACGGTTTGTATGGATTTTAATGTTGTATGTTCTTTGTAACACTTATATTACATACATATATTTGAATTATGGAAAAAAAGAGTCCTTTCTTGAAGAAACTATCCACGTGGGTGACATAAACATGTTGAGAAAGTTTTCTTATGCACATGTCATCTATGAAGGAAAATTGTTTGATGTTTTGAAGATATCAAAGTAAAAGTTGGGTTTCACTTCTTTGATGCATTTGATCCATGATATTGGAGGAGGTAAGTTGAAGGCAAGCCTCTCCAAGTTGGATGCCATTGTTGATTGGTCAACGCCCAAGATTGACATTTTGATAAGAGGTTTGTTGGGAGAAACCCAATGTTGGAGGGGAGTTGTTGTTAACCTTTCTTCTTTCGAAGCTCCTTGGCATGCATTGTCATGTGTGTGCAAAGTCTTCCAGTGGGAAGGCAAACAGCAAGAGGCATGTGTTGCTTCAAACCAAAAGATCAGTTCAATTCTTTTTTAAGCTCTTTCAAACTTGAAAGGTTCATTTGAGTTTCAAGTTTATGCAAGCAACTTCACCATATTATTTCATTTAGAATATCTTCATGGTGTAAAGATTAAGTTGCAGTGATCCATGCACTATCATTGGATGGATACTTGCCAAAAATTTCACTTGGTTTGAAGGTACAAAAGAGGTATAAGCAGCAAGTTCATAGTTATGCATTTTTGGCCTATTGTTTATGTAACTATTGTATTCAAGTGTCAATATGTTTTACATGAAAGTTATGTTTAGAAAATTTCATACTTTCAAGATGTACAATCGGGCTTGAGTCATGTAAACCAAGTAGTGAATTTTGTCATCCATTTGCATTATATTTTGTTATGTCGTGATGGTAAGAAGGATGTTGCTTTTGATGGTGACATGAAAAAAACCATGAGTTTCTATGAACGACTAAAAATGGTGCAACAAATAGTGAAATATCAGCTTGAAAAGGTCAAAGACAAGTACAGGTATAGAACGGGGTCCTCAAGGCAAGTGAATGTTGATTTCCTTAGAGAGGAGCTCAAGGAAACAAATTCGTCAAAATCCAATTGGATCGAGCTTGGAAAGGTGAGAGAGTTGCACCTTCATCTACTTGTTAGATAATAGTATCTTTTTGGGTCCAAAAGGCTTCTAGTAGGAAGGAATGATCGGGTAGGTTCTTAGTATTTAGCTCAAAATTCAAAGTTATCATATTGGATCAAAAACTATATAGTTGCATCCGTCTCGTCAAGACGATCGTAATGAAGTTTGTTTCGTCAGAAACGGATCCGAATGAAGGAGAAAAGGCATGTTGTTAGTTTTCCTAAACACCAAAAAAAATTGTAGAATGGGACAAAATGATGACATGGTAGTTTAGTCAGTAGTCCAATCAGCAAGGGGAATCTTCTTCAGTTTTCACCCAACGGGGCTATGACAAGTGTCACCTCCGGATTCGCCAATGCGGTTGTCTGAAAGGGAAATTGCCTAGTTGGCTCCAAGTGGAATTAGAATTTATTTTTATTTAAATATTATTATATATTATATATATAGTACTATTTATATTATATAGTTTTTCTTAGATATATATATATATATATATATATATATATATATATATATATATATATATATATATATATATATATATATATATATATATATATATAAACCCACATTTCAATTAAACCAAAGTCCGAATTTATTGGCATAGACATTAAATATTCGAATGGCATATAAAATATATGGCCGCATTAACCCAAATTTTGGTGGTGCATATTAAAGTTTCGATGGTGTGTATTATATGGTAGAAATTTGATGGGGGGAGGGCAAGTTTGAACTGTGACCTCACCCTCCTAATTCCTATGCATAATTGTTAAGCTAAGAACCATGCATTTGAAAGGAGGTTCACAGCACCATAATTAATGCCGAAGATTGGTGCCGATGGTGGGGTGGAGGGAGCCAGCCCTACGGGCTAACCCCCACCCCATATGACCTCAACCACACGACCAAGGCCAAGCCAGCAGAGTGCTTAGTGCTAATCTTGCCTTTATTAAATTAATCATGTTTAAACATTAATTACTCATGCTTAGA
Organism: Pinus tabuliformis; assembly: GCA_031772625.1. Lineage (NCBI taxonomy): Eukaryota > Viridiplantae > Streptophyta > Pinopsida > Pinales > Pinaceae > Pinus > Pinus tabuliformis. The sequence continues at coordinate 665,322,966 of CM062809.1, read as the reverse complement.
ATGCAGATTAAGTTGGTGGCGGATTTGGAAACCACCAAATTAGGCAGAAACTAACAGTTTTGGTGGACTTAACTGGAGTCTCTCTAGATTTAGCAGAGGTTTTCTACGAAAAACAATTTGAGCCATAACTTTCTCAATTTTTTACCAAATTGAGATCAAAAAGAAGTGTTCTTAGCTAATTTGGACATTCTAAACACATTGGTGCAAGTATCAGGGGCCACAAAGCTTTGTAAACAACATTTTTACCACATTGATCTAATACATAGGCATAAGCCATGGAAGTTGGACCAAGGAGATGTAGCCTAGGAGGGGTGAAATCCTTCATCAAAACATTGTGTTAATGTTTCTCTTTGATGGTTTGTTGCACTATACATGTTTGTTGTTCGTTATTCATTTTTGAAGCTATTTTGCCCATTAATTTCTTATTTAACTTAAGGAAAATTACTTGTTTGTAAGCACCAACAACTAAGGAAACCTCAACACCGAAAGCAAGAAGAAAACACATGTTTATTTATCTGTAATTGTTATTAGCACAACAAAACTAATCATACAAAAATAGATCAAAGGCCCTATATGTCGTTTAACATGAAATTTTCTTTCTTGGCTACGTTGGAGCTGCCTGATGTATCGACGTTCACAAATGATCCCATTCTTCATTTTCCTTCCAGGCCTCTAGTTCCAACTAAAATTCCAAGCAATTGCCCCAAATTCAAGGGAAAAGAAAAGGAGGATCCGCAAGCCCATGTGATGACATATCACCTCTGGTTCTCCTCCAATTCATATGTCGATGATTCTATCCGTCTACGACTCTTTCAGAGAACTCTCACAGGTGTTGCCGCTCAATGGTACATCAAAATGCCACGAGGTACCTATGGTGACTTCAACTCTCTCGTTATGGCTTTCCTCACTCATTTCCAATTGCTGGTTCGATATGAAATTGGCACTCATTTGCTTACATCCCTTAAGCAAGACACCACGACCCACATCTTCGATCATATCCATGAATGGAGATGTCAGCGCTGCCTCATCAAATTTGAGATTGCTAATGAGTCATTGATAGAATGGTTCACAAAATTATTTGTTAACAAGATTGATAAGGACATAACTATGGGTGGATGTGTTACTTAAGACCAAGCTATCACCTATGCCCAGTATTTAGACTTGGTCTATTCACAATCTAGCACATTATACGAGATGTTTCCTGATGCTCCAAGACCATCATCAGATATCATATCATCAAAGTCTCCCGATAAACCACCTGTTGATGGTGTGATTGTTTCTATGTCTCAGACTTCCGTGAAAGCTTCTTTGAAGCATAAATCTATCTCAAACACTGGTCCCAACGATCCCTCTAAAAATTCATCCAGTCCTAGTAAAACCTCTGAGGTTCATGTTGTCCAGTCTACCATAGAAGATAAGGCCTCTAAAGGTAAAAGGAAGGGAAAATTAAAAGCCAAAGTTGATGCCCCAAAACGGGACCCTCCTAAATCTTCTATTGATGATGCTTCTAGAAGAAAGCCAAAACATCCTTACCTCATCTATGACGAATATCATTACACTAAGGATTGTCCCTGACGATATGAAGTTAGTCGCTTGCTAAAAGGGAGTTTGGATATCTTAAAAGAACCTTTTCCATCACAGTAGGTGTATTTGGTAGACCAAACTCAGTCTTTTGCTTCCTCAGGTTCCCAAGTGTTCGTGATGCAAGGTTAATCACCTATCTCGATCACTACTCAAACTAAGGACTATTAAACCACGTCTAAACAGATGATGGAGAAAGAAGCTACCGATACTCCTTCTACTTCTACTCCATCCAGTTTTGGTCCACTCCATATCAAGCACCCTAACAGTGAGTCCGTCATTTGACCACCTCCCAAAGGTGTTCTTCAGAAGTCATATTTTAATCTGAATGTTAGAGTTTCATAACATTACAATATTTTTGAGGATTTAGCTTAGGCACCTTCGGTGATGTCTGCCTTGGAGGTTCTCCAATCCTGTCCAATGCAGCAGAAGTCACTGTTGTCTACTATAGGTGCTATTGATCCTTCTAATTCGAGTCTGATTACTTTTGATCTAGAGAACCATGTGCCTCATCTTCCTCATCAGATTTCATTTCTGATATAGGTCCTTATCAAAGGAAAGACGATTCATCTGACGGTTATTGATGAAGGCTCCTCTACCTACATCATGTCAGTTTCATGTTGGAAATCCATTGGCTCTCCTTCTCTTAACTAATCTCCGAACACCTTGGAAGCCTTTGATGGCAAAGGTTCATGTTCTTACAGTGTTCTCATGAACTTGCCAATTACATTAGAAGGAAATACTGTTGAATTAGAAGTAGAAGTTGTAGATGCAAATCTCAACTACAACATTCTTCTCGGGTGAAGCTGGACCCACACCATGTTTTGTGTGGTGTCTTCTTTATTCCGCGTACTTTGTTTTCTTCATGAAGGAAAATTTGTCACGTTTGATCAACTGTCCTTATTTTCTTCTAATTCATTGAATGACAACATTCCTTACGTGGGAAATACTGAGATTCCTTACGAGAGTGTGGAGGCAAGTCTCTTCAAGGACTCTGATCTACTGGGTACTTTGACTCTCCCACCTCTAAAAGTTCATTTAATCAATATGATCTCGGACTCTACGGATCCTTGGATTATCCCTACCACAGATCAAATTGATTCATTTGGTGACACTATGCCTTTAAGTCCATTGGAGCTTAATTATCAAGAAATTGTCTTGGCTTCAATGGCCGCTTTAGAAAGTCATATTGTTTTCAGTATCAACCTGAACACTTACGTGCCATCTCCTTGGCTTGGTTCTTGGGATTCTCCGAATCCTTTGAATGAGACATTCCCCACCGACAAGAGTATCATTTAGGTCATGTCTCTAGATGAAATTCCATGGAATGGCCTACATCATCGTTATTCTTTTCTTCCTAGACTCAATGAGATGGCTTCTTGTCTTGAAGCATCTGTTTCTCATTATCCTACACCTCCACTTCAGACACTTTTTCTGGTGCATGGAGTCTTGTTGAAGGGTAATATGAGGAACATCACTGCTACTATGCCTCTTGACATTTCCATTAAACCTAGAATTTTTGGGAACATTCATATTGGGTTTTCCTGTTTTCTTGTTAAATAATTTTGAGTCGTTTTCACTTGGTCATATGAGAAAATGCTTGGTATCGATCCAGCAATAGTGGTGCATGAGATTCTAGCTTATCTTGGCACTAAGCATGTTCGACAATGGCTTTGCCATGTGCACCCTCGAAAGGTTGCTGCTATCAAAGCAGAAGTAGACAAGTTTTTGAAAGTAGGTTGTACTTATCCTATTCCATTGACAGATTGGGTATCCAATATCATCCATGTTGCCAAAAATAGGGCACGATCCGTGTTTTTGTTGATTACCTCGATATCAATCGTGCATGTCAAAAGGAAAATTATCCCACTCCATTTATCGATGAAATCATCGACGAATGCACTGGGAGTGAGATTTTTTTGTTCATGGATGATTTTTCTTGCTATAACCAGATTAACATTTCACCAACAGATCAACATAAAACAACCTTTATCTATCCCTGGGGTACTTTCTCTTACAAAAAGCTTCCTTCTGGTTTGAAGAATGTTGGCGCTACCTTCTAACGAGAAATTTCTAATGCTTTTCACAACATTTGACACATTTCTCAGCCATACCTCGACGACTTACCAGCTCATTTTGCTAAGAATCGTTACCATCCAAATCACTTAAGAGCCATGTTATTATGACGTTGACATTACAATATCTGTCTCAATCCACACAAGTGTATGTTTTGTGTTGAATTTTTCCGACTCTTGGGTTTTGTGGTGTCTCGTGAAGGTATCTAGATTGATCCTTTGAAAGTTGAGGCCATTGTCAATTTACCCCCCTACATCATTACTGCAATTGCATAGCCTGAAGGGAAAGGCTAATTTTCTCTGTCGATTTGTCCCTAATTACACCGAACTTGCCAAGGGCTTTACTTGCTCACTTAAGAAGGGGATCCATTTTATTTGGGATGAATTTGCCTAGAAATCCTTCGATACTTTAAAAGACACACTGGCCAAAGCTCCTTTATTGCATCCCCCTATTATCATCGCGATTACTTCCTATATTTGGTTGAAATCGATATCACTATTGCTATGGTGTTAGTTCAGGATGACGACGATGAAAACAAGGACGTGATTTATTATTTGAGTTGGAATCTTCTTGATATTGAGTCTCGATATGCTCATGTCGAGAAGCTTGCCTTGGTGGAAGTTCACGCCATCCAAATATTTTGACATTATTTCCTTTCACGGAAAACCACAGTGATTTCTGATTGCAACACCATGATATATATATTGATTCGCCAGTTACTGGGGGAAAGTACTCCAAATGGATTGTTATCCTTCAGGAGTTTGATTTGGAATTTACTACTCCCAAATCAAAGAAATCGCACATGTTTGCTAGTTGATCTGTGATCTTCCATCTACAAGCACTTAAACAGATTTTACTGAGCAGATATCTAATGAAAGTTTGTTTCTGATCAACACTCTTGACCCATGGTATGGAGATATTATTGTTTATCTCCAAACTCAAACTTTCTAGTCTGATTTGTCTCGATCCAACCGACGTCGTATTCGGCATCAGTCACAACCCTATCAGATCCTCAGTGATACATTGTATCAGTCCGATGTGGACTATGTTCTCTGCAGATGTCTCGCCCTTGAAGAAGATGAGTGGGTCTTAAATGTTTTCCACTAGTTCCTGTGGTGTTCATATGTCTGGATATGCCATTGCTCAGAAAATCCTCAACGCCGGTTATTTCTAGCCTTCTATCTTTAAAGATTGCATTCTAGTTGTCTAAAAATGCCATGAAAGTCAGATTTTCAACTGCAAGCAATGCGCCCCACCCGCACCTTTACACCTAGTATTACTAGGCCCAAGAGAGAGAAAACCACCTCTAGGCTTCACCGTATATCCTGCCATTCATTAGCAAGGATTCTTAGGCCATCTGAGGCAACATAAAATCTGAATTTACTACAACCCACGATCCAGTTCATGGGTTAATAGGCCATGTGTTCTATCATTTCGAATATCCACCTCACTCAGCTTCGAATCCATCTGGAAATCCAACTCAACCAAAACATAAGAACCCCATCACACCATGGCTATCTGAAAATGGCAAGACTAGGCTAAAAACATTGTCACATCTGGAAAAACACATGCCATAACAACAAAGAACCACATGCAATACCATGCATGCAAAATCTAGCAAGGAAAATACACAAGCAAATCGATACAAGGAAATAATCGTGTTTTTGTCACTTAATCTAGCCTTTCCCTTCTTGATCTTTGCTTCCCCTTTCCTTCTTTTCCTTTCTTGATCCAAGGCCAAATTTCTCCAACAAAGCTCTAAGTGTCCAAGAGTGAGAGAGAAAGAGAGAATAATGAGAGAGCTCCAAAACGTAACTAACAAAAGGTTACCAACTAATCATCGGAAGCATTTTTATGAATGAGGCCTCTATTTCCTTCATTTTCAATTATTTTCCTTCATCTTCCTCCTCAAATGCAACCTGTGACCTTTCACCTCCTTTTTCTCCTAATTTCCATTATTTTCATAAATAATTGTGCCAAAAATGCCATTTTTCCTTTCCAAAGCCTTAGCCATTTCCTTTGCCAAATTCCTTAGCCATAATAAACAAATGAACACACCCTAGGATGCCTTGCCCAACATTGAACTTTGAATAAGTGTCTCATCAAACGTGGTTATTATTTTGCCTTTATTAAATTTTATTGCATGGAATTTTCACCACGGTTGTTACATCTTTACTTTCATATTAATTTCCATTTCCTTATTTAAATAATCATCTTTTCACATATTTGCAAATCCAGATAGTTTCTTAAGATGAACTCATATTATTCAACTGAATTTGTTGTTTGATAAGTCCATAACCTGCAACTTGGGAGGATTTGTGATGCCTTGAGTAATACGACCTTGCAAATTATTGTGACCAAGGCTTAAAGCACCCAACTCATGAAAAGGAGTGAAGTATTGAGGAATTTTTCCTGTGAATCCATTTTTACTTAAGCCCAACAATTGAAGCTAGGTACTGTTGTACCTTGGAAGACAACCTCTGGCTAAGGAGAGGTTAGTGCCCAAGACATTTATTAAGAACTATGAGGAAATCAATTTGTTGTGTCATTTTTTAAAGCCCTAGAAATATTAATTATATAGACAGACCTTCCTAGTCTTCTATGGGAAAAACAATTTTCAACGTGGCCTTTTGATGTTGAATATGATTTTAATGGTATTATAGTGAGGAAAGATGATGAAAAGATTTTAACAACAGTCTGCTTAGTGCAGAATCTTTTGTCTTTAACTTTAGAAGAAATATGGAATTAACATGGAATGTAATATAGAAAAGAGGAGCACATAATTTACGTTATTTTAACTTTAACTCACAAAAATAAAATTTTGAAAAATTGTAAAGCTAAAGGCCAACAACTTCATTACTCTCTTCTATAGAAGAAAAAAATTAAGATGAAAAGATAACAAGAAAGACATATCATACTCAACAAGTGTCTGAAATCACTTTGGAATCTTTATTCAAATCACCAAGAAGACTGAAAATACAAGTAACTTCTACTTATAAGGTCCAAAACTCGTAACCTTCACTTCTTCTTCCAAAATGTTTGTTTACAAAATTTCAAAAGGGATAGTTATGAAACTGTCAACTACCAAAAACCTTTAACCACCTAAACTACTTTGAGATTACTTTTTCTTTTGAACATTACATTATTAAATGAAAAGAAAACATAAATACATCATTTTTAGAGATGTTTATAAAAATACTATTGCAATAACATGTGGCATTGGTTCACTGAGTAAGTTGGGACTCTATTGAAGTTGAGGGTCCAACTTCTGCACTTGTCTCAAAATCTTAACAAACCTAGTATGTGCCACTTTTAAATTTGTAATCTTGTTGTATGTTGGTTTCCCAACAAAGAGGGTTCTCATTAACCATAGTAGCTGAAACTCTCTATTGAAGTAGTTTACAATTATTGCCCCCTTAAGCAAAGTTGTTTTCTCATGTGTAGAGCAAATTTTGCTCTTGTCCACCACCAATAAGGTCTCATAGGTCTCCCACGGTAATAAATTCCCCTGTTGGACCCACAATGAAGGCAATCTTGCTCTGGCCCTCTTATCAAAATCAGTGTTGAATTTCATTACAGCTTCCTTGACCTATGACAACTTTGTCTTCGTTGTCTTCCTGCATAAGTTTTTCAAATTAATTTTATTTATTTCCAGGACATACTTTGTTCTATATTCAACTCCTAATTCCCTTAACTCCTGTGAGGATCTTGAGTTAAGGAAATTAATCATTTTCCTAGAAATTGGGCCTGTTGTTGTAGCTTTTGTGCCCTACCAACAATTGAAATCGCTAGGTCTCTGACAATGGCTTTCTACTCTGCAACTATATACAAGGATTCCCAAATATTCATCAAAGTATGGATAATAACATTCCAAATGATCTATCTTGCTTGAATAAGGGACACATTTCCCTTCACTTTCTCCTTGAACTCTTTAATTTCTTGGGAAGCATTCTGAAAATTATTTCTATACTTTAAAGTATTTTCCCGGGACATAGCCACTCCCCTTTCAGTTGCTTTTAGAATTTTTATAGCATCATCATAATTTCTTTGAACCTTCTTCATTTCATTTTCATATATTTGCAGCTCAATCATTACTTTGGTTAATTTATCAGTTGGGTCTTCATAATATGGTTTTAATAAGATAGTACAAACATGGGAGTCAATTTTCTTTTGTAAACATAATTCAACTCTTCATATTAGTAATTTCATCATTTATTTCCAAGAGATCATTAGTAAGAATTTATTTTTCTTTCTCTACCCGTGCTACTTCTGAGGTCATTAGATGTTCCACATAAGGAAGTTTCAATTTCTTTCTAAACACTTGAATCTCTATCTCAGCTCCCTACAAAAATTTATGGTCAACGCTCTTGTCTTCAGGGTTCACAGCAATATTTACAATCAACTTATTCGGCTCTTCATTCTGATTGGTCAAAGCTCTGGAATTTTCTTTTTCTAGCTTTAATTGATTGACCACTTTCTCTAACAAGTCTTTAAATTTATTAGTAGCTAGGGAAGTTTTATTTAAATCACTATATATCAGCTCTCCAGTCTACCTATGTAAATTGATTTTATCAAGTAGTGGGATCTCTTTAGCATCTATTGTCAAGTTGGCAGTCTTGAAACCTGATGAAGAAGAGATAGTCAAGGCAGAGGGGTAAGAGAAAGATAGCTTTGGTTGATTTATATCAAGATCCATGGAAGAAGGCAATCTAGTCTTATAATCAGAGATGAACTAAGATTCCAATTGGGACTCCATGCTTTCCTTTACTTTTTTGTTCCTTTCTTCTATTTGAGAATATAATTTTTTTATGAATGGAACGGAAATTTCATCAACCTCTTCTGGAATAGTGGAAGAAATTGTACAAATGACTTCCCCCAAATGTAATTGATAACCCACGGCTACTGAAAAATTCCCCCCCTTAGTCAATTTAACCCTCTTGGAACCTTTATTTGCTTCCTCTTCCAAATCAATAATATCCTCACTGCCTCATTTCAAATTATTCTCACTTGGATGAGGAGTCTCAACCTCCATCCCTCTTGATACATTGGTTTGTCCTCTATTTGCTAGTTTCTCAACATCTGATCAAGGCTCATGCACATAAGGAGCATAGGAATTATCCACTCTTTTGTTTGAAATAATATGGTGAGGGTCATATGACCATTTCTCACCCAGGTTTAGCTTCATACTTTCAAAGATTTGTTGCACTTCTCCTATGTCTTGCCTATTATTTATAATAAAAGTCCCAAATGTTCTTAGAAATTTAAATAAATTCCCTTTATTTGCTAGAACAAAATGTACTTGATCAACATTTAAACTCTGCCTGATAAATTATAAAGAAAATAATTCATGGGCACAAATGTGGGGAGTCTGTAAGGGGCAACTTCTACTCCATATAATATAATATCTTCATAATATTCAAATAAGAACCAATCACCTACTTTAACATCTTTACTGAGTTGAAGAAGGAACTGGGCCTTTGGTAGTATACAAGGTGAAGGAGAATTGTTTATGATTGTATAGGAAACTAATAGAAAAGAAGTGTTGAAACACATAAACCCATCATACTTGGCATTACTTCTTATAACATTTTCCTAAAGCACCACTGGTTGTTTATTCTTATGAGCATCCATAATATTTAATCCCAGGTGCATAAATATTTCATCATGAGTATATAAAAAGAGATAAGTAACCAAAGAGGCAAATCTGAAACATCCAGTGAAGGAAATATTTGTTAATTGAGAGTTGACCATATTTTCCCAGAGAGAAGGTATGTTGAAAATTGTCTCACGATTCATCATCAAATTAAACATTCCTAGGATAGCTTTGTCAATGACAGTTGTTTCTTCTCTTCCCAAAATCTTAGCAATAATTTGAAGAATGGGTTTGACCTCCCAAGTAAAAGTATCCAAAGAGAAATGGGAGGGTTCCAAAGGCAAATGCTTCCCAGTTGGCATTATAAAGAAGTTTAATTAAGCATAATTTGGTCCAGATAGGTTTTGGAAGGCAGGTAACAAGTTTTCTTCTGAGAAAGAGGTGTAGGAGTTCAAAGAAGGAAAACACAAGGCCTAATGTATTAAAAGGGAAGACACTTGGAAGATATTCTCCCCTAATTTTTTCATGACAAAGTATTTATGTGGATATAGGGTGGAGGCTAGCCAATAAACAAATTCTAGAAAGACATATGTCTGAGGGACCATTGCAACTAAAATACTATACCTGATGGTTGCAGCATACACAAGAGATTCTGCTTGATTGAGTATGATATGCTGGTGGAATTCTATGAATTCTAAAGAGAAAATTATATCAAAGATGTCCCTTTCAATGTCCATTAAGGGAATATGAGAAGAGGAACCTATTAGAATGATTTTCTTGGACCTTTTGATAGCTAGGATGAAGGAGACGACATGTAAATACTTGGTTACTATTGATTGATGTTGATTGGAACTCTAAGTTGGATAATCCCAATCTACAAATGTAGAGCAAAAGAACAATGGTAAAATGAAATGGCCAAGGGTAATGGGATTTATGGGAAAAAATGGAAAAATGGGGGGAAAACGGAAATAAATTCATACATGGGTGGGGTGTACGAATTAGTGACATGGCGAGAAGATGGAATACAATGACGGGATGACATGGTCGATGAGATGGCAAAGAAATGATGGTGGCAAGGTGGTGACAGGGCGATGAAAAAACACTTGAGTAATAGTTTCACTTTCCGATGAATTATAGGGGCATACTCCCATACAAAGGAAATCCAATGGAGTCCCCCCATAAAGCTCCTCCGTCATTGATCTGTGTTCAATGCAAATCTTTGAAAATTCTTACGAAGGAACATGGTGAGTTAACCATTAGGCGTGTAGTGTCATTGGGTTTGCAACATCCATTGGGGCCCTCCTCTTCTCTCCATTGCTCCTGACAATCCAATCAAAGTTTAACAATGTCCGACTTTGGTGAACACGGACCCACCAAAATCCATTTAATTTTAATCATGCATTACAACTTAATCAGCGTTGCTTAATCCAGCATTAATAATCAATCAAAATCCTAAATCAAAACTTTGACTTTATTTTTTTATTTCTTTTAGTACACACACACACACACACACACACACACACACACACATATATATATATATATATATATATATATATATATATATATATATACATGAAGAAAATTCAAACAAGCTAAAACATTTGGCTCCACTTGGGGATAGTGCTTTGAGACAAAACACGAAGAGTCACATATTAGTGCATTCACCTCAAGGATGAAGTGAAAATCATAGCTTGAAACATTATAATGAAGATTTCACTAAATATTTATGTACAATGATGAAATAGAATTAAGTCAATGTTGAAAGTAGTGTTTTAGATACTGCCCATTGATAGGAAGTTGCAACAGTTCACCATCCAAATTCTCCAGAATGAAAGTATTATTGGTTCTAACTTCTGCTATTTTAGAAGGACCAAACCATAAAGGATCAAACTTTGCATGTTTTCCTTTATCTTCTCTCCTTACATCCAATTGAAGAACCAAATCTCTAGGTTGAAAAAAAATATTTATGGCCTTTCTATCAAACACCAGCTTCATCTTTTCTTGGTAACTAACAAGATTCTCCATTACCTTCTCTTTGTTTTCATTTAATTCCACCAACTGGTTCATCCTCCTTGTTAGTGTATTTGGTTCTTGCTAAGCATCCTGGATAAGTGCCACAACAGATTTGCTAGGTGATTAGGAAACAAGGCAGTTTCTCCATATACCAACTCAAAAGGTGAGTTTCCAGTTGACCTCATAGTAGTGACCATGTTTTCCCATAAGGCAAATTCCAGCTTTGAATCCCAATTTTTCTTATTTTCTACAATAGTTTTCTTAAGTACCTTCACTAGAGCTTTATTTGAAGATTTTTCCAGCCCATTCCCCTGAGGATGATGGGTTGTAGGTTGAGAGAGTATCACATTATATTTCTGAAAAAATTCAATTAGCTTTGCAAATATGAACACCTGAGAATTATCTACCACTAACGTTTTTGGATAGCCAAATCTAGTGAAAATATTTTCCTCCAGAAATTTGATTAACACTTAATCATTTTCTCTCCTAGTTGGAACAACTTCCACCCATTTAGTAAAATAATATGTACCTGTTAGGATCCATTTATGTTTTCCATTGGAAGGTGGATTTATCTCCCTTATAAAATCCAGGCCCCATTGTCTAAATGGTTATTCGATAAACACGAGAATCAGTGGTAATGGTGGGAATTTCTTCTTTTTAGCAAACATTTGACATTTTTCACAACTTCTTACAAGTCTGTAAGCATCAGAAACAAAGAGGGCCAAAAGAAATTATCCTTCAAGATCTTATGTGTTGTAACTTTCCATCTATAATGGTCACCATAGAGACATCCATGATACTCATTGACAATTTCTATAGTCTCTCCTTCTGTCAAACAGAGCAATAAGATACCACCAAGATCCTTCCAATACAACCTTCCATTTTTTATTACATACTTATGATATTTGACTCTAAGAGATTTATATTTTTTTCTATTTAAAGAAGGAGGAAAACTAAGGAAACACAGATGATGGACAATATCGTTATAACACTGAGAACAAACATACTTATACTTAATTATGTTATCAGGTTCTTTGTTCTTACCTTGTTCTTCCTCAGTCTTGGATTAAACAAATTTAGCCATCAAATGGATTCCCATAGCTTGATAATTAGCTTATGTCAATATTTTCTCTAATCCTTGTCCCTTTACCAACTTACCCGGTTTGATGTCCATGTCATATTCTTGAATCTTCGTTATCCACTTTCCTCTTTTTCGATCATTGTCACTCTAAGTCAGTACATCTTTGACAGCAGCGCTAGGAACATATGCAATAATTTGAGACTGAAGAACATAAACTCTAAAATCCTTTAGTTCTTATATCAAATCATAGGCTTTCTTTTCTAGGATATTATACTTTAGCTATACATCCCTTAACACCCTGCTGAAAAATGCTACTAGTTGTTCCTTATTGTCTTGATTTCTTTGTAAAAATATTGTTGCAAGAGTAAGAAGAGAAGCAAATGAAACTATTTGAAAAGGCTTCTCATAATCAAGCCTTGCCAATATTCGGGCTTCTTGAAAGGCTTCCTTGATCCTTGTTAAATATTCTCTTATAGTTGTGGTTCACCTAACTTATGCATCCTTTTTTAACATGTGAGTGATTTCTTTTACAATTTTTGCATAATTTGGGACAAACCTTCTATGGAAATTTATTTTTCCCAAAAAACTTTGGATCTCCTTTTTACTCCTTGGAAGAGGTATGTTTTTAATTACTTCTACTCTTTTTATATCAATCCTAACCCCTTCTTTTGATACAATATGACCAATTAATTTTCCTTCTTTCAAAACAAAATGAGATTTCTTGGGGTTTAAAGATAAGCCATACCTTCTATATTTTTCAAAGTTCTACTGCAAATGTTTCAAATGCTCTTCATCTGACCTGGAAAAAATTTTAATGTCATCCTGGAAATAGATTACCACAAACTTCTCCTTTTCACCTAGAAAGGCTATATCCATAGCCCTCTGGAAGGTAGCACCAACATTCATTAATCCAAAAGGCATATTTTCATACATGAAAGCACCCCATGGGGTTGTAAATGTTGTACATTGAAATTTGGTTATAGCCTGAAAATCCATCAATCATTTATAATCTAGAAGATCCTATTACTTTTTGCAAAATGTGATCCATTTTAGGGAGAGGATAGTTATCCTTCGATGATGCTCTGTTCAAATTTTGAAAGTCAATACATAACCAAATTTACCCATTCTTCTTCCTCACTGGTAGTGAATTAGCCACCCAATCATAATATCTAATAGGAACAATTATTTTAGCTTGCAATAACTTCTTAAATTCTTTCTCAATTAATGGCAACAACAAAGGATTAATCTACCTCAATTTCTGTCTATATGGCTTAATCCCTGGTTTTAAAGGATTTTTTTGTTGAATAATGTCGTTATCATAACTCTTTAGGTCTTCATAATACCATGAAAACACATCAGCATATTTCTTGAAAATATGTACATACGTCTATTTGAATTCTTTTGGAATATCCCTTACCAATCTCACCAACTTTGGTTGTTGTTCTGTTCCAAGGTTGCAGTCTTCACTGATCATATTCCAAATCTGTTTTCTTTGCATTAACAACAACATCATTTGCATTAAAAAATCTTTCCAAGGGTACCAGACCTTTAGGGATCACATTGTTCATAATATGATCTCCTACAAAATATTTAAAAGGTAATTCACTCCTTGGTTCTTCTTCTTGAACTTCTTCAATTTCATCCTCTTAGTCAATCTCCAAATTTGAAAATTCACCCACCATTTCCAGAAATATTTTAATATGTTCTTCATCTTTCAAAGCCCTCCAATACTTTATGTTGTCTGGAATGGAAGGTCTATTCCTAATTTCCACTTCATACGTGAGCCTAGGATTCAATGGAGGTTTAAAATTTCTAGGTACAACTTCCATAATCAGCTAGTTTATTGCCTTCCCTAGATAGGAACTATATATTAAAAGAAGAAAAGAAATTATTCACTAAATCCCACACTTCATTACTGTATGCTTTAAGCCTTGGATGTTTGGCTTGACATTGATTCTTGATTTTTTTTAATCACTAATTAAAAATCCCCCAACATAGAAATACATTATATTCCTAAATTTTTTGCAGCTTGTAAACCAAGAACCAAAGCCTCATATTCAGTAATATTATTAGTGGAGTCAAATTCTAATTTATAAGAGAATGGAATAATATGACCTTTTGGAGAAAGCAGAAGAACTCCAACTCCATTCCTTTCTTTTGAATATGCACCATCAAAATACAACTTCCAGACTCCACTGACTACTAGCTCCTTGATTTGAATTACTGAAGGGAGATGCACTTTTGTGTCTTCAGCAATTTCCTGAGATTATTGCAACATGAAACAAGAAAATTCATCATTTTCCTGACTGTAAATAGGAGAATTACTTCAACCCTCCATGGTGGTGGTCTTCACAAACCTGGTCTCTCGATATAATCTCTTATCTTCTCCACCAAAAACTAGAATAATAGCATTCGTAAAATCTAATTTGAGCACTCCTCCCATCCTGGCTCCCCAGGATCTAGAGAGAAACATTCCAAATTGAGCTAGAATATCTGCAACAACCACATCCATCACAATAACACCTGTATGGAAGTTGAGCCAATGAAACCACCAGATCTTTAAGTGGTCCCACACATTTGACCTTTTTTTAATCAAAAGAATAAAGGTCTTTATAAGTTTTTGTAATTTGAAAATTTAGTCATTTCATAACTAAAAATGGTATTAAATTATGAGAAGCCCCTCAGTCCAACATACAATTATGAAGAATGAAAGTATGCACAAGAAGAGAAACATAAAAAGGAGGTGTCGAAGAATTGTGTTTGTCTACATGAGGGCCAAAAATCACCACCAACCTTTCCTCTTGCAAATTCACTGCATCAGCTGAGTGATTATCTTGTGATAGATTTATAAAATCAGAGACTTGTTTTTTGCAATTAGGAGTTTTCGCTAACTCAACCAAAGGAATTGGAACTTTAATTTTTTCTAATTAATTTAATAAATTAAAAGAATGACCCTCTTTCACTATTTTCAATTGTTCCTCTTCATTTAACTTCTGATTTGACACATTTTGGGAACTGACAACATGTTGATACACAGATTTTTGCAACACTCTTGTGTCTTGCTTAGTGTTGGAAATTTCTCCTTGTTGAACTGAGACTATTGGGATTGTATTCATTTCTTGTTTTCCATTATAAACTTGTTTTGGATATTGTTGTTGAACTGTCTAATTGGCTTGCTCTTCTGCACCATCTTGAATTATTGATCTCTTCCTTGACCTAAGATCATATTATCTATGCGATTTTTCTTGCATAAAGTCTATAAACTTCTTACAGTATTTTTCAATTTCCTCATCACCCAAAGAGACCTGAGATTCCAAATTTGAATACTCATTTATGACTACTTCTCCCTCCATCTCATACAAAGTAGAAATTTGATTTTCATTTTCTTTAAGGGTTTCCTCCACTGCTTCCTCAGATTCGTCTTCAATATATATAGGTGGTTGTATTTGATCTTAGTCTTTTTTATCTCTTTGCATAATTTGCAGTGGTTGTCTCCTAAACTGAGGATTAAAATTTATGTTTGGTCCTTGTTGAATCTGCCTCAAAGGGTTTTTATTTTCTAATTCCTGTTTCACAAGCTTATTGGACAGATTCCTAATGACTTTAGTCATTTTATCTTGTTTTTGTTCATGATAATCTTTAGGATGACTTGCAGCCTTCACTTCTTCTTTCCCTTTGTTACTATCATCAATTTTCTCTTTTGATTTAATCCTTCCTGCTGCAGACAAATTTCCTTCAATCTCTAGTGCATAAGTGTAGATCTGGTCTAAAGTAGGAGATATCCTCTCCCTCAAAGTGAAACCAAAGTCAGATTCAAATGCTCCTATAAACACCACTTTTTCTCCTACAAGTCGTAGTTTTATTTCTGTCGGCAAACTATTATATAATTTTATAAATATTTTGATGAATTCAGTTGCATCTTCCTCACGTTTTCTTTTAATTTCATTAAATTCAGTTATAAAATAATTGTGATCTTTCTTTTCATCCCATATTTGTGTAAAGGAATTCTCTAATTCTTCCCAAGTATTTATAGAATTAGAAGGAAGTGTTTTGAACCACTTTCTTTCTTTTCCATCCAATTATTGTACAAATAATCTCATTACTACATCTAGATATTCAACATTTAAATTCTCGGGAAAGGCACAAAAAGAGGCAACATGCTTTTCTGCTATTACTTCATCTTCCCCTATAAACTAGGGTAACAACTTAAGATAATCTTGAGTCATAGCATTCATTGGTTGAGGAAGATTTAATGGTGCATATATGTTTAAAAGAAAAGTTGGAATTGCCATATTTTGATTTGGAGGGGAATAGAAGAATTTCTTTCTTGAAATACAAATGGTTGAGGTGGGATAATAGAAATAGGAACTCGCTGACTAACAATAGAGAGAGTCTGATGTAAAACTGATAAGCCAATTGTTTTGATTTCTTCAATCTCTAGAAAAGAAAAGGACATATGCTCAAAAGATTGTCCTTCCAATGTGTGTTCTGGAAAAATGTTCTGAGGAGAAAATAATATTTCTTGAGAAAACTCAAGATTCTTTATAACTTCTTCTAAATGATAGGTCCTTGGAAATTTAGAAACAGAACTGGTATCGGGTGCTGATAAGGTAGGGTTAAGAGTTACTGGGGATTTTTCTTTCCAAACTCTTTGACAAACTAATTTCTCTGGACCAAAAATATAGGATGGTTTTGTTATGAGGTATCAGACCTCTTGTGAGGCCTTTTGGGAGCCAGGACTGCTTTCTTGCTGAGACACTCATCCTAGACACTTTCTTTCTCACCAGACAAAGAAAAGACTACAAGGAAAAACCCAGAAAAAAACAACTTCGTTCTCTGTTCCCCGACAACAACGCCAAAAAATGTTGTACCTTGGAAAACAACCTCTGGCTCAGGAGAGGTTAGTGCCCAAGATATTTATTAAGAGCTATGAGGAAATCAATTTGTTTTCCCATTTTTGAAAACCCTAGAAATATTAACTATATAGACAGGTCTTCCTAGTCTTCTACGGGAAAAACAATCTTTTAAAATGGCCTTCTGATGTTGAATATGATTTTAACAATAGTGTAGTGAGAAAAGATGAAGAAAATATTTTAACAACACACTGCTTAGTGTAGAATATTTTTTCTTTAACTTTAGAATAAACATGGAATGAACATGGAATGGAATATAGACAAGAGGAGCACATAATTAAGGTTCTTTTAACTTTAACTACAAAAATCAAATTTTGAAAAACTGTAAAGCTAAAGGCCAACATCCTCATTACTCTCTTCTATAGAAGTAAAACATTAAGATGAAAATATAATAGGAAACACATATCATACTCAACAGTGTCTAAATCACTTTGAAATCTTTATTCAAATCACTAAGAATACTGAAAATAAAAGTAAATTCGGCTTACGAATGTTGGGTTGTGTTATATTCTTTCCACGACTAGCCCACGTAGTTAACCGGGGGGTTAGAGGGGGGGTGGAGCCCCCCCTTCGTTGCGTCAATTGTGTAGTAGGGGGGGGAGGTCACAGGGGGTTTGAGGTGTACCCATAACCCCACTTTATAGGGTCTGGGGCAGCGCCTCGGAAAATTTTGGTTTTGGGCCCTATGTTAGGTTGGGTGGACCCACCTATGGTTTTGTGCATGATTTTTGCACATTTTTTTTATACATGATGATTTTCGGTCCATGGTTTTCGACACGATGGTTTTCGGTCCATGGTATTGGATGCTTCAGCATGTATAAATATGTATTTTAACATTGAAAGGAACATAATGAAAAATCAAGCTAGTAGTCCCGGTTTTGGGATCCAAGGGAAAATCTTTGTGTATATGTGTTTTAAGTGTTATGCCCTTGCATTGTTTATTTTACGTGTTTTAGAATTCGTATGTAGGTAATTTATCTATGGGGTTAAAACCTACATTTGATATCAGAGCAGTTTTGGCTTCAAGCGGATGCTTTGTTACTGAGGGGTTTTTCTCGGGCCTATGGTAGGCCTTGTTCAGTGGGAGATCTGCGAGATCGATTATATTGGTGAAAGAAGATGGTGAGAAGTGGAAAGATAGAGATCGAGAAATTTAATGGTCAGATTTTTTAGTTATGGAAACTCGAGATGGAGGATCTGTTGGTGGATAAAGATCAGTGGATCGCAGTAGATCCAGGTACTAAACCAACAGGAGTGTCCGATGAAGAATGGAAGAAGTTAGATCAAAAGGCAAAGAGCACAATACGATTATGTGTCTTAGATTCAGTATTGTTGAATGTATCAGGGGAAGCTACGACGAAGGCTTTGTGGGACAAGTTAGGGACTTTGTACCAATCTAAGTCTCTGGTGAATAAATTGTTCCTGCAGAAAAAGTTGTATAACCTGAGGATGAAAGATGGAGACTCGATGACAGAGCATCTAAACGCATTTAATACTATGGTAAGTCAGTTAGAATCTGTTAATATTAAAATTGCAGATGAAGATAAGTGCATCAGTTTGTTGTGTTCTCTACCAGATTCGTGGGATAGGCTAGTTATTGCAATAGGTAGCAATGCAACTGCCTTACAATTTGATGAAATAGTCTCAACCTTGCTGGCGGAGGAGATGAGACGGAAAATTATGGAGAACCAGAATGCTAATGCCTTGTCTATACGAGGATGGTCCCAGAATAGAAACAAAACAAGTCATCGAGTGGGATATCTAAATCTAGAGGGAGATCTAAATCTCCCAGAAAACCTGTAAAGGTGGTGTGCTAGAAATTCAGAAAGGAAGGGCACTACAAAAGGGACTGTAAATCTAAAACTCCTCACAAAGGAAAGGGATCTGATGATTCTCCTTCTGCACGGGCGAAAACCACCTCAGATGAAGGTGGGGATGTGTAATTGGCTTCTTCAAGTACCCATGTAGATCTTGAGGCATGGTTGATTGACTCAGGTGCATCCTTTCACTTCACTCCCCATAGAGAGTGGTTCTACAAGGAGAAATAAGATGGTGGCGATGTCTCCTTAGGAGATGATAGGAAGGCTAGAATTGTTGGTCGTGGAAAATTAAAGTTGAATTTGCAAGGTGGAAGGGTTAGAACACTTCCAATTGTTCTGCATATTCTTGCATTAGCCAGAAATCTTATTTTTGTAAGAAAGTTGGATGATGTAGGTGTAAAAACAGTGTTCGATAAGGATACCTACAAAATGGTTCGGGGAGCACTGGTATTGATGTGGGGAGTGCAGATTGGAACTCTGTACAAGCTGCAAGGTAGCACTGCTATTAATAGGTGCAACAGTTCTATGGTTCTTGAAAGTGGAGCAAAAAATCTAGTAGTCTTTGGAGAGAAGACCATGTTGTGGCATCAAAGGCTTGGACATATTGGAGAGAAGGGCCTTCAAATACTTCATGGTAAAGGTATGGTAGAAGGTATGAGTAATAGCTCTATGGATTTTGATTTCTATGAAAATTGTGTATATGAGAAGCAGAATCGGGTGAGTTTCCCCTCTAGTAGTAAGAGGGCGAAACAAATATTAGAGCTTGTGCACAGTGATTTGTTTGGACCTATGAAGGTTCTATCACTGGGTAAGTTTGTGTACTATGTATCATTTATAGATGAATTCTCAAGGAATACATGGATATATTTCCTTAAGGAGAAATTTGAAGTCTTTGACAGGTTTAAAGAATTTAAGGCTCTCGTGGAAAATTAGATAGAGAAGAAGATAAAGTTGTTGAGGACAAATAATGGTGGAGAGTTTTGCAGCAAGGAATTTGAAGAATTCTATAAGAAGTGTGGTATAGCATGGCAAAAGACTACTCCATATACACCTCAGCAAAATGGAGTTTCAGAAAGAATGAACAAGACGTTGATGGAAAGGGCAAGAAGCATGCTCAGTGGTGCCAGGTTAGGACAAGAATTATGGGCAGAGGCAACGGATACTACATGTTACCTGGTCAACAGATCACCTTCATCAGTGTTGGAGGATAAAACTCCACAAGAGGTATGGACTAGTAAGAAACCCTCTCTTTCACATCTAAGGGTATTTGGATGTGATGCATATGTACATGTTCCAAAGGAGAAACGAACCAAGTTGGATAGTAATTCTGAAAAGTGCATCTTTATTGGGTATAAGGATGGTTTAAAGGGTTATAATATTTGGAACCCAATAAAAAGGAAGGTTATGTACAACCAAGATGGTGTTCAAAGAGGTGAAAGATGTTATTAAACATGAATTCCAACCAAAGGAACCTGAGAAGATAAAGTTTGAGATAAAGGAAGAAGAATCAGACTCTACAGTAGAGGAGGAATTAGAAGATGAAGAGCCACAAACTTTGGGTGTGAGAAGATCAGTTCGAGAAAGAAGGCAACCAGAAAGGTATAGTCCATCTTCTTTCTATTCAAATATTGCTTTGTCTATTACTGATGATGATCCCAGAGCTTTGAAGGAAGCAGTGGATTCAGAGGATGGAAAACTCTGGAAAGAGGCCATGGTTGATGAAATGGCATCTGAGCACAAAAATGAGGCTTGGGATCTAGTGGAGGTACCAGCTGGAAGGAAACCCATTGGTAGCAAATGGGTGTTCAAGAAGAAGACAAATGCAAAAGGAAAGGTGGAGAAATACAAATCTCAGTTGGTAGCAAATGGTTATTCCCAGGTGTCGGGAATTGATTTTGGTGATATTTTTTCTCCTATTTCCAAGGTAACTTCTATTATATTACTTTTATTTGTTGCTACTGCTTTTGATTTTGAGGTAGAACAGATGGATGTGAAGACAAAATTTCTTCACGGGGATCTGGAAGAGGAGATCTACATGAAGCAACCTAAAGGCTTTGCAGTGAAGAGTAAGAAAGAACTCGTATGCAAGTTAAAGAAGTCTCTATATGGGTTACAACAGTCACCAAGGATGTGGTATCAGAAATTTGATACATTTATATGGGGACTTGGCTTCACTAGAAGCAAAGTAGATCACTGTGTATATTTTAAATTAATTGGTGACCGTGTTATTTATCTGGGCTTGTATGTGGATGATATGTTGTTGGTTGGAAATGACAAAGAAATTATCCAGGATTTGAAGACCTAATTGTCCTCCAAACTCGACATGAAAGATCTCGGTGCTGCAAACTATATTTTGGGCATGGAAATTAAAAGCGATCTAGCAAAGAGGAAGCTCTGGTTAAACCAGAGGAAGTATGTCGAGACAATATTGCAGAGATTTAATATGTAGGATAGACTGGTTCCTATTCTTGTAGGTGTAAAGTTATCTGCTAAACAGTGTCCCAAGACACAAGAAGAGGAAGAGGATATGTCCCGTGTTCCATATGCAAGTGCAGTCGGTAGTCTGATGTATGCGATGGTCTGTACTAGACCAAACATTGCACATGCAATGGGAGTATTGAGCAGGTTTATGTCAAAACCAGGGAAAGAGCATTGGACAGCAGTGAAGCGGGTTTTCAGGTATTTGCGTGGCACTAGTGATTATGGTTTGTGTTACAAGGAAGACCAGGATTGGACAGCGTTTTGGATATCCGTGGCTTTGTTGATGCAGACTGGGCTGGAGATCTAGATGAGAGAAGATCTACAAGTGGGTATGTGTTTAACCTATTTGGAGGTGTAGTCAATTGGATGAGTAAGAAACAATTTGTAGTGGCACTATCCACTATGGAGGCAGAATACATGGCAGCAACTCATGCAAGCAAGGAAGCTGTTTGGTTTTAGATATTATGTTCAAGTATGGGGTTAGTACAGGGAGCTATAAGGATAGACTATGACTGCCAAAGTGTAATTTTCTTGGTAAAGAACCCGCATATCATTCAAAGACAAAGCACATTGATGTTCAGTATCACTTTGTGAGGGATATGATAGAAGACAAAAAGGTGTTGCTGGTAAAGGTGGAAACTTTGAAGAATACTGCAGATGCATTGACAAAATATGTAAGCTCTGAGAAGTTCTCTTGGTGTAGAGAAACAATGGGTGTTTCAGGGCTGGAAAAATGACTAAGCTCTCTTGTGGCCCCCTGTGGAAAGAAAACAACAAGTGGGATAATGTTGGGTTGTGTTATATTCTTTCCACGACTAGCCCACGTAGTTAACTAGGGGGTTAGAGGGGTGTCGAAGCCCCCCCTTCGTTGCGTCGATTGTGTAGCAGGGGGGGTCACAGGGGGTTTGAGGTGTACCCGTAACCCCAATTTATGGGGTCTGGGGTAGCGCCCTGGAAAATTTTGGTTTTGGACGCTATGTTAGGTTGGGCAGATCCACCTATGGTTTTGTGCATGATTTTCGCACATGGAGCATTTGTTGCAAAAGGTCTCAGGAACTAAAGTGATGTCATTTTTGGATGGATTTTCAAGCTTCAATCAGATTGTTGTGCACCCAGATGATCAAGAAAAGACTGCATTTACCACTCCTTGGGGCACTTTTATGTATGCCAAAATGCCATTTGGGTTGATGAATGCTGGAGCCACCTTTCAAAGAGCTATGGATATAGCATTTGTGGGAGAGAAGGACAAATTTGTCCTCATCTACCTTGATGATATAACAGTTTACTCCAGCAGCCATCAAAATCATTTGCAGCACCTAAGAAAAGTGTTTCTGAAGTGCGGAAGGTTTGGAATATCAGTTAATCCCAAAAAGTCACAATTTGCTTTACATGTAGGCAAGCTATTAGTACATGTTGTGTCTGCTACAAGTGTTCAGATTGACCCAGAAAGAGTCAAATCAATCCAGGCTTTGACTGTCCCTAGTTCAAAGAAAGATATACAGTCTTTTTTGGGCAAAATAAATTTTGTAAGGAGGTTTATTCCAAACTTTGCAGAGCTAGTAAAGCATATTACCTCCATGTTGAGAAAAGGGTCAGAGGTAAGATGAACTGATTCAGCAAGGAAATCATTTGATTCAATCAAAAAAGCTATTATGGAGGCTCCCACATTAATAAGTCCTAACTATAGTAAGGAGTTTCAAGTGTTTTAATTTGCCTCTAAAGACACCATTGCAGCTATTTTATTGCAGCAAGATGAGGAAGGTTCAGAGCATCCAGTGGCATTTTTCAGCAAGAATTTGAGGGATGATGAGCTGAGGTATGATATTATAGAGAAGCAGGCATATGCACTTATTAAATCCTTAAAGGCTTTTAGATTTTATATCTTGCATTCGAAAATAATTGCATATGTGCCTTCTATTGCAATAAAACATGTCCTAACACAACCCGATGCTGATGGAAGGAGGGAAAAATGGATTGCAAAAAAGATTGAATTTAATATAGAGCTGAAGCCCACTAAGCTGGTCAAAGGTCAGGGTCTTGCTAAGTTATTGGCTGAAGAAAATTGCAGGTCCTTAGATATCTATTTCCTGTGCACAAGGGCAGCAAATGGTCAGGCAGAAGAAGAGGAAACAGTTGAAACAGTGAAAAAATAGTGAGTGGCCAAAAATCTAGCTTCATGTAATTGGTACGTTGAAATAATTAATTTCTTGATGAAGCTAGAAATACCTTCAGAACTTACTCAAAGTCAAGCCAGAACTTTGAAACTCTGGGTAGCAAAGTATTGCATCAATGAAAATCTTCTTTACTGGAGGGATCCATCTAGAATACTTTTAAGGTGTCTGGATAAAGAACAATCAAAAGAAGTTATGCATCAGTTTCATAACAGCATGTGTGGAGGGCATCATTATTGGAAGACTACAGCTCACAAAATTCTCGGAGCTGGATACTATTGGCCCACATTGTTTTCTGATGTATTTATTTTTGTTAAATCTTGTGACAGGTGCCAAATATTTGAAGGAAAGCCGCAGTTGAAATCTTTGCCCCTAAAACCAATAATTGCAAAAGGACCTTTTCAGCAGTGGGGCTTGGATTTCATTGGTGAAACCAATCCACATTCCAGTGGCCAACACAGATGGATATTAGTAGCCACTGATTACTTCACTAAGTGGATTGAAGCAGTCCCTACTAGGAAGGCTGATCACAATGTGGTCATGAAGTTTTTGACAGAAAATATCTTTAGAAGATTTTGTTGTCCATAGGCCACTCTCCTTTCAAGCTGGTGTATGGCACTGATGTTGTATTTCCAATTTAGTTAACTCTCCCTATGGAAAAGTTCCTTCAAAAAGAGCAGGATGACAAAGAAGACATGGTAAGAAGAATCACTGATTTAGTAGAGGTACATCAGATTAAGAACAGCTGGCAGAATCGGCTACAGCACATCAAAGGAAGGTCAAAGAAGACTTTGACAAGAAGGCAAAATCAAATAATTTTAGGATTGGTGTCTTGGTTTTAAAATGGGATGTATTGAAGGAAAAGAAAGGAAATCATGGGCAATTTGATGCTTTTTAGACAGGGCCTTTCATCATTTCATAGGTTCAAGGGAAAAACACCTTCATACTGAAAAGTATGGGGGGAGAAGCAGTTTTTGATGGCCCAGTTAATGGGTAGTTTTTGAAAGTTTATGTTTCTTAAGGTCTTCGGCCTTGAAGGTTGTAAATAATTTGTTTTTATTAGTTTTGTGCAGGCAAGTAGACTCCATTCCCAATGGAACACTAGGAATTTTGATTAATGTGTTTTCAGCTGGAAGGGCAGTGGTCTGCAGGTTCTTGAGACCTCACAGGGAGGATCTCATCCCCAGAAGGAGCCAGTGTTAGCTTTGCTACAGTTTCCAACATTTCATGGGTTAAAGCAGGTCAAACAGTGTTGGTTTGGGTTGCAGAGGAGTGGTAGTTTTTCGTTTCATCCTTCTCCTTCATTTTTATTATGCTCTTAGAACTCCCATTCCTCCATTGCTTCCTTCCCCTTAAATCCTGCTCATTCCCCTTCAAACCCCTAAACCCATTATTTGTTTATCCCTGGGCGCTTAAAGCCTTAACATTTTAAAACCCGTTTAAATCCCATATTAACCTATTTTTGTTTTAACGCGTGGATATAACAAAAATTATAGCCCCGGTGGGCCCGTACCTGTCGCATCACCTGTCATATCAACCAAAATGTGTTGTAGCCTGCCCCATCCAATCATCCTGCCCTATCATCCAATGGTTATTGCAACCCCCGCTCCGCCAACCTGCTCGTTCGATAGCCCCTAGGAAAGTGGTTTTCCCCAGCGTTCTCCCAGCCACGTGTCTTCATTTCATTGCATCGCACTGCCTTATACAATTACCGCCCGCGGCCCAAAAGCAATGCGGGGAAACTGCTCGCTCGTCATACCGCCGTCCTCCCCATGTGTTAATTATCCTACATCTTCTACTCTCGACCACCATTGGATTTGCCCGACGGTGATCCAACGGCTTTTGTTAAATCCCGATCCTCCATTCAAATTCCTTCCCAATAACCCCTCAGATCAGATCTTGGTCGTTTATTTATACCATCCGACGGCTATCTTTGGTTCTTAGCTCCTCATTGATTTTCAACACGATTTCCATGATTTGGCCTGCCCTGTGCTTCCAAGGGATGAAGGTGATCGTCCTCCAGCCATCTGCGCATTAATTCTTCACCCACCTACATTCAACACAGTACGGCCAAGGACGAGGAGAATGATCCTCGAGCAGTTCAATGACAGCAGCAGTTATTGAAAATTATAAAGATAATATTTCACCTGTTCAAGAAGTACACCAGAGTAAAAAAAGAGCCATTTTGTTCATTAAAAACATTCATATTGTAACAAAGGACCCATATCTAACTGTAAATGCGGTTGGTGGTCAATTATGACACCTCCACGCATAGCCTAGCAGAGATATTTTGTAACTAGATTCTATATATACTCAGAAAAACGATGTAATCATGTTGATGAGTGTTAGATGAATGTTAGATGAGTGTGATTCTGTTGTGAGCTTCAACTTCTGGAGACTATAACTACTTTGTAACTTGCAGCTTCTGGTCTGCATTTCCAGCTAACACAAGCTTCTTTTGCTGTTAATTTCTCATTTTCTACTTCTTCTTTGTTCCAGGCTGTGCTTGTATGCATTGTTCATTTGCTCTTAATGTATAGCAGTAGAGGGGCTGTCATCCCACCTCACTCTTAGCATCTAGTTAGTATTATTGAATTTGTATGCAAGTTTCTATTGTTTTAATGCTAGAGAGCTGTCATCCAGTCTCTGTATTAGAGAATAGATTTACAGACCTCTTAGCTAGTTGTAGTTGGCCATCACAGGGCCCTGTGCTTCTTTTGGTGTGATTAGCATTCTCCATCATCACATTTTCTTAAAAAATTGTGAGTAATTGGTGGTTAAAAGCCTTGTAGTCTGGGGGTGTTCACCCATGTCTAGGGTCAATCACAGTAGATTCTATAAGTGGTTATCTGGCTTGAATATGCAACATTTCTTTCATTCATCCACCATTTATCCAAAATTTTGTTGAGTTTGTAATGTTTCCGAGCATCACTGATATACAACCTAGGTGAGTTTCTTGGGGTGATAACATATACTTTCAAGGATTTTTGACACTTATCCTATGGCTTTCCTATTATTTATAATAAAAATCCCAACTCTTCTTGGCAATTTAAATAAATTCCCTTTCTTTGTTGGAGCAAAATGTACTTGATCAACATTTAAAATATGCCTGATAAATTCTAAAGAAAACAATCTCATGGACATAAATGTGGGGAGTCTATAGGGGGTAACTTCTTCTCCATATAATCTAATCTCTACATAATCTTTAAATAAGAACCAATCACCTACTTTAACATCTTCACTCAGTTAAAGAAGAGACTGAGCCTTTGGTAGTATACAAGGTGAAGGAGAACTCTTTATGATTGAGTAGGAAACTAATAGAAAAGAAGGGGTGAAATACATAAGCCCCTCATAGTTAGCATTATTTCTTATAACATATGTTTAAAACACCACTGACTATTTGTTCTTATGAGCATCCATAATACTTAATCCTAGTTGCATAAAAGAGATAAGAAACCAAAGAGGGAAATCTGAAACATCCAGTGAGGGAAATATCTATTAATTAAGAGTTGACCATATTTTCCCAGAAAGTAGGTATGTCGAAAATTGTCTCAAGTTTCGTCATCAAATCAAACATTCCCAAGACAACTTTGTCAATGAAAGTTGTGTCTTCTCTTCCTAAAATCTTAGTAATAATTTGAAGAATGGGTCAGACCTCCTCAGAAAAAGTATCCAAGGAGAAATGGGTGGATTCCAAAGGAAAATGCTTCCCAGTGGGCATTAAAAAAAAGGTTAATTGACAATAATTTGGTCCATATAGGTTTTGGAAGGTAGACAACAAATTTTCTTTTTAGAAAGAGGTGTCGGAGTTCAAATAAGGAAAATACAAGGCCTACTATATTAAAATGGAATACACTCGGAAGATATTCTCCCCCAATTTTTTCCTAACAAAGCATTTTGGTGGATATAGGGCGGAGGCTAGCCAATAAAAAAATTCTAGAAAGACATATGTCTGAAGGATCATTGCAACTAAAATACCAGACCTAATAGTTGCAGCATACACAAGAGACTCTGCTTGATTGTGTAAGATATTCTGGTGGAAATTTATGAAATCTAGAGATAAAATTGGGTCAAAGACGTCCCTTTCAGCGTCCATTAAGGGAATATGAGAAAAGGACCTTGTTAGAATGGTTTTCTTGGACATTTTGACAGTTGGGATGAAGGAGACGATGTGAAAATACCTGGTTATTGTTGACTAATGCTGAATGGAGCTCTAAGTTGTACAATCCCAATCTACGGAAGAAGACCATAAGAATAATGGTAAAATAAAATGGCCAAGGGTAATGGGATTTATGGGAAAAAACAGGAAAATGTTTGGAAAATAGAAATAAATTCATACATGGGGTATACGAATTTGTGACGTGACAACAAGATGGAATGCAGTGATAGGGTGACGTGGTCGATGAGGTGGTAAAGAAATTGTGGTGATAGGGTGGTGATGGGGCGATGAAAAAACACATGAGTAGAAGCTTGATGCTCGCTTGCCGATGAATTACAGGGGCATACTCCCGTACAAAGGAAATCTGACGAATTCCCCCTGTAAATCTCCTCCACCATTGATCTATGGTCAACACACATATTTGACAATTCTTACAGAGGCACATGATGGGCTACCCAATGAGCATGTAGTGTTGTCGGGTTTACACCATCCATTAAGCCCCTCCTCTTCTCTCCATCGTGCCCAACAATCCAATTGAATTTTAACAATGTCTGACTTTGGTGAACAAGGACCCACCAAAATCCATCTAGTTTTAATTTAGCATTACAACTTAATTAGTGCTGCTTAATCCACTACTTAGAATTAATCAAAATCCTAAATCGAAACTTTAGCTTTGATTTTTCTTTTTTTCTTTTTTTTAGTGTGTGTGTATATATATATATATATATATATATATTATTTTTTAATACATGAAGAAAAGTAAAACGAGTTACTAAAGGGTGTGGAGCCTGATTATCTTCTTTATTCAGAGGTAACACCACATTGGACCCTAGTTCTTAATGTGGCGGGAACGCCACCCTATTGTTCACCACCAAGCAAGGACGACGACGATTTTCATGAGCCCCCCCCCCCCCCCCAACGGGGGTTCAGGGGTAGCACCCCCAAAGCTAATAATAGATGTAAAATTTCCTTGTAAAATATTGTAATTTTGTAGTCAATCTAAGATGTTCATTAAGCAGATAATATAACAGTAGAAGTTATGTTTAATTTAAGGTTTTTTTACCCTAGAAGGAAACCCCTCGCTATATATGAGGGAATTGTATTGTAGCTATGTAGATGTGTATTCTGAGCGAGAAAGTGAGAGGAGATTGTGTGAGAGAAAAGAGGAAACTACAACAGATTTTTTGTAGGTTGTATCTCTACATTTTGTTGGATAATATAAAGGAAGGGTTGGTTGTTTCTCTGTGGACATAGCCCAAATTTGGTGAACCACGTATATCTATGTCTCTCTTGTTTTGTGTGTTTTATGTGTTTATATTTTTGCAATATTTTATGTGTTCCATTTCTCTATAATATATATTTTTATAACAATTGGTATCAAAGTCGAAGGTCTATCTGGCTTATAAACTTGTCAGAGAGAAGGGTTCCTAGTTCGAGTGGGAGCAATGGCGGAATATGGTAGGTTTAGGGTCAAAAAATTCAATAACCAAAACTACCAGTTATGGAAGTTGTAGATGGAAGGTTATCTATATCAAAAATATATGTACCTACCATTGAGCAGAAAGAAAAAGAAGTCGACGAGTATGATAGACACAGAATGGGATATTCTCGACAAAAGGGCACTTGGAACAATATGTTTGTGCCTAGCAGCGTCGGTAGCCTTTAATATTTCAAAGGAAATGACGACAGAGGCTTTAATGTTGGCATCAGCCAAACTATATGAAAAACCCTCGACCTCAAATAAGATATTTCTTATGAATTGTTTATTTAATATGAAGTTGTTAGAAGGTAGATCTGTTGATGATCATTTAAATGAATTAAATACAGTTACCAATCAATTAAGTTATGTAGGGGTAACTTTTGATGATGAAGCTAGGGCTTTGTTATTTTTGTACTCATTGCCAGAAATTTGGAATGGTTTAGTTATCGTCATTAGTAATTCTATCTCTGGATCTAGTACTTTAAAGTTTGATGATGTTGTTGGTTCAATCATTAGCGAGGAAATGTAAAGGAAAATATCGGTGAGACATTAGGTAATGATTTGACTACAGATAGGGGAAGAAAAATGGAAAGAGGAAAGATCCCAGGATATCGCAGTAAGTCAAGGAAAGGTAGATCCAAGTCCATATCGGGGATAGTGTGCTAGAAATGCGAGAAGAAAGGACACCTGAGGAAAGACTGTAAGTCTCGGAAGGGAAAAGAAGGAGACGTGCAACAAGAAAACAATCATGAAGCAAATGTGACAGGTGATGTTTTGCAAGATGCTTTGACTCTTTCATTAGAAAATATTATTGATACCCAAATGTTAGATTTAGGGGCCTCATTCCATGCCACACCTGATAGGAAACATTTTCATGATTATGTTCAAGGATATCTTGGACAAGTTCGTTTGGGTGATGATAAACCCTATAAAATCATTGGAATGGGTAAAGTTTTCATAAAATAGAATAATGGAAACCAATGGTTGTTGAAGGAGGTAAGGGATGTTCCATATCTGAAGAAAAATCTAATTTCAACTGGGTAGTTGGGAGGTGAAGGCTATGTAACTACTTTTACAGATAAAACCTGGAAGGTCACTAAAGGAGCCCTAGTAATAGCAAAAGGATAAAAGGTTGGTACATTGTACTTATGCAATGGTATTTCTAATTTTGTTAATTATTTAGCCTCTACATGAGAAGATACAACATTGTGGCATCATAGGCTTAGGCATATGAGTGAGAAGGGGATGCAGATTATTCACTCAAGAAATTTGTTTCCAAGTTTGAAGCATGTTGATTTGGAATTTTGTGAGAATTATGTTTATGGAAAATAGAAGAGAATCAGATATCTGAGAGTTAGGAAAGAAAAGAAGAATGAAAAATTAGAGCTTGTGCATACAGATGTATGGGGAACTGCTCAGGTATCATCTCTCGATGGCTCTCGTTATTATGTTAATTTTATTGATGATGCAACCAGAAAAACTTGGATTTAATGTATTCGAAATAAATATGATGTATTTGATACTTTCAAGAATGGAAATATTTGGTCGAGACTGAGACAGGAGAAAGGTTGAAGTGTCTCAAATCAGACAATGGAGGTGAATATTGCAGCAAAGAGTTGATAAGTATTATTCAGAGCATGGAATTCACAAAGAGAAGACAGTTCCAAGAACACCACAAGAAAATGGTGTGTCAGAAAGGATGAACAGGACAATCATGGAGTGTGCAAGGTGCATGATATTGCATGCAGGATTACCTTTACAATTTTGGGCAGATGTTGTATATATTGTTTTTTATCTAATAAACAGAGGGCCTTCTTGTTCCTTGGATGGTGGTATTCGAGAGGAAGCATGGACAGGTAAAAAGGTAAAAAAACTCATTTTTAAAGACTTTTGGTTGTGAAACCTTTGTCCACATTAATAAAGAAAATAGAACAAAGCTAGAGGCAAAATCAAAGAAATGTACCTTTATTGGATATGGTGTTAATTATTTTGGTTATCGCTTATATGATTATGAAAATCACAAAATCATTAGGAGCAGAGATGTCATATTCAATGAAAAGGTTTTGTATAAGGATCAGATGCAAGAAAAGATTCAGGAAAAAGAAAACATAGAATACATAGTGCTTGATGAGATCACAAAAAAAGTAAAGGTGCCTGAAAATCATAATGATCAACAACCATAACAACAACAACCACAACATCAATAGGCACCTCAGACACCTGAACGTGGTGTTAGAAGATCTACCAGGGTAAGTAGACCCCTTGAACGATACTCTCCTTCATTATATTATGTATTGTTGACTGATGGTGGTGAACCAGAATGTTATAAAGAAGCAGTGCAGGTAGAAACCAGGAAGAAGTGGGAGCTAGCCATGAAAGAAGAGATGGAATCCTTGGTACATAACTAGACTTGGGACTTATTCAGGTTGCCTGAAGGTAAAAAATATTGTAGAATCAATGGGTTTACAGGTTGAAGGAAGAATATGGATGTAGAAAAACGTATAAAGATAGACTTGTGGTGAAGGGGGTTTCACCGAAAAAAAGGTATAGACTTTGATGAAATATTTTCTCCTGTTACTACAATGACTTCAATAAAAACTATTTTAAGTCTAGTAGTAGCTGAAGATTTACATCTTCAGTAGTTATATGTAAAGACAGCCTTTCTCCAAGGGGATTTGGAGGAAGAGATCTATATGCAGCAACCACAAGGATATGAAATCAAAGGGAAGGAGAAACTACTGTGCAGGCTGAAGAAGAGCTTGTATGGCTCAAAATAGGCTCCAAGGCAGTGGTATCCAAAATTTGACAGGTTTATGTCTAAACAAGGTTATACTAGATGTCACTATGATCATTGTGTTTATCTAGAAAGGAAAAAAGATGGCAATTATTTTATATTGTTATTGTATGTAGATGACATGCTTGTTGCAGGGTCTATGTGCTCAAAGGAAAAATGGAAAATTCATTTTCAATGAAGGATTTGGGTGTTGAAAAATAAATCCTGTGTATGAGAATAACTAGATACATGAAAAATCACAAATTAACATTTTCTTCGATTGAGTACATACAAAAGGTGTTGGAAAGATTTAATATGAAGAACACAAAATCAGTTACTACACCTTTAGCTAGCCATTTCAAACTAAGGAAATGTGTCCCAAGACTTAGGAATATATTGTTTATGTGTCTAAAGTTCCATATGCATCAGAAATTGGAAGCTTAATGTATGCAATGGTCTGCACAAGGCCTGATATTGCACATGCAGTGGAGTTGTAAGAAGGTATAGGAACAATCCAGGAAAAGAACATTGGATGGCAGTGAAGTGGATTCTCAAGTATTTGAGAGTTACCACATATCAAGTATTATGCTTTGGTGGTTCAAACATTTATCTATATGGATATTTGTTTACTTTAGGTGGAGAAATTGTCAATTGGGTTTCAAAATTGTAGAGTGTTATTGCACTCTCAACGATGGAACTAGGGTATGTTTCTCCTACAGAGGCTAGTAATGAAATGATTTGGTTACAAATGTTTCTGGATGAATTGGGTAAGAAGCAGGAGTTGGGTAGGTTATACAATGATAGTCAGAGTGTCATTCATCTTGCAAAGAACTCGAAATTTCATTCCAAGACTAAACATATACAACTTAAGTACCATTTCATACTGTCAGTGTTGGAAGATGGATAGTTGAAGCTTGAAAAGATACACACTAGCCATAATCCTGCAGATATGTTAACAAAAGTTGTAACCAGGGAGAAACTGAGATTTTTCTCAGTTTCAATTGGTCTTCAAGTATGATGATGAAGATGAGAAAAAACCAGGTCCAAAGTGGAGTCATTTTCCAACAAAGCAAGTAGTGGTGGAGTTGTTATAATCAGTCTTCAAATGGGAGATTGTTGGGTGTGGAGAATGGTTATCTTCTTTATTTAGAGGTATCGGCACATTGGACCCCAGTTCGTAATGGGTCGGCAACATCACCGGTTTGTTCGCCGCTAGGGGGGTCCCTGGCGGGAGTTCGGGATCAATGCCCCCAAAGCTAAAATAGATGTAAAATTGCCTTGTAAAATATTTTAATTTCGTAGTCAAACTGAGTCATTCATTAGGCAGATGATTTGACGGTAGAATTTATATTCTATTTAGGGTTTTTTCCCTAGAAGGAAACCCCTCACTATATATGATGGAATAGTATTGTGGCCATGTAGATGTGTATTTTCAGTGAGAAAGAGAGAGGAGGTTGTGTGAGAGCGAAGAGGAAATTACAGTAGATTTGTTGTAGGTTGTATCTCTTCATTTTGATGGATAATATAAAGGAAGGACTAGCTCTTTCTATGTGGACATAGCCCAAATTGGTTGAACCACGTATATCTCTGTCTCTCTTATTTTGTGTGTTTCCTATGTTTATATTTCTACAATATTTTATGTTTTCCATTGCTTTGTAATATATAATTTTCCAACAGGTACAATGGGCCAAATATGTGGGTAGTGTCCCAGAGAGGTTATTAGAGTGAGCTCAGAAAATAGTCATAGAAGTGCAATCACCAAAGATATTAGGAAGCAATATAGTTAAATTATTTTCTGATAAATTTAATATTCAATGTGAAACCAAACCAATAAAACTATCATGGATATTTCCAAAAAAAATATTATTATATATACTTAGTGTATTAAGAGACTTTAATTGATCTATGATATATGGAATGAACAATTAATTTGTTTGAATCCAAATATAAATATGATAGCGAACAAAGATTTCCTATGACTTTTGGAATTTTACTTGTCAAATTATTATGTGAAAGATCAAGGAGTTCGAGTTTCTTTAAATTTCCTATTGCTCTTGGAATTGTACCAGCTAAATTATTATTTGAAATATCAAGACATTCAAGTTTCTTCAAATTTTCTATTTCCCTTGGAATTGCACCAATTAAATTATTATTTGAAAGTTCAAGTCATCCAAGTTTATTCAAATTCAAAATGTTTAAAAGAATGTAACCAGTAAATTTATTATTATTAAGAGATAGAGAAGTTAATTGGATCAAATGACCAAAGGCTACAAGAATATGTCTTGTTAATATATTATTACTAATTTCCAATGAAGTTAATCGATGCAAATTCAAAATGACTTTGAATATCCTTTAGGTGAGTCCATTTTTGACAAGAGTTAGGCTAGTCAACTTGGTTAAAGTAGCAATGTCTTTTCCCCTCACTCCAATTCCCACAAGGGTTAAGTCACTCAACCTGGTCAAATTGGAAATGTCTTTAGGTATCCTTTCAATAATATCTTTAGATATTCTCTATTTAGGGTGAACACTTTCAAGATGAAGAAAGGTGAGGGGAACTTGAAATATATGAGAAGGAATAGGACCTCAAATATTAGGGTCAGATATCCATAGGTATGTAAGGTGTGTCATATTACCCAAATGACATTGTATAGCCCCTATAATACCATCAAGCATTAAAGAGGAGAGGGGAAGCCAAAGTATTTGAAAAGGAATACAACCCAAAATATTAGGAGGAAAATATATGTTTAGGTGTGTAAGATGTGTCAAATTACCCAACTGGCCATATATATTTCCTAAGAATCTATTGTCATCTAGACCTAGGTACTCTAGTTTCTTTAGTAGACACAATTTTATTGGGATAGAACCCAAGATGCCATTTTCGTTGAGGTGAAGTACTCACAATGCTTTAAGCTGATCAAGCTAGAGAGAAATTCTTCAGGTGGTGCACAAATTCTGCAGCAGGCCCAATTCGACTGGAATAGAACCGTTGATAGAATCATCACTCAGGTCAAGAAGAAATTGTGTAGAAATAAAGAGCTAGAGGGAAATGGAAACTATGATATTATAAGGAGGTGATCAAACCCAATTCGGAAAACAAAAATTATCTCTCTATCTTGACTAGCAATAAGAAGAAAATGAACATTTCCAAGACTGGAACTATTTCTAATGAGCTTCATAGTGAAATTGAGGATTGGTCAATTCCTAGAACACCATGGGATTGTTGAAAATAGCAACAAGAAATGATAAAAATAGAATCATAATATTCTAATTTTAATTTGTCCTTGAATTAAAATTGTGAATTAAATTTCGAATTTAGTCTCACCAGCTGCTTGGAAATAATTAATTAATTCATTATGGATTAATTAGTTGGAGAAATTCAAGTTAGAATTCTTTCTGAATTCATGCAAGAGTTATCCCTTAAATTAAGGAGATTATCCCTTAATTAAGGATATAAGATTGAGTTATATTTGAGTTGTAATTAGTTAGCTTAGTTTACTGAGTTAAGTCCAGTTAAATTAGTTCCAAAATGTTTGAGGAACTAATTGTGAGTTATCAGTTAGTTGATGCTTGCATGCACTCAACAAGTGTACTCCAGATAACTGAAGATTCCTTCATTAGAAACTCATGCATGTCTATTCTGAGAAAGATCCAGTTGAGCTAAATGTCAAGGATAGCGTACTATCAGTTGCATGTTTTCTTCTATAAAGGAAACTCATGCATGCAGTAAAGGTAAGGTTCCTTGAGGATTGCGTAGTTCTGACAAGGTGTAGGATCAATGTGAGAGATCAGTCTTCCACTTGGTAATAGGAGGATCACCCATGAGAAAATGCGCAAGGAAATAAGAGCTTGGACGGCAGAGGAGAAGGCTTGTGAGAAGCTTTCATTGCCTGTGAACATCCAGGAGGATTGTACTAAGAGTTGGCTAGTTGTGAAAGCTAAGGCTTTGTATAATTCTGTTGTATTTCCACCTTGTATGATAATACAAATAGTGGGGTTTTTAGCTGAGGCTTTCCCCTGAGTATTTTTTGTGTTTCATGTGCATTGATTATTCTTCTTCTGGTTATATGTGTTCATCTTGATCTTGCTTGATCTTTAATCTTCTGCAAAGAAAATTGATAGCAGAAGTAGGTTATAGTATTTTTCTTTGGTATATTGCATTATCGGGTTAACCTACAGTCAGATATTCTACATGGTCTTAGAGCAAGAACTGTAGAGAATTTGCAAAATTTCTACATGGTATCAGAGCTAGTTGATCTATAGAGAAATTTCTACATGGTATCGGAGCCTATTTTATTGGAGCAGTGAACAGTATACGGAGAAGAGAATTCGAAGTTTTAAGTTCGGGGTTTCAGGTGAAAATCGAATTCATATCATACTTCAATTGAGATGGACATTATGCGACTAATTTCCCATCAAAGAAGTCCAAGAAGGGATCCTTGGATGGATCGGAAGGTGAGGCATTAGCCTCACAGTTCGAAATGGACTTTACCCTCACCGCATGCATGGTGTCATCGATGATGGGCTATGGTTGGTATCTTGACAATGGAGCCTCATTCAACATGACCAGCGATAAAAATTCATTCAGTACCTTGGAGGAGAATGACCTCAAGATTTGCATAGAAATGGGTGATGATGAAAGGTTTAGTGTTTTAGGAGTGGGCATGGTTGCTTTTCAGAGGGAGCATGGAGCTTCTATCACCTTGACAGATGTGAAGTATGTGCCTGGACTAAAGAAGAACTTGGTATCGGTCGCGATGTCAAAGGAAAAAGGCTACGATGTTATCTTCAATAAAGGAAAGGTGTTCCTTATACATGTCACCATGAGACAGGTGAAATAGATTGGTTCACAAGTTAAGAACCTGTATGCTCTTGTGGTTCAAGATGCATGCAAAGCCTTGAGGAGCAAGGAAAATGTTAGAGACTTGGTGGTTGAGAGGGAAAGTAAATTACCTCTCAACATGTAGTCCCAGAAGAAGTCTCAAATGATTGTGGAGGAGCCACAATTGGAGAAGTGGGCAGAGGGATCACATGCATTCATACCTCCAAGTGTGAGGTGGGGTGATGTGAAGTGATAGTCTCAAGAAGTCTGAAATTGGGTAGGGTCCATTGAGAGGTTTTATCGCATGGATCGTACCTTGCTACTGGAGCCCAAAGCACAAAGTAGCGGGAGGAATCAGTGGGATTGATGTAGTCAGAGATCAAAGTGACAGAGGCTAGAGCAATTAGATACTGAAGAGTGCAGAGAAGGATTGACAATAGTGCAGAAAGCTAGAGTCAACAGAAGTGCAGAGTTTTTAGTCGACAGAGGCAATAGCAATCAAAAACTTTGATGACAGATGCATCATACTAATTCAAGTTGGATGTTTTTTTTTTTTGTTTCTGGAGTTGTTGGAGCTACAACACTCAAGAGAAGTGTTGCATGCAGAACATTCCAAATGTTCAGGATCAGGATCGAGTTGAATTCCTTTCTTGTTGACAAGGAATGTTGAAAATAGCAACAAGAAATGATAAAAATAGAATCTAGAATATTCCAATTTAATTTTGTCCTTGAATTAAAATTTGAATTTAGTCTCACGAGCTACTTGGAAATAATTAATTAATTCATTATGGATTAATTAGTTGGAGAAATTCAAGTTAGAAGTATTTCTTAAGTCATGCAAGAGTTATCCCTTAAATTAAGGAGATTATCCCTTAATTAAGGAGATAAGATTGAGTTATATTTGAGTTGTAATTAGTTATCTCATTTTACTGAGTTAAGTCCAGTTAAATTAGTTCCAAACTATTTGAGGAACTAATTGTCAGTTATCAATCAGTTGATGCATGCATGCGCTCAACAAGTGTACTCCAGATAACTAAAGGTTACCTCATCAGAAACTCATGCATGTCTATTATGAGAAATACCCAGTTGAGCTAAATGTCAAGGACAATGTACTATTAGTTTCATGTTTTCTCCTATAAAGGAAACTTATGCATGCAGTCAAGGTAAGGTTCCTTGAGGATTGCGCAGTTCTGAAAAGGTATAGGATCAATGTGAGAGATCAGTCTTCCACTTGGGAACAGGATGATCACCCATGAGAAACTGCGCTAGGAAATAGGAGCTTGGATGGCAGAGGAGAAGGCTTGTGAGAAGCTTTGATTGCTTGTGAACATCCAAGAGGATTGTATTGAGAACTGGCTAGCTATGAAAGCTAAGGCTTTGCATAATTTTGATGTATTTCCACCTTGTATGATAATACAGATAGTGGGGTTTTTAGCTGAGTCTTTCCCCTGAGTATTTTTTGTGTTCCATGTGCATTGACTCTTCTTCTTCTGGTTATATGTGTTCAGCTTGATCTTGCTCGATCTTTAAGCTTCCGTAAAGCAAATTGATAGTATAAGTAGGTTATAGTATTTTGCTTTGGTATATTGCATTATCGGGTTAACCTACAGTCATATTTTCTACATGTTCTTAGAGCAATAATTGTAGAGAATTTGCAGAATTTCTACATGGTATCAGAGCTAGCTGATCTATAGATAAATTTCTACAGGGATGAAAGAGTTTGTCACATATGCGATCATAGGAGGGTTGAAGATGAAAAACACTTTCTCCTCAATCGTCCATTTGATACTCACATTTGATCTAATTTTCAAAATATTTTTCACACTACCAACCTTCTTAGTCTTTTAACTCGACAAAACCATGGGTGACTTGGGAGTGCTTTTCTCGCTTCTTTTTGAGCATTTGATTTATACTCTATATACAAAAAGTAGGATACTCAACAATTTTTTCTTTCTTCTCTAGTAAGAAATAGAAGATTTTATAGTTAGGAGATGTGTAAGAGATGTCTAACACTCATTTTTAATATAAATTAATTTGAACTCTTTTTAAGGAAAGGTGTATAACATTCTTCATAACTTTATGAATAATTATATTATGAGAATGATGATGATGATGATTAATGTTGACTAAGATTTAATATGGTCTCTTAGACCTTAATATGGTATATTCTTTAAACCATACTTATATCAAATTGTATGGATATGATGGAAGTCATTTTCTTCTTTCTAAATTATTTTGTGATTAGTATTTTTTGTTAATGTTTGCAAGTTGGGAAAAGAACATTCCACCCTTTTTTATAAAAATAAAAAGAGACAGTTCATTTCCCTACTTTTTAATGTATCCAATATGATATTAAGAAGTTCATCTCATTTAATATAAGTTTCTAAAAATTTTAATGCATTCAACATGAATGAAGTTGAACCCCTCAAAGGTTTAGACCCCAAAGGGTTATTCTCTGAATGTTTTTCATCCATAAGGTATAATAATATTTTCACAAGGATTGTAGAGGGAATCAATGACAATGACCCAAATACTCTTAAGAATAAATAAAAGCAAGGATACAATGATGATTCTCCCATTGATATTAGTGAAAATACTCAACATCTACAGACTAGAACCACAAAAACAGGGGAAAATGCAACTCATGTGCAATATTCATTCCCACCATCCCTCGAACATGTGCCCATGTGCCTCTACCCAAAAGAAACAAGGGTGAAATAGAAGAAAAAGAAGACAATAATGAAGAAAATGTTGGAGGAGATTATGGATATGAGACTTCCCATATTAACATTAAAAGAGAACATGCAATAACATAGTCTAAAAGGAAGAGAGTCCCAAGTAAGAAAGGCTAACAAAATGTTGATATGGAAGTTGAAAATGTTATATGCCATTTTTTCACATCTTTTCAATAGGCCTGCAAACCGGATCAATCCACATCCATGAACATGTTGTCATCATCCCTAAACAAATCCCTAAGCATGACCATTCCAAAAATCTTGAGTTCGTGGGCCTCACTGATTAAATCATTGTTTTAAGCCCCAATGCACCCTGCCCCTTTATCCACCAACATTTAGTGATAGTTTCTCCTTTTTGCACCATCGCTGGTTAGCACTTGTTGCTCCTTACTGGGGGTGCGTTGAATCTAGAAATTTGGGAAAATTAAAATATTTCTGAAGCTTCTTGTTCCATAAGCTTACAAGGGTTATTTTAACCATTTACTATGGATAAGAGGCTTGAGTCCTGTCTAATCCTACCTTGGAGACTTCACCTCTTATCCCTTAATATCATCCTCCCATCAGAAGTGGATCTCAAGCTCATTATGGTAAATCCTAAACTACCATCCCTCTCCTATAATATTACTGTCATCCATAACATCAAGGTTGGATTTTGGAGATGGATCATGCCCTCATGCTTCTACCTTGAACCTAAGAGAGAAATCATCTCCATGCATTAGGGTGATATTGAGGTGTTCTTTGTGACAAGGAAGGACAAGTCAACGTGTGGAGATCTCTACAAGATAGACTACTATTATTGGTTGTAAACTCTCTCCTATTTATATTAACACAAAGAGTATCATGCTTTCCTATATGTGTCATGTTACATTTACATTCATATATTTCAATGCCTCACTGATTCATTGAATAGAGTAATTGAATTATGTTACATAGATTTTGTGGATCCTTGGCTTGTTTTGATTGCATATGCAAGTTCTCATTATGTTCAGAGCTATGATTAGAGCTTACAAGCAAGAAGGAAAGTAAATCTTGTGACGGAATCCAAGTAATCCTCCTTCCCATTCTTCAATTTTTGTAAGGAAAACTCTATATTCCTTGCTTTATGTTGTTCTAAACTAGTCCACTAGGTCTAGGGAAGATAATTTTGTCCACAATCATAAATTTTTTATAGCAAATCAATGATTTCGATATGAAACATTTCCTTCCGTTAGTGTTTTCCATGACCTTACCACTTGTTTCACCTCTTTAACCAACCTTCATTGCCTCACTTAGATCTTGATTGACCCTAGGAAAATTCTTCTTTGAGCTTGATTTGATTGTTTGTGTCGTAAATTTCCTGGATTTGCTTTAGTGATCCCCTTGGCCTGGAGACAGAGTGCCCTAGTGCACCTTCCCCTTCTCTTCACCTACACTACAGAGCATTGGTGCCCATTTTTCACTCAAATTGATCCATGTAAGATGCAAAAAATTACCTCTTGTGCCTTGCTCTCTGATCTACTTTGTTTCAGCTAGTTTTCCTTTTGTCCCTGAGTGTGTCTTCGTCTCAGAAAAACCTTCATTTTGTTTTCTTTTGGTTTAATAGCCTTTGTTAAAAAAAAATTTGTTTGGATTTTTTCTTTTTTCTTATTAGTTAGATCATTATAAAATTGTTTGATATTTGATTGCTTGAAACAATTATTATTGCATTCATCACTCTTTATAGCTTCTTTTATCAGTGTTAGCAAGCCTCTTAGTTTTCATTTAGTTAGCAAGGATAGAGATACCCTGTAATGCTTGTGACCAACTGTGATACTAACAGTGTACGGCCTAGCAAATGGACTTCGATGAAGTGTGGGTTTGTGGATGACCCACAACCGTGATGTTGGTTGTTGATGAAGTAGCAGGTGCCTACATAGCCTGGGGTGGGAGGGCACATCTCCAAATAACCCAAGCCGGTTGCTGCTATGTTGAAACTAATGAGTGTGAAGCAGGTGCCTACTAAAGTGGGGTGGGAGTGCATGTCTCCAATGGAAACCCACTCCGAATGCTGCTCCAGAATTAAAATGGACATAACTCGGCCAATATAACTCAGAATATTTATTATAACTTGTTTTTGGAAGTAGAAGGACCATTTTGCATCTTCCCATGTGATGGAAATCCTTATCTGGGCACTCTGAGATCTCAGATTTGTGCTGCAACAGTTCCGCCGTCACAAAAATTCTGATAAAATAGCTAATTTTAAATCAGTGATATCTCCCACATCCGGACTCCGATTTGACCTTTTTTTTTTTTAAATTGGGTGATTTTTCGAGAGGAATCTAGATCTGGTATTTGATTTTGTAAATTTTGTACCAAATGTTTCAGATCTGATCTGCAAATTCGCCGCCCAAAAAACAAAATCCTGCAAAAAAATGAAAAAAGAAAAATTCTTCCTGCTTGACCCAAGAAAGTGCTCTGTGGAGGTTGTAGCACATGCCTGAAGTTTGTTGAATATTGCTGCAAAATTTGAAACTGAAACATGCATCAAACCCTCGTTCCCATGGAATCATAACCTGCTCTGATACCATTGATCCGTTTCAACATAGCAGCAATCGGCTTGGGTTATTTGGAGATGTGCCCTCCCACCCCAGGCTATGTAGGCACCTGCTACTTCATCAGCAACCAACATCACGGTTGTGGGTCATCCACAAACCCACACTTCATCGAAGTCCATTTGCTAGGTCGTACATTGTTAGTATCACAGTTGGTCACAAGCATTACAGGGTATCTCTATCCTCGGATCTTCGTTCTTCATGGTTATGGGTCATCCACAAACCCACATTTTATCGAAGTCCATTTGCTAGGCCGCACACTGTCAGAATCACAGTTGGTCACAGGCATTACAGGGTATCTCTATCCTCGGATCTTCGTTCATTATGGTTATGGGTTAACCACATAAAACCCTTATCTTCAGTGGCTCTTCATATTCAACAAAGGCTTCACAGGAGGGAACTTTACACAATGGTGACCATTGCTTCTTAAGGAGGGAGGAATGATCCGAATGGAAAATGGCATCAACCCATGGTACTCATCCACCCATATTATTCATCGACCCATGGAATTTACTCATGGTATTGTAAATGGCATCTGCCCGTGGTATTGTAAAATCCACCCATGGTATTCATTCTCCCATGGAATTTACCCATGGTTTTGTAAATGGCATCTGCCCGTGGTATTGTAAAATCCACCCATGGTATTCATTCACCCATGGAATTGACTCGTGGTATTGTAACTGAAAAATACTATAA
Source organism: Pinus tabuliformis (assembly GCA_031772625.1). NCBI lineage: Eukaryota > Viridiplantae > Streptophyta > Pinopsida > Pinales > Pinaceae > Pinus > Pinus tabuliformis. Next base: position 665,280,002 of record CM062809.1, on the reverse strand, counting down.
GTAACAAGTCACATTTTGTAAAAGGACAGATTGTCCGCCACAATGTAGCCTTTACAGTTATTATTGGTTTTAATTAAAAAGTTTCTTTGTGGTTTTGTTTATTGGGCATTCTCCTATTTTTCTTCTGGCAATGCAAGTTTTTAGATCTTGGGGGTCTCTCCTCCCAAGATCCATTTCAATCTTTTAGATCTTGGGGGCCTCCTCCCAAGATCCAGATCAAGAAATTAAGATGATTGAAAAGAAAAATCTCATAATTTTTTATTTTGCATTGCATTTAGGGTTTTGTCTATGAAATTGGAAATTGGAACAGTTGCATTAGGGGAATTGGCTTAACAAATTTTGTTGTTGCATTTTTTATGTTGCATTACTCTTTGTTCTCTTCCCTCCCATACATAGATTTTCTTTGAAAAGAAAATTTAATTTTGTAATGCTAGATTGCAACTTTAGGGTATTCGGGTTAAATTCGAGGTGAGCCTTGAAAATTGAAACATAATATAAGATAAACTTTAAAATTTATTGAATCAATATTAAGGACCATTTGAAACATTAATGCAAATGTCTAAATTTCTAGGCTATAGACGTGTTCTGTCATCTATAAGCATAGGAGCTATCATTTTCATCAGCGTTGCGTTTTGGGGGTGAAAGCTCGTTCCACATACATAAATGTATCATACCATTCTCAACGTACTTTCGGTTATATCAGATGGCGCTCCATGTATGAAAATTATATTGGAACACTCTCATCATATGGTTACGCATTAGGAAACACTAACACAGACTGCACTTCCACCTACCATGGAGTATATTTCGAAATTCCACAATAGGTTATCATCCTCACCTTAGATAACCAAGTCGGGTGCCTTGTATACTATGATACACCAAACACATGATTTGGGGAGATTGCATGCCCGTACATAAATCTGTGGTTCTCCAAGGTGGTATATTTTAGTTCACAGTTGCTTGGTAAACCTTTTTTATTTATTTTTGTTGAAAATTTTTTAGATTTATTAAATCAACGTGGAAGAACAACCCCCTCCACTTTGTCATTCGCATGGATTATAAACAAGCCTCTTCTTCCTCCTAAGGAAACTCTTGCATGTCATCAAAAGAGCAAAAAGATGCAAACTGTTGAATCTAGTACTTCAGGAGCTACTACTTCTGGTCTCCACCTGAAATAGGTCTACTAGAATCATCCCTTCCTACTAGTACTAAACCCGAGATTACTTCTTCCTTTTCTGGTGAGTCTAACATAGTCAAAACAGAGGCACTTGAGATTTCATTACCTAAGGTTATTGAACTTGACTATATTGAATCTGAGACAACACAACCTAAGATTATACAACCTGAGGCACCTCAGTTACCTACACCTGTTACTTCAGTACCTTCTTATTCTCTCCCTCTGTCGTAGACCCAATGATAACCTATATATCTTGCACTCGATGGTCAACCACTTCCACCTGGTCATGTGAGCATTGAAGATATTCCTTAGGAAGATATTTTATCTTCCTCTCCTATCCATTTGAGAGGGACTCATCTTTACCATGTCCATCCTTTTCCTTCCCCTCATACTCCATCACAAGCCCCTTTGTATGGTTATTTTCCTTTCAACTCACCCTTGAGTTTCTCTTGGCAATCCTCTTTGGGACAGTTAACCATGCCTTAATCCAATATGGTTTCTTAGCCTATATCCACTACTATGACTAATACAACCCATGTTGCAACTTCATCCATGTTCCTAACATCGCCAGAGACACATTTGTATGGTGGTCCATCCTTCTTGCCCAGTTACCAATCATTATCTCGTACCTTTTCTTGTGAAACATCCAGTCCATAGACTTCTTCCATGTCATATTCTTATAGAATACTATCCATAACTTCTTTGATGAGTGATACATAGTTTTCTCTTTATCCTCTATGTACACCTACGATTGAGAAACAAACTAGTCCTTATCTCAGTGGGTGTGGACACCTACAACAGTCCAATCCACCTCATATTGGGAACCCTCCTCTCGGGGAGAAATTGCCTCCATATTCCCCTCCTCTTTTAGAAGGGGGCAACCTATTGTCAAACTATTTCCATATCCTCATCAAATATCACAAGTTAGTGCTCAGCCTCATTAAAGTTCTCCACATCCATGGATGGCTATCATTTTTTTGCAATCAACATTGCATGTACAACCTAGTTCGGTTGTGGATCCATCTCTAATATCTCAACTTGTTCCATATGCATCTCATATTCCTACTCACCAGCCTATAACTTAACCTGTTCAATCTCAAATTAATGTAGGTCAACATTTATAGGTTGCATATTTGACTCAACTTATTCTACCAGTATCAGGTGCCTCCCAAACCCCATTTACCTATCATCTTCAAGGTATCTTACAATATCAACTACTTGGTCAAGCTACTCCTCAAATGCAAGTGGGCCAAAATGTGTATGGTATGGCGTAGCCACAACTTAGCCAATCTTATGATTGGATGATGTAAAATCTTGTAGGGAAATCATATCCACCTTATCAAGGTATCCCTCAAATATTTTACCAAGGTCAACAAGTCTAAACCCATCTGTTTCAACCTTTACAAGTTTCTCCTAGAGTTGGGTAGAAAGGTTATGTGTATCTAGGTTATCAAAACCCTCCCTATCCAAGAGCACATACACATGTTGCTAAGGCCATCCCATATTACACAGGGTATCCTCCATCGAAAATCAATAGGAAGTTGTCCTTTGTCGCAACTCTTGAATTGCTAGATCTAACCCAACTTACCAAGGATCTCATTTCCCATTCTCCTTGGTGGTTGGTTATTCCCACAAAATTTCCTAGTGATATCCCTAAATTCAATGGAAATCCTGGAGAAGACCCATTTACCAACATTATGAATTATCATTTATGGTGTTCTTCAAACTCTCTTAATGATAAATCTATCTATTTACGTCTTTTCTAGAGCAAACTTACCAGTACTGCAGAAAAATGTCATCTTGAATTACCTTGAGCTTTGTTAAATATTTTTAGCACCTTAGCTACCACATCCTTAATGAATTTACAATTACCCATTCAATATGAGACTAGAACTAAAATTTTAACCAATTCCAAACAATTTGATTCCACTCACATTTATGACCACATTCATGATTAGTGACGTCATCGTTGTTTGGTTTAAAATTTTGTTCCTGATCAATTGTTAGTAGAATCATTTATTAATTCTTTGTTACCATCCATAACAGAAGACGTTTCTAAAGGCAAAGTTGTAACCGAAGAGAAGTAATTGCTTGTGCCCAATATCTTGATCTTATTTATACCCAATCCAAAATGCTCTATGATAAAGTACCAAATATTTTGCAACCTTATAATACTATTCCTCAACCTCCTGTTAAATAATCACACATCGTTGATGGAATGATAGGTTATGTTAGCCAGCACACCGCTAGTGAGCCATCCAGTTTAACTCTTGTTGTGGTTGCCCAAAACCCTCCTTCCACTAATCTTACGGCTTCTACTTCTGAGATCAATATCATTCAATCCACCAAAGGCAAATCTCAGCATCTGCGAAGAAAGAAGAAAGGAAAAGGTAAAAAGAAGAAATATAATCCTCCACGGGACAAACAAAATAATCAGTATTCTGAGTGCAAACCTCGTTATCCATGCTTAATTTTTAATGAGGAGCATTTCATTCATGAGTATCCACATCGTACAAAAGTAAATCAATTCCTTAAGTCATCCGATGTGTTAGGTGATTTTTGAGGTCTAAAATAGCCTCCTAAGAAAAATGTACAACCAAAATAAACTTTATAAGAACCAATTTGATTCGAGATGATGATGTTAACCATGGGGGATGATTCACCATTTTTGGAGTCCAAAAGTACAAAGTTTAAAAAATAATAAAATAATAAAACTATTTTTTCAACTCGTATTTTTAATTTATCTCCCTAAGTTTTTACTCAAATTTTGAGCTGGAGTACTCATTGGATGAAAAATTTTAATTCCTCATCCAAGGAGTACCCATGTTGCATACATTCTATGGACCCTACTACACGAAAAATGAGAAATACATGAATAAACATGATTGCAATCACGTTTTTCATGTATTTCTCATTTTTCATGTAGCAGGGTCCATCGAAAGTATGAAACATGGGTACTCCTTGGATGAGGAATCAAATTATGCATCCAACGAGTGTTTTTGCTCGAAATTTGAGTAATCCCATACAGAGATAAGTTGAAAAAATAGTTTTGTCCTTTTTCCCTCTAAAATTTGATGATGTAATGTAATCTTATTTTATTATTTCCACTATTATTTTATAATTTCCTTAGGAGGCCCATTTTATACCTCAAAAAAACCCTAATGCACTCGTTGTGTTGAAAAATTTGTTTCTGAATCAGGAGACTAATATAGTTGCTCGATATCCTACTTACTCTAACTTGGTTATGATTCTTTCCTCCACCAAGACAAAAAATGACGTTATGGTGGCCACTAGGAATAAAGACTACAATAATGTGAATTCCTCAATTGGTCAAGCTACTAATCAACTTGCTAGTTCTACCGCATCTCCATTGGATATTCCTACTCCAAATTTGTTTCCTATCAAATTGAAAATTAAGTCTCCCAAAGGAATTATCCATAAATCTGCATTCAACCCTCATGCAAGATATGATCATAATTATAACATAGTTGAGTATCTGGCTCAAGCTCCTTCAGTTATGTCAGCTCTCGAGGTGTTACAAAATTGTCCTGCCCAAAAGAAGGCTTTACTTTCCACAATTATATGTGTTGATCCCTCATATTCTAATCTTGTAGTTTTTAACCATTAGAATTATATGCCTCAACTTCTAGCATAATTATATTTCATGATTCAGGTTATCATTCGAAGTAAGACCATCCATCGCTCCATTGTGGAAGAAGGATCTTCCACCTGTATTATGTCACTTTCTTGCTGGAAGGCCATTCGCTCTCCCCAATTAAATAAGTCATCAACTACTCTAAATGTTTTTGATGGAAGAGGATTCAAACCTTGTGGAATTTTGAATTCATTATAAGTATAATTAGGTGGCAAGAAGGTGTTGGTAGAATTCAAGGTTATCGATAAACCATTACACTATAACCTTCTACTAGGTTTTACATGGGTTTATGCTATGGCTATTTTTGTTTCAACATATTTCAAAATTGTTGTTTTCCCTCATAATGGAGGTATAGTAGCCATTGATCAGCTCACTTTATTTGCCACCAATTCTCAAGTTACTGGAAGCACCCCTCTTGTAGGAGAAACCCCACATCCATATCAACATGTCAGGGTGGGATTTCTTAAGGATTCTTCCCTCCTGGGAACCTTTTTTCTTCCTCCTCCTCTTCCTCATTCTCTTCCCAAAGACTCTAATCCAGTTTCCTATGTCAACATGATATATTGTTGTACTACTCCATCTGATCCTTGGATAGTGCCAAATGAATAAAAAATTGACACTTTTGGTGACTGAATGCTTCTTAGTCCCATTGATCTTGACAATGAAGCCATCTATTTGTCTTGTGCAACACATTCTACTCTCTCCTCTTCGATCAATTGGGTTTATAATTATTTATATTTTGACACATCCTCTGATCCCTTCTCTCGTACATTTTCTACTTATAAGAGCATCATGGAGATCATGATGTCGGATGATGCACCATAGGACGACCATCACCGTCATTCCTCCTTTCCATATTCCTCCAAGGATAATCTTAGTGAAATCTATTGGACCAATGTAATTAATATGTCTGTGAATTTTGTATCCATCCATGATATAGATTATGAGAATAATTTGTCAAATATTGAAGATACTATCCTTGTTGATATTTCAATCAAACCCAAAATTGTTGATAATGTACATATTGGTGCATTCTTCTCTCCCAATGAGATTAAGACTTATAAATCCCTTTTCTAGGAATTTAGATATGTTTTCTCCTGGACTTAAGAAGAGATGTTAGGTATTGATCCAAACATTGGTGTACATGAAATCAAGACATATCCTGATGTTAATCTAGTTCGGCAGTGCCTCCGTCTGGTCCATCCATAGAAGGTTGCCATTATTAAAGCCAAATTTGAAAAACTTCTACGTGATAGTTTCATCTACCTACTATCTCTAACTAATTGGGTATCCAACATTTTTCTTGTCATGAAGAAATGGGGAACAATTCGTGCATGTGTCAATTATGGGACATTAATCATGCTTATCCTAAGTATAACTATCATACCCCGTTCATTGACCATATTTTTGACGATTGTGCTAGCAATGAAATATTTTCATTTATGGATGGCTTTTTCGACTACAATCAGATCAACATTCGCCCATTGGACCACCATAAAATTGCATTTATTTTTATATGGGGCACATTTTCATATCAAAATCTCCCTTTAGGATCGAAAAATATTCGGGCAATATTCCTGAGGGAAATGAATTATGCCTTCCATGAAATTTAACACATTGTACAACAATATTTGGATCACCTACCTGCTCACTTGAAACATCAGTTTGATCATCTGATGCGTCATAGGGCTATATTTTTATGTTGTCAACACTATAACATTAGGCTAAATCCACACAAGTATGTGTTTTGTGTAATCTTTGTTTGAATTCTTAGTTTCGTTGTTTTGAAGCATGGAATTTTTATTGACCCATTGAAAGTCCAAGCGATCCTAGATCTTCCTTCTCCTTCCTCTCTTCTTCAGCTTCAATGACTCTAAGGGAAGGCTAACTTTCTACGAAGATTTGTTCCCAACTACATTGCATTAACTAAAGGATTTACTCGCTTGTTAAAGAAAGGGGTTCCCTTCCATTGGGATGAAATTGCCCAAAAGGATTTTGATTCCTTGAAATATTTTTTTATTCAAGAATCATTGTTATATCCCCTGGATTACCAATGTGATTACTTCCTATACCTTGCCCCTACATTTACTACCATCACTATGGTATTGGTCCAAAAGGAAAATGTAAGGACCAAAAATCCTATCTATTATTTGAGTCATAATATGAATGATACCAAGATCAAGTATACTCACATTAAAAAGTTAACTTTGGTAGTTGTCCAAGTTGTCCAAAGGTTTCATCACTATATCCTTCTTCGCAAGACCATGGTTTTTTCCGACTACAACCCCATGACATACATCTTGTCACGACAACCATTGGGGGGTGAGTACTCCACATGGATTGTATTCCTCCAGGAGTTCGATTTGGAGTTCATAAAATCCAATTCAAAGAAATCCTTAGTCTTTGCTGAGGTGATATGCGACCTTCATGCTACTAAAACTGAAACAATGTCTGACAATGAAAATTCTATTACAGATGAGTCATTATTCCTAATCGATTAATATGAACTATGGTGTGGAAAAATTATCATATATCTCCAAACCCATACTTTTTGCCTCGATACTTCTTGCTTTGACCAATGACGTATCTGATATCGAGCTAAAAACTACATTATAATCAGCAACACCCTTTATTGTTGTGGTATCGATACGATTTTTCAAATGTGCCTCACCCATGAGGAGGATGTGAAAGCCATGAATGAATGCCATGTTGGGGCATGTGGTGGACATGTGTCTCGTTATGCCACCACACAAAATATTTTGTGTGTTCGCTACTTTTGGCCTACTACATTTCGTGATTGAATCCTTGCAGTCCAAAAGTGTCATGCCTTCCAGATATACGATCATAAAACCCATGCTCCACCCGCTCCTTTGCACCATGTTATCATCGTTGGACTTTTTGTGAAATGGGGCATTGATTTTATGAAATGTAACCCTCACTTAACCAAGGGGCATGGCTACATCATTATGGAGGTAGACTATTTTACCACGTGGATCGAGGCGATGCCTACATACAAGAACACTAGTGAAGCAACTGCTTTATTTTTCTTCCATCATTTCTTTGCAATGTTTGGTGTACCACAGGCTATAGTTATAAACCATGGGAAACGTTTCCATAATCACATGGTGTATGAACTAATTGCTAAGTTTGGCCTCTCCCATGAAATCTCAACTCCCTACTGCCCTCAGGTGAATGGGCAAGTTGAGGCCATCAATAAAGATTTGAAAAAAATGCTTCAATGAATGATAGGGATCCAAAAATCAGATTAGAATCTTATTCTTTATTCAACCTTATGGGCATATCAAACTTTTGTTAAAACTGCTACTAGGTTCACACCATTCCAATTGGTATATGTTCTGGAATAAATCCTTCCTATTGAGTGTGAAATTCCATCTCTGAAACTTGTTGTTGAGCTTCTCCTTTCCACTTCTACAGAAGAAGAGTGTATCTTACACTTGACACGCTTAGAAGAAACTCGACATGATGTCGCCATGGCTAATGAGGCCCATAAGAAATACGTTACGGCACAATATGAAAAGAATATCAAGCCTTATGTCTTCTCAGAAGGTGACATTGTCTTGTTGTATGATCAAGAGTCTAATAAGTTAGGATCGAGGAAGTTCGAGCCAATGTGGCTAAGCCCATACATTGTTAAACATGTTCTTCGTAAAGGGACCTACGAGCTTGTTGATTTTGATGAAGTTCCATTGGCACAACCTAAAAATGGGTTGTACCTTAAAAAATACTATGCTTAATTTATTTTTATGTATTTCACTGTGTACATGTGTAGAAATTCCTTGTAGATTCAAACTGCAGATTGTAATATGCTAAAACAATTGACTTGAATCTACTCTACTCATCAACAGAAAAAATAAACGATTGATGAAATCATGAAGCGTAAAAGAGAAAGAATTCAATCTCGCATAATACAATAATCTTCTAGGGAAAGGCACAGTTAAAAACCATTGTTGTATGTATATTGAATTTATCAGAAAATATGAGAAGATTACAATGCTTTTCTCAAGCCCAAGCAACCTCTACACTATCTCTATCTATCTCACTACTTCACAAACAAGCTTCAGCCAATACTTAGTGAAATATATTGCCTACCAAGCTCCTATTTCCTTGTGCATATTCCTATGGAATTATCCCATATATAATTGGGAAATTACACAAATATGAATTAAGGAATCATAATAGGCTTTCCTCTAATTGCATGCACCACCTGTACAATTCAGATGATTATACAATTGATAGTACATTGTCCCTGAACTCCAATCTCAACTAGGTATTTCTCTAATCCAACAGGTATGAGTTAATTATAAGTGACTCTTTAGTTTATTGGATGATCAGTGTTGGTTAGACCCCAATACTATAGGTTACACCCCACTACTGGGTCTCCCACCAATTCCTCCATCAATTGGAACTAGTTTAAATGAATTTGACTCAACCAAGTCTCCTAAAAAGTAGGAAACACTCTACATGACTCTAGTTAGACTCCCAAATCGAATCAACTGAACCAACTAAATCAAATTAACTTAGTTAACTATTACAAGTTGATATGAGAATTGGCATTACAATTTAATTCCTAATTTAATTCAAGGACAAAATTAAATTAGGATTTATTTGTTGCATTTTCAACAACATGTTGTATATAGGTGTGTTGAGTGTGTTTCAGTGTGTCCTTCCAAATTTTCTTACGATTTCTATTAATCATGCTTACATTTGGTTTGCATATGTCAGCTTCCTTCAACCATATGTTGGTTATGTTGATGGGGCTAGTAATAGTACTCAGAACCTTTCCTCCACACCATGGACTATATATGCTTTGAGTGGCAAGTTAGTGAGTTTACAAGGGATTTATATCAGTCTCTCTACTAATAACATCGTTGAGTATAGCGCAGTGATGGAATTATTTTTTGATTTTATTTCTCACGGTATCTGTCGTATAGTTATTAGACTTGACTCACAACTTGTAGTACTATAGTTGACTAATGTCTATTCAGTTAGAAGTCCAACTATACTTCATATGTTCTTAAGGGTTCACCTTCTAGAAAGACATTTTTATTATATCCAATATCAACACATTTACAGAAGTCTAACTACATTGACAAATGCATTGGCTAATCGTGTTTTAGACACATATGGCCACATGGCCTTACATATAAAAAAATATACATGCAATCAAAACATGGCTATATAGCCTCCTAGTAGACTAATCCCGATTATGCTCATGATAGAAAGAAATTGTGTGAGCCATATTGCACAGTATTTGGTTGATACGACTAGGCATGTTAAAAGTATGATGTTGCAGTCTCATAGGGATCATATCATCCCTAGTCTCAACTATGCCCTAGGTCTATCTCTCCATGTGTTCGCTCAACCTCTACAAGAGTCTCAGCCACATTAAGATCCTGCAATACCTCTCATCCCCCTATAGCAACCTGTACTCCAATTGGTTCCTGTTGTGGGTCTCCAACATGTTGAAGATAGGATGAATTCGCGCGTTGAATGATTCCAACATCTACATGTAAAAATCGATAGTTAGTCTAAGATACATAAAAAATACAAAATAAATTGTAAAACTTAAAAATAAAAAAAATGATCAAAATGCTTCTTTTTTTTACCTATGGCACCCCATCGCTCTCCATCAGGAATCACGAGATTTGCGTCTCCATGGAAATCCATCCTAGTGTATGGATAGCCTTTAATCATAGTGAGTTGCATGCGTAACCATCAAAAGAATACTGATGTGAAACTCATAGATGATGTACCTTCATGTATGGATATGAGATCCACCCATCTTCTCATTTGCGGGACTCTCAGATCTAGGAGCTCGAGCAAGATATGTTATGGTTGGAGTAATGGAATCTGCTCTAATGCAAATGAAATCAGAATGGAACCATACCCAAAGCTTTTCAACCATCCATCCTTTGCCTTGGTAAGTTATTCCTTCATGTTTGCAAGTACTCCCTCGCTCAAGTTGAATACTATCGACTCTATGCAATCTAAAGCATATTACATTTGGGACCAGTTATCCAAATGCATGGTAGCACTAACAACCAATCTAGAAATGATAAACATGATTGTCCTCAAAGGAAAACAAACCACATCCTTTATCTTGATTTTCCCATCTTTGGTTGGTTGGGATAAAGGTCTATAGTGTGTACTGATATAGTCTTTGACAGTCTCTCCACCCCTTCCCAAACCACATAACGAGACAAGGGCACCTTTCCTCAATAAACATGTCAAGAAATAGTTGTCTTCCACCTGTATGCTAAGCATATGTGCTCCAAGCCTAAAAGCGTGTGTCTAAACATCCCATGCTCGAACAAAATAATATAATAACTCCAACTATTGTCTCATCCCAAGAAGAAGAAAAAAATTCAAAAGCCCACAGTTTCTCAATGCCTGGATGGTGACTAGATCATTAGTTGCATTCATGTACTATTCTTCGTGTTCACTTTCTCTGCATATCAGATCCATTTTGTTTCGATGGAAACCTAAAACATGACAAGAAGAATCATTTGAGTGAATCATATGCAAAAAAATTGAGAGAAATTTGAGTGAAACAAGAAAAACAAATTTTTGAAATGCTTCCAGCACGCCCTACTCATGGGATACATTGTGTTGCAGTGCCCTCCACAGTGAAATTTTTTTCTTGCCCAGCGCACCTTTCGACATTGTTGTGGTGTGATGGGGCTAGGGCGAAAAATTAAAACACTAGGTCACCAAAAATTAGAAAAAATATGCATGAAATGAAAAATCAGAATAGTTGAAAGAAAAAGGAAGGTGAGATTTCCTACCTGGAAGTGACGATACTCAAAATGATCCACCGAATTGGCCGCAATCAACTACAGAAAATCAGGGAAAAAAAACACTTAGAGCTCACTCACTATGAGTTAAAATGTAAAATGGTAAAAATGGAATTATTTTTTTCCTATTTATGGTCATTTTCATGATTATTTTATTCATATTTTATTATTTTGACCTAAATATGACCTAATTTTAACATGTATAAGATATTTTTAATTTTTTTGTGATGTTCTGAGCAAGTTAACCATTGTTTAATGTATTTTATGATATTTGAATCAAAACAGATCATTTTGACCAAAGAGCACACTTTTATCACTTTTTCAGGCTTTGTAAACTTAGGAAAAATGAACATCCTGGAGTCCTATTTCAGCTCTTTTTCAGACTCCCGAAATATGAAAATATTGTTAAGAACTTGCATTTTCGAACTCGTTAAAGTAAATGAAAAGATGTCAAATCAGTATAAGTTTAACCCTTTTTCTGGACTGAGATAGACTATTTACGAAAAATGAATACCTTAGTCGAACATGGATAAGAGGTTCTCTTGAGTATCATTTTCTACCCTTTCAAACTCAAGGGGCTATTTACAAAAAAGGAACCTTTCGAGTTTTCTTTTTCACCTCTTTTTCAAACTATCTAAACATGAAAAAGGAGTCAAGTTTCACCTTTTATGGACTCGTAAAAACATCAAACAAAGATGGACTTGTCGAACATGACAAGACCAAACCACTCCTTCTTAAGGTTCATTAAAAATACTCAAAGGGATTTATCTGAAGGATGAACTTACAAGTCAATCATATGTTATCCTCCTAAAGCTTGTCAGAAATAAAGAGGTACTAACTAGAAATGGTTGGGGAATTTGAGAAAATAGGGTACTTTATCTATTAATGGTAGTGAGTCTCTCTTGAACATGACACTCTTCCACTTCATCTTCGTGGTTTTTGGGTTGGGAAATTTGCTTCTATTTTTGGTTCAGCACACCATATCAAAGCCTCAAATTTCGTTTTTGGATCAATTCTACCAACTCCATTCAATGTCATTAATATGTTCAAGAGAAGTCATTCAGTTGATATCTACTATGATACTCTTAAGAATTCATTACATGCATGTCGTTCTTGAATCAATACCACATTAGCATAATTTTGTCTCAAATCATGATACTCATTTCGTGTCGTTGATGGGGGATACATCAAGGCCCTCCTGTGATGAATTTCTTCTTGTCGACATTAGTTCATTATCTAGGAAGTTGACTTAGAAACTCCCTTTGGTACATTGGAGCTTGCATACATCAATGACAAGTTTCCTCGCCCTTGGCAATAGGTTTTCATCATTGGCCTTCGAGCAAAATATTTTATCTGGTGTTTGACTTCAACTCATTCATTCACACCATACAGATTGTACTATAGTACCTTAAGATCCATTAACATCATCGGTGGTTTCTCTCCTGTTTGTTAATGGCTTACATCATTGGCTAACAATCAGATGGTGTCCACCATGTTCGACTTCAACTCATTTATTTGCATGGTTAGATTCATAAGTTGGATGATCGAGTGAACGAGATAGAAGACCCCGGGTCTAGTTTCATCCATTTGGGATGCTCTTTCAGAATGAATGCAAGATTACGAAGTATGATGGTTATGATCATATAGATAGTCATCTAATCATGAGTCCACAATTTTTCATCATTGGATGAGACTTCTTGATCATTATACATGTAATGTTAGCTTATGTGTTGAGCATGGGTATGCCTCCCTCAGCAAAAATATCATGATGAAAATGTATTATAACAGATGATGATCTCGAATAGTTTTTCTTGATCTGAAACTTGTCACAAGGTAAAGCACTTCAGTCATCAACTAATTTTTCTAACTTTGCGCTTTAGGGGGGAATATCCAATAGGCCATTTTGTCGCATGTTGTCAATAGGCCTACAAACCAGATCAATCCACATCCATGAACATTTTTTCATCATCCTTACACAAATCCATAAACATGAACTTTCCAAAAAGTCTGAGTTCCTGGGTCTCACCGATCAAAATTAGTGTTTTAAGCCCTAGTGCACCCTATCCCTTTAGCAACTTGCATTCAACACTGGGTTCTCCTTTCGACACCAGCCCTAGTCAACATTAGTTGCTCCTTGATGGGCATGTGTTGATTCTATAAATTTGGTAAAATTAAAACGATTTATGAAGCTTCCTCTTCCAAAAGCTTCCATGGGTTGTTTTAACCATTTACTATGGATAAGAGGCTTGAGTCCTATCTAATCCTACCTTGGATACTTCACCTCTTATCCCTTGAGCTCATCCTCCCATCATAAGTGGATCTCAAGCTCATTATGATAAATCCTAAACTACAATCCCTCTCCTATAAATTTACTGCTATCCATAACAGCAGGGTTGGTTTTTAGAGACTAATCATGCCCTCATGCTGCTATCTTGAACCTAAGAGAATCATCATCTTCATGCATTAGGGTGCTATTAAGGTGTGCTTTATGACAAGGAAGGACAAGTCAACTTGGGGAGAACTCTACAAGATCAACTACTATTCTTGGTTTTAAAATCTTTCCTATTTCTATGAACATGAAGAGTATCTTGTTTTCCTATATGAGTTGTGTTACATTTAAATTCATATATTTCAATCCCTCAATGATTCATTGAATAGATTAATTGAATTATGCTACATAGATGTTGTGGATCCTTGGCTTGTTTTGATTGCATATGCAGGTTCCAATTATAACATTCGGAGCTACGGTTGGAGCTTACAATCAAGGATGAAAGTAAAGCTTGTGACAGATTCTAAGTAAGCCTCTTTCCCTTTCTTCAATTTCTCTAAGGAAAATTCTATATTATTTGATTTATATTGTTCTATACCATTCCACTAGGTCTAGTGAAGATACTTTTGTCTACAATCGTAAACTCCATATAATAGGGGTCAAATAGAATCAAATAAGAGAATAATGAAGAATATACTGGAGGAGGTTATGGATATTATCCTTACCATATTAACATTAAAAGAGAAAATGTAATAACATAGTCTAAAAGGAAGAGAAGCCCAAGTAAGAAAGGCTCACAAAATGTTGATATGGAAGTTGAAAATTCTACTATCCCTGAGTCAGTAGCATTACAAATTACTAAAAAATTAGTGAATAGCAAAGGAGTTGGCTTAAGAGGAACCATCCATTTTCAAAGAGAAACCTTTAATGATGCATAATTCCCATTATTATAAGGAAGAGCTAAAATTTTAGATAAAATATATCCATATAAGAATAGGAAAATAACTTGAAAATAGGCTTCACAAGTGGAAGTTTAGAGAATTGGACCCTTGGACTGCTTAAATTTCATGTGCCCGTTGAAGATGTTCTTCCTCACTTTATTTCAAAGAAGGATATACAAAATTTTAGATTAAAAATAAGAATAAATGAACTTAAAGGTGCATTGAGCCCTAAACCTTTGTTTACGAAAACATTATTCATTGTTACTCTAGGCCAGGGACATCAACATGGCTAAAGAAGACCACCAAATTGCTTAGTGGAGTGAGATTATATCTGTTGGGAAACATCAATAAGTGGCTAAGTACAATACTAGAAGCCTAGGAGGCTAGTTCAAATTTGAGGAACCTTTCACAATGGATGTCCATTTTAATATAATATTTGCAATAGGATTTGATACATGATGAATATTTGTATTAACATGATTTAAGTACCTATGTTACAGGAGTGTCAAGTTTAAGTGATTTCCATAAAACCCAACAATTTTACCTTTGAATTGAAAAATAAAATAACTGAAAGCAAGATGGTTGGCAAAGATACAAATGCTAGAGATTTAATTTTCAACGGTACAAAGATTAATGACAAAGGAAATAAAGCATTCCTTAAGGCACCCAAAATTGTTGAAGGGAAAAAATTAATAAGAGAGTCTACACTTATAGCTAACTAGTAACTGGAGATAGAATTGAGTGTAATTAGAGCTTCATGGGTCATTGAGTTTGAAAATCTCATTAATTCTCTAGAAGAAAAAATTGAGTGATGGTTGGTTACTTTCATAAATGATGATGAAGGCCACTTAGTACCAATTGAAAATTTGTGATATATATATATATATATATATATATATATATATATATATATATATATATATATATATATATATATATATATATATATATATATATATATATATATATATATATATATATATATATATATATATATATCAGAGTTATATATATATATATATATATATATATCAGAGTTAAGGAAGACGTCATGGCTCTACCAAAAAGAATACATTAAAAAATGGCTTGTAATATCTTTAACACAAATCGTTAATCTAGAATAAGTGTCAATAAATGGTTATCCTAGAATAGTTCAAAGTCCCAAATATATATATATAGAGAGAGAGAGAGATAGATATAGATATATATATCTATATATATATATATGTGTGTGTGTGTGAAGATCTCAATGCTAAAGTGGAGGAAAGACAAAGACATCGTGAAGTCAAATTTGTATCCCATGTTGTAGTGGAGATACACTCTGAAAAATGTGGAGACTTGGGGGGCTTCCAAGATGAAGCCTTTTAAGGGAATACTTTCTCGTTTTTTTTTTTTTTGCTATATATTGTAAAATAGTTTTGTTATTATTTCAATATGTAATGTAGTGTACCTATCTAGATTATTAGGACTAGAACTAGAAGATCAAGAACATGGATTTTTTAGCTATTATATTATATGTTTTGATACCAAAATATGATCAAACTCTTCATTTTTGTATTACAATGATGTTTGGTTCTATAACATTTCCTAATATAAAATATTACTGTGAACTAATAATAATAATAATAATAATCTTATATCTTAGCCTAGTAATAATAAATAATGTATTAGAAGGCTATAATAATATTTGATATTGTCTAAATCATACCCCATTATTGGAATTGAAAGTTTAAGCATGTGAAATTTTGGCTTTTTTTGTGAGTATTAAAATTATTGGTCAAATCAAAATGTTCATCATTAAATTGCATTTTTTAATGTTCAAATGAATTTAGCACTCTAGAAAACAAGGCACTTGGATTGTATGGACGCAAAAACCTAAACTATAATTTTCTCAATTTCAAGTTAAATTTTAGGTAAACTTGATAAATAAATCTTCCTAAAAAAGGCCAAAGAATCTATTGTTTAGACTATGGGTTATAAGAATGTGCTTTATAGCCTCATTTATATAGTCATGATTCATCCATTTATATAAAAAATAATATATAATAATTAATTTAATATTTTAAATACCTTCATTAATTTGTTTTTATTGGTTTTTTATTATTTTCCTATCAAATTAATAATCTTACTTAAACTCATAACTTTATTAATTAAATTTAAAAATTATCTTACTTAAACTCATAACTTTAATAATTAAATTTAAAAATTAAAATTAAAATGATAATAGAACTATTTGTAAAAATGGTATTTAAACTATTTTTAAAAGTGGTATTTAAACGGTGTAAAAGTGGTATTCAAATGCTATTAAAATCTTATTGGAGATGGTAGTAAAAAGTGGTATTCAATGCTATTAAAATCTTATTGGAGATGGTAGTAAAAATGTTTTGTAATATGATCATTTAAATATTTTAAATATATTTCCTTATTTTATTTTATTTTTATTTTTATGTGATTGAATATTTAAATATTTTTTAAAATTATTAATAAAAATATATTAAATATATTAATCAAATTTATTTAATTTATTATTCTATTATTATTAAATTAAAAATAAAAATAATTACTTAAATTTTGGATCGAAAGAATTACTTTAACCATGAATGAATTTAACCATAAATTCATTCAGTGTCAAACCAAAATCCTACATACTAATAATTTTACCCTTTTAATTAAATACTTTAGTTTTTTTATCATTTTTAAAAGAAAATAAAATTATTAAACCCCAAAAATAATATTTTAATCAATTTGATAACATATTAGCGTGCATAATAATGGCTTAAAGTTCAGGATACGATGTGAGAGTTGTGGTGTGGGTTAGGTAGGTCATCGAATGAGTTGTGTTCTCATCTTAACGTTATTACTAAAACCTAACCCGAAGTTTGAGAACTAGAGAAACATGTGTGAGAATTAATATTAATGATCTTCCCCCTTAATGGAAGTGATTTTGTGGTAAGATTTAGAAGAGTTTCATAATGACGTGTGAGTTTGAGAATCGAAGGGTGAGGGGTAAGAGACACTAAGTAAAAATGGAGTCGTTCAGGGGTAAGATACACTAAGTAAAAATGGAGTCGTCTAACGAGGCGGAGGAATTGTTCGGACAGTTAAAAGTGGCGAGAATCCAAGTAAAAAAAATCAAAAAAACTTGTAGGGGCATTGTTTAAATCGTGTTTTTGATGGCGGAAATGGATTCAGTACCATCAAAAACGTCTAGGACACCTAAAATTTTGAAGTTTAACAACTGTTATTTGGATTTACAAAAATCCTTGCGAGATTTTCTCTAAATATAATGAGAATTTCCATAACTTTCCGGGCAACTCCTCCGCCTCATTAGACTACGTGGGTAAAAATAAATCATTGTCTCTGGCTTGGTAAAAATAAATCGTTTTCTCTCGCTTGGAAACTTGATCAGAGAAATCTCTATATTGGCCCAGAAATCTCTGTAGATTCAGTCGTCCCCTCCAGTGGGGTGTTGGTAGGACCTGACTTTATTGAACATAAAGGTGAGTTTATTTAACTTGAATGGCATAAACATGAAGAAATTTGGAGGCATCTTGTGGATAAAGTTAGAAGGTAGTAAACATTGTTTACCGATGTGATGACAATTTTGATGATAATTTTGTTGGAATGGTTATTTTTCTTTTGTTGGAATGGTTTTTTTTTCAAAAATTTTAATTGTAAGAGTGTTTGAATGGTGTGTTTGATAGTGGAAATGCATTCAGCACCATTAAAAACCCCTTGGGTCTCAAAATCCTAAAACTTGCAACTGTAACTCAAATTTTTAAATTTTCCACCAAATTTGATCAAATTGTTCCAAAATTTATGTTGTTTTTTGCACAAAAATATCACTTTCTTCAACTACTTGAAGGTAAAATTGCTATAAGTCTATTTTCCATGAGAAGATAAGGAAAATGATGATTTGTTGCAAGAAAAATTACGACATCCACTGTAACGAATAATGCTATGTATAAAGTAGAGTACATTTATTCCAATGATGTTACACATTTAATATTTTAACAAATGGTAACTTGAAGAGTGGTACTTCCCTCTTTTGCAAATGGATTGTCTCTTTTAAATTTAACACACCAAGAACATTTTATTCTTTTATTACCATTACAATCTTTTACAACATAAACTCATGGAAATTATGTCTTCGATTTATTTTTGAATATACAGTTGTGTCTATTTGATGGGTTTTCTCTTTCAACAAGCTCTACACTATTTGATTGATCATCTTCATTTAGATGAGCAACAACTTCATTTTTATGATTACATGGTTTATTAGAATGTCACAGGAGACCCAATGCAACAACAATTGGCAATTGTTTTTTATCCTTTTTAGGGCAACCAATAGGAGACATTTTTCAAAATTTACACTTATTCAATCGAGAAAAACAATAGAAAACATGAATACATAAATTTAAAAGCAATAACATATTTATTAATGGAAATAAGATTTCCACAATTATTCATATTTGAAGAAAATTTCAAATGGAATTGCATATAAGATTAATTTCATGTCCAACGTTTCAGGTGGACCCTCCACCCATCATCATGGACTAGAGAATATTTATTGGTAAAAGAAATAAAGACAACTTCATATTAAAACAAAACAATTATAATATTTTTAATATATATATATATATATATATATATATATATATATATATATATATATATATATATATATATATATATATATATATAACTTTTGAAAAATTATATTTCAAAATTTAGGATTACAAAGATTTTATGGTTTTCTGAATTATGTTGTTGTTTTGTAAAACGCAACTAAGTATTTCATGTTAAACTTCGAAAAATTGTAAACACATCTTGGAATTTCATTTAGTCAAACACATTTTAAAGCTTTATGCCAAATGAAAATAGATTCGTCCACCCTCCCTAATCTCTCATACTCACTCCATTTATTTTTAGATTTACATGTCTATTTTGAAATCCAATAATGCATTGAGAAAATTTTGTATTTAAATTTATATGGCTAATAATTAATTGAGAATTTTGAGTGGAGAAAAGTATCAAAACTTAAATGTTAATGTGATAAATCTAAATCTTAAATGTTAGAAATATAAATGTAAATGTAAATCTAATTCTTAATTCTCACTACACCATATTTGATGCAAAAAACCAACAGTGCGACTCAAAATAATAATGAATTTCAAACCTCACAACTTGCTTTAAATAGATAATAATAACTTCCATTTTAATGTGACATTGAAGAAAAGAGGACAAACCAATTTAGAAGAAATTTTCATTAAAGAGCAAGTTTGAAGAAAAGAATGCAAAGGATAAATAAAGGTGTATGGTTGCAATATTAAATACTCTATCATAAAGTGAGAACAATGCTGAAATCCTCACATCAAAACAATTTTGTCTACTTTCATCTCAAAGTGTCTTAAAGCCTATGAGGGCCACATCATTTTTTAAGTAATGATAAAGGATTTTCATTTATAGGGAACATCAAATTCTCCAGCGGAAGTGCATCACATATCCATTGAAAATTTGCATCGAATATTCGACATCAAATGAGGTTATCCGATGAAGGTTTCATATTTCCAACTGGTATGTTTGTCATAATCATCATCTGATATTCGATGAATATTTATGTTGAATATCCAATGAATATGGGTTCATTGGATATCCGACAAACTTGTAGCTATTATAAAAAAATAGGAGTCTATGAGGATGGTTTAGGTCCATCTCTTTTGCCTCCATAAGTACCTAAGGTCATCCATTTTGATTGATTTCCAATCACCAACCTATATCACATTATGACCCCCATCATATATTCTCAAACATAAGAGTGAGCCTAAAACTTGTTCCTTATGAACATCAAAGTCAACCTGAAATTGAAAGGTTTGTGAAAGGTTTACTATTGAGTATACGATTAAGTGAATCAATTTAGAAATTTTGATTTCTTCCTGTCTATCTTCATATTTTAGGAAGTTGTTTCACCTAGGACTACTTTCTCTGATATTTGAACCTATTATAACATATTATCGTGTTGTTCTTGTCAGTACAAAATTTTGGGTTAATATTTTCCCCATGATGTGCAAGAGGGGAGCATGGAAACATACACCCAAAGTGCATCACAATTTTTTGTACTGTTGAACTATGATCCACTAAAGCTGCCAATGAGAGAGAGAGTGAGAGATGTCAAGAAACCCCAAGGGATTGAGTGAGTGATCACCTCTACAAATTGGTACAATTTACAATGATGACCATTGCAGAACATATACAATAGTAGATATCTAAATTTCCTAAAATGGGTGATGTTGTAACTATTGATCTAAGTGAGCAATGATAGAGTCACATTGATGGCGATAAGGCTCAGTAACCAAAAAATAGGTAGCCTCGTTAATGGGGGATATGAATGTAACATGTATACCGAAGTATTCAAGTTGTCATGGGGTCAATGCAACTCATAGCCATGCAAACAAACGTATTTGGAGTCGTGCATGGGTGCATTTAATAAGATCCTGGAGCATTAATGTCTTTCCTAGGACGACACAAGGATACATGCACGTTAAAGGTGCAAGGAGCTAGATTAATCAAACCAAGAACAGGTGTGAATTATTTCCATGTGAATAAATTAAGCTGAATTTGAAAGTGGGGTAAGCCTAGTGGATCTAGGAGAATTGATCTCCTCCTAGTCCTCCCCAAGGAAAAATATGATAAGGGAATAAATAACTAGGGTACAAATGATTTTCAACATTTCAGAAATTTCCAATAATAGATGTTGGTGTCGACAAGTGAAAATCTCATAAGGGATGTACAAAAAATAAGAGAGTAACTAGGACATGTACTGACATGGGAATTTTTAAAACCGATGGACGAGGTCATTTTATCAATGGGGATTACTTACTTTGAACAAAGCATATACAATGACGATTGACACTAACAACATCGGCAAGTACCATTTGGGTGTTGAAAAAGGGATGGTGCTCTGAGTGAAACCAATGAGACTAACATGATGAAATGGTAAAAGGGGTATCATGGGGAGTACTGGTGTGCTGAGGACAAAAATATTCAAACAAAGGGAGACCAATATGAACAATGATTGATGGTTCATCCTATCAAAGATGACACAAATAGAAAAATGACAAGGGGTATTGTGGAGGTGATGACAATAAAAGTTAAACAACAACGACCAACATTAACAACAAAATATATTCGAACCTACTCAAGTGACTCAATGCTAATGCTTTGAACAAAGGTGACACGTGATTGTTGTCAATGTAGAATTGTAGTATCAAGTACTCGAAATAAGATGATGTGAATTGGGTATCAAGTACCTTAGGCCTATTTTATAGGGCCCTTTGGTGGAGATAGCTATAGAGTTGTGCGGTGACCCAATGTGATTCATGAGGGAGAAGTCCACATAAAGGCCATTCAACGCCTTACACTCTGAGCATCAACAAGGATTACTCATATATATGGTTCAACATCATCACATTGGATCGACAATGGATAGTTGGCAATGTTACGAGCAACATATAGTGTTGTCCACTATAGCCAGGTAGATATCATGCTCCAGAGCATCCAGAGCAAGCTCAAGGAGTCAAGGATCGAGCATCGGTAAGACAGTTGCTTTAGATCAATACTATGATGCTTCCTCATGGAGCATCTTCCATCAATTCAACCAGGTGTGGTCATGCCAGATTTGGGGTGACAGACTCCCAAGCTATGATGGTGGGTAGAGTTGATGCCATGCGTGGGTGAGAGACCTGTTGAGTGGATCTACGATGCTTGATTCATGGAGTTTTGGTGGACACAAATAGGATTGATTAATTGTTATTCATATGTTGGTATGGATTTACGATTTGGTCCAGAGATGCCAATCATTCTAGAGCCGTTATGGGGAGAGTAGGTTGTACATTTCTATCCTTGCCCTTAGTTAGTTTTATGCATTATATTTTTGTTATGCACATTTATGTATATGATTATGGACTAAATATTTTTGTGTGCTTGTGTAGATATGGGTCCCCAATCACCAGTTCCAGTGCCTTCGAGGCAAGATATGCCACAGGATGTAGTTGCAAAGACAGAGCATGTGAGGGCATAGAGATTCCCGAAAGAACATCATGATAAAGAGGCAAGACTAGTTAGTCGAGATAGCGTAGAGATTGAGGGATGTTATGGGGGATGTGGCCCACATAAGATGGCATCTCCTGGGCGATCAAAAGTCAAATTATTGTATGCTTGTGCCAATACGAGTTCCCCCAATGTGGTGAGACATTTTGCGCTGGGCGAAAGTAGCGACTGAGTCATGGCAGCTCAAAAGCAGCAATGGGAGTAGTCTGGATAGATCACCCATAGGATGTCATGGTCTAGGGGTGGAACACGAACCCGTGTTTAAGATAGAGCCTCCTCCTCCTTTGAAGAAGCGAAGGATATGTTGGATGTATGTACTCAAGAGCAGTAGTCCCCTACACATTTTGTACTACTAATGGGGCTTCATGTGTATGTAGACTCCATCCTAGGAGTTTTATATAATTCATAACGTACTATTTTGTTTTGAGACACACACACACATATAGACATGTTTGGTGGCACATGTGTTGTTTGAATGATATGTGACTCATTGTCTTTATTTATAATGCTTTACTGGTTACATAGCTTTGCTTATTATCTGTATGCATGCAATATCATGACGTGTGGTACTATTATAGATACACACACATGTGTATTTATAGTAGATACAATTAACTATGTTGTAGCTTTTAGGGTGCTTCCTTTAAAATAAAGGAGAGATGCAACTCTATTACAAGATTAGCTAGGTAATCGGCATATTGATTGTTCCTTCGATAGATGTGGACAAAGGTAACGGTGTCAAAGTGGTGGCAAAGGAGTCGCACAGAGGTACCAACGGAAGAGATGTTGATCATGGACACAATAGATGCCATTGAGCTAGGTGACTAGAAGTTGTGAATCCAAAGGTACAATTAGATGACAAATATGGAGTTGGACAACATCGGCTAACAAACCAACAAACCAATAACAACGTTATATTCAGCCTATTTTTTCATTGCTCATATTAAGCACATACCGCCATGATGTAAAAGATAGCATTGTGGTATGTAGATGGCCCACACAACCAAAGCTATGTTTAACAATAATTTTAAATGAAAAATAATATTAGTTATCAAAATTCCTATCCCATCAAAACAACTAGATTTTCACACATATTGCATCAAAATAGATATGGGATTTCATGCAAATTTATGAGCAACTTAAACTTCATTTTTTTAATTTGAATCATTATAATTTCTATAATAATATGTGTATGACATATTCATATAAAATGTTTTTAAAATCAATACATTTAAGTTATTTAGAACTCAAAAAATATATTCTCGTAATTTTTATATTTAGAAGAAAATAAAAAATAATCAAGTCTCTCTAGCACAAGCTGTTGAGGATAGGCCTTGTCAACAAGACTACCTAGAGGCAAGAGATGTGATAAAAAATCCAATCAGCTTTTCTATATAGCTTACATAAATTTGTTAGTGATTTGAAATGACGCAAATTTGAGATATTATCAAAAATATGGATAATTGTACTTTAAATTTTGAATTGAAATTCATAACATTCTATTCTAAGACATAAAAAAACATTACTTGCTTTCCAAAAATTTAATAAAAATTTAAATTTTTTATTTTTATTTTTTTCATGAAACTTACAACTTATTTGGTACCCGTCAACAACTTAAAATTTCTTTTAGGCTCAAACATAACGACATAGAAAGATTTTAACAAGTTTACTGAAAAAAACACCTTTAAAATTCACCAAAATCAATAGTGATAAATCGGGAAGCCGGAAAACATGAAGTAAATTTTTCAGATGAAAGATTTATTTTCTAAAAAAGAGTTAACATTTCAAACTAAACCATTCAAGTTTCTTGGCATTCACCTCAAGTGAAAAGTACGATGCCAAAGTTGGCTAAATCGTTCCAAAAAATAAATTTTGAGAGTAGTTCTCTATGGAGGAATAGGAATTTCCTGGATTGTTAACAGTAGTTTGAATCTAAATAAAAAAAGAAAAGAAATTCAAAACTTTTTTGTAGATGCAATGTTAATTATATTTTTGATAGCAGAAATAGATTTAATACCATGAAAGATTTTTAAAATATTTAAAATTATAAAATTTGACCATTTTTACTTGAATTTACAAAAATCTTAACCAACAGCAAAAAAACATAATCATTAACCACAACATTTTACAGCGTTTTATGATGCTACGAAGCAGATATATCTTGTCCACAAGAGATTGAAGCACATGCTATACAGAAATAAAGAACGCTTGCGTTAATTACATCCCACCTACGTTTTCCAATCTCCAGGAAGTAGAAAAATCGTCAAATAACAGGCCTTGCCTGACAAAATCTATATTCATATAATTGTGGCTTGCATCACAGAAATTTTCATACACTGCAAAATTGTCCATGAAATACCATTTTTCACTGAAGCATTTAAGATCCAGGCTCTTCAACAAACCCTCGGATGTTTCTTTGGGAGATTGACAGATTTCGTTCTTTGAATGCATACGTACCTTTTCGTCTCAAACTTCCATGAGTTAACACAGATCAATCCCCTAATCTGAAGCTAGGGTTGGTTATACATGACCACCAGAAATTTCAGAGACCGCAGATTTATCCCTAGACTTTGAGTAACCAGAAGTGCAAGATTCCCCCGGAATCGCTTGCTCGAGGCTTCTCATGACTCCATTTACGAGCTCCTCACCGGGAACACATTATTATTCTTCGTCGGCGGCTAGGGTTTCCTTAACTTGCAGTAGATGAAAGAAATTGCCTGTGTTTTCTGCATGTGGCGTTTCGGTTCAGGATATCACTAGACAGCGTCATGAGCAAGGGACCGTTTCTTAAGCGTCTGTCATGATTAAGAGACGCCCAGAGTTTCGAACAGTGAACACAACGGTTGTGCAAAGATAGACAAGAGGAGAAGAGGGTGGGGGTTCGACTACAGGGGATAAGTGGTCTACTTACTTTGATTACAGATAACGTATAATGACAGCGGATACAATAGCAGGGGATAACAAAATGTTTGCGCGCCCAATCTGATAAATTATTTTCCAATCTTTTAATTTTAATAAATGTGTAGAAATTAAAAGTAATATATTTATATATATATAAGGTTTTAGGGAAATCAATGTTATTTTTCCCATTTTTTTCATTAATGACATAATGAGTTTTTTTCATTAATGACATAATGAGTTATAGTGTTTTCATAAATATTGTTGTAATGATTTCACGCATAAGAATGAATATATATGTAAACTAGTTTGATTCCAGTGATCTCACACTAACGAAAACTAATTTTTTTCATTAATGACATAATGAGTTATAGTGTTTTCATAAATATTGTTGTAATGATTTCACGCATACGAATGAATATATATGTAAACTAGGTTGGTTCCAGTGATCTCACACTAACGAAAACTAATTTCATTTTTATGAGAAAAAAATACTTATAATCCATTGATTCTAACCCAAATCATAATAAAATAAAATATTATCCTCTCAACCCGGTTCTATTCTCATTAATGAGACCATTAGCATAATCAGGTGTGCAAGTTGATAAGACACAAGAGCTATTGTATTAAACAATGTCTTGTAGTATTTACTTTGAGTTGGTTACTTCACAACCACGAGATGATATCATATTATCTTTAACGGCTGAATGAGTAGATGAGGAGGGGAAAGCAAGCATTGTCTTAAAAAATATCATTAAAAAGTCAGTGAAGGAAAAAGCAGTAGTAATAGAGTAAACATGTGTTATAATAAATAATAAATTAGATCATAATATTTGAAGTTACAAAATGGTTGTGTGGATGCATTAAAAAAATGTTTTAATAGGGTTATAGATTTAAAGTTAAGAAAGTATTTAGATTATGAAGATTTTGAAGATTTTATTAAAAATATGTTAATAAAATCGTTGACAATTACTATTTTACAACACATATTTAAGAGAAATGGAACTAAATAAGAATGTGAATTGATTTATTAGGGTATTTCAATTTTATTTTACTTTTGTAGCATAAACATGACGATGGTGGTTTGAGAAGAGGAAATTGTGTATGGAATCAATGGGTGTCTATTTTCAAATATCAAGAACCAAATGAAGTATAATAATTATAGTGTTGCATTATTCAAAACTCAATAAGCATGTCTTTCAAATTTTATAATTAATTTTGGATTGTTATAAGTTTTCCATTTGAAGAGATGTATAAAAAAAGACATTTTAGGATGGAATCAGCGCGCGCACGCGAAGGATTAGGGTAGGGAGCCTTAGGGTTTCTGCAGTACCGTCGCGGTTACTGCTCTAGGGTTTCTCGATCCCTCCGCACCGTTAGGCTCTACCACCCGACGTTTTCGTTCATCAACCTGGGGGACAATATGGCCGACAGTATGGAAGATGAGGCGGTGGACTATTCTGAGGAACCGTTTCCGGACAGGGTTATTTTCGACAACCCTACTTTCTCTTCGAGACCCCTGACAGTACAGCCCCCTGCGGCTCCTGAACCGGATCTGCCCTCTGGCCCTCCTATTGTCTCGCTCCCCCGGCATAGCCCTGCTCCGTCCCTCATCGGTTCGGGCTCGGTGGACTCCCCCTCTTTCGGAGTCCCCCCCCTCTCCCCGGGCACCCTCCACATTCTCTCGACCCATACCCCCCCTTCGCCTTCCTTCGATCCCTCTTTTGATCCTCTATCCTCTGCTTTCTTCGCGGCCCCTCCATCATCCCAGCCGGAACAAGCTGTGCCTCATTCCTCACCAGTTGGTGCTCGCCCGTCTGGGTGCTTCGATACACCGGCTGTGAAAATCAAGCCATCAAAACCCTGCCCTCGCGATGGGATACCCAATCCTTTGGTAGACCATCCTTCGGCTCCTCGCACCAGCAAGAAGCGATCAAGATGCATTAAGGCCACTTCAAAGGATATCACGATCAGGTTCGACGAATCTTCGACAATATCTGACCTCACAGCTATGGCGAACATAGTTTTGGTAGGGCATGTTCGGGTCAGGGTTTACTCGGCAAAGCGTTTAACTCAATGGGTGAAGGAGTTCTCTTTGATCTCCCGGAAGTCCATGTACTCCCCAGAGGATGGTTCTCCTTACATTTCTCAAATGAAAGTCACACAAATCTGGTCCTGGGAAGATACTGGCATATCAAAATGTCTCCAGTCCTCCTCAAAAGATGGAGCCCCCTTTTTGACCCCGAACATGAACAGATTGGCGCAGGCCCGATTTGGGTGCGACTGCCTGGTCTCCCACTGCAATTCTGGGGGGAAGAAGTATTTATCAGGATTGGGAATGCATTGGGCACGTATCTGGACCATGACCACTCCTTTGTCGAATCAAGAAGTCGAACCCTAGCGCGCATACTGGTTCACCTCGACACTCGCGATGGCCTAGAGGAACAGATCACTCTTCAATGGGGAAGGTATATCAGAGTGCAGAGACTAGATTATGAAGGGGTACCATTCCGATGTAGGTGTTGTCACAAGGTTGGATACCTCATCTGTGAATGCCCCCTCATCAAAAAATCGGAAGATTCACCAAAAGCCACTTTGGCGCCATCAAGATTGGCTTCCCCATCCACTTCTCGGCCTATTCCATCGGGGCTGTCACCTGCGGTTTCCCCTCCAGCGGTCGATCCTGGACTCCGGAAGCCTACCCCGCCAAGGACCAGGGCTCGCACTGCAGCTGAAGCCGGTTCGATCTCGGGTTCCCCTCTATATCCCTCTCTTTCTGGTTCTGCATTGACTTTGCACGATGTTAGTCCATCTTTTCATGCTCCCATGGAACAATGTGCTATAAGCTCCCCCCCTCTGGCGAGCACCACGGGCCCCTCCATTATCTCCTCCTCTGATCTGCCTGTGACTCACTCGGATGATTCCCCCCCTCATCCCTATTTCCTCCGCTCCAGAACACATTCGAAGATACCAACTACACATTCGGGCCTGGGCATATTGGAGCCTACACCCGGCCCCCTGCCTACCAGAGGCAGGAAATCACACCTCTCAAAGGCCATCAAATTAGCAGGGGCGGAGGTTGTCTCTGGCCGACAGTCCACCATTGACGGGGTCCTTAGAGTAGGACACACCCCGAGAGGTGTTCCTCCATGAAGTGCCTTTCCTTTAATTGCAGAGGACTGGCTAGTTCCTCCAAAAAACTAGCCATGAAGCGATTGATTGAGTTTGAACCCATCGACATAATTATGCTTCAAGAAACCCTTTGCTCGGCTGAACGGATTACCCATTCCATGCATAATTTGACTCCTGGGTGGATCTATACAGCCCTCGATGCAGCAGGTCGATCCGGAGGCCTGGCTATCGGGGTCAACCCGCGCACTATTCAGGTGGAGTCATCCTGGGGAGGAACTGGTTTCTTGGGGTTGGATATCTTTGCTGCTGACCTGGGTATGAATCTGCGTATTGTAAATGTATATGCCCCATGTAATCAAAGAGAACTATTTTGGCATAAGCTCCTCCATCTCACTCCTATGGCTGAAGATCGGGTTATAATTGGTGGCGATTTTAATTTCTCTTTGGGCTTTCGGGAATCATGGGGATCAGCAGCCCAATGTGATTCCATCTCGGACTACATGAGCAGCCTACTTGAACAAACGAGCTTTGTGGATGTTCCTATGCATAAAATTCTCCCCACTTGGAGGAACCGAAGGGTGGGAGAAGCTGCTCTGGCCCGCCGTCTTGACATATTCATAATGAAGGAGAACCTTCTTCAGCACTTGCATCACTATAAGAAATGGGTAGGATTGGGAGGTATATCGGACCATTCTCCCATATATTTGGAGATTCAGGGTCCTTTCAAGAAACCCAAGGCCCCTTTCAAATTCAACCACACTTGGCTTAAGGATCCATCCTATATTAAGCTGATTACTGACTATTGGAAATCCCATCCCATTAATGTTGCTGGCTCACTTGCTAGAGGATTCTGCAGAAATCTTTCTGAGATCAAGCATCTCTCGATTATCTGGGCAAAGGAGAAGAGGGCCCGTGAAAATACACAACTTGCCCACATTGAATCAGAACTGCATATGCTAACAGATGAAAGGGGACGGGGATTTAATACTGCCGAGGACAAGGGTCGACTGATTGATTTGGAGCAGCAGAAGGTCAGAATACTCAAGGAGCGGGAGGAATCCTTAAGATTAAGGAGTCGGGCAATTTGGATACAAGCAGGGGACGACAATACAAAGTTTTTTCACAGTTATGCTAAAGGAAGAAAGGTGTCTAACACCATCTGGAAGCTCCCCACACCAGAAGGAGATGTGGCAGATACCTTCAATAAGCTCTCACACTTAGGCATCTCACATTTCCGTGCACTCTATAGCAGTCCCCGTGCTATGAGTCTTCCTGATATTATCAATGTAGCAAACCACTTTCTGAGATTTGTGGAGGAAGATGATGTGGATATGCTTAATGCACCGGTCACCTCTGGGGAGCTTGAAGGAATACTGCAATGGTTTAAGAAAGATAAGAGCCCTGACCCTGATGGCTAGACCATTGAATTCTACTTAGCCTTCTATGACATCTTGGGGCAGGATCTTCTGAATGTGGTGGAAGAGAGCAGGACCACTGGCTCCATATACCAGGCCATCAATGCTACATTCCTTGCTCTCATTCCCAAAGCGGATGCCCCCGCCTCTTTCGATGATTACAGGCCTATTTCCTTATGTAATTGCCTCTACAAGATCATTTCTAAGACCATTGCCAACCGTCTTAGACCTATTCTATCCAGACACATCGCCCCTCAACAATTTGCTTTCCTGGATTCTAGGCAGATTCATGAAGCCATTAGATTGGCACAAGAGGCCATTCACTCCATCTGGACCAAACATCTCAAAAGCATACTTCTTAAAATTGACCTCTCCAAAGCTTTTGACCAGGTTAGCTGGCTATACATCAAGATGATCCTTATACATCTGGGATTCCCATATTCCTTCATCTCTTGGATCATGGCCTGTATTTCTTCCCCATCCTTCAGTATTCTTATCAATGGATCGGCCACCTCTTTCTTTCACTCAGAAAGGGGTCTGAAACAGGGGTTTCCTTTATCCCCTCTACTCTTCCTGTTGGTTATGGAAGGCCTTAGCCGCCTTATAGACTCTGCCAAGCGGTCTGGTGATATTACCGGTCTTCGGATATCAGAGAATTGCTACCTCACTCACCTCCTATTTGTGGATGATGTTCTCATCCTTCTCAACGGCAGCATCCGAGACACCAGATCCTTTTCAAGAATACTTCTCCTCTTCTCATCTGCAACAGGCATGCTCCCTAATCAGACCAAATCTACAATCACTTGCTCCCGCACATCGGTTCAGGAAACTCATTTCGCCCGTCAGGTCTTCCCCTACTGTTTCCACCCCCTGGATAGAGGTCTCAAATATTTGGGATTCAGGTTAAAGCCAACTTTCCAAAGAATAGCCGATTGGGTCTGGCTGGTCACTAAATTGGAGAAGAGACTCTCTGTTTGGAGCTACAGATACTTGTCAAGAGCAGGCAGATTGGTTCTCATTAAATCTGTACTGGAGGCTACCCCGGTCTTCTGGATGGCGATTGCATGGATCCCGCGGAACATCCTGGGGAGACTAAAACAACTCTGCAATCGATATCTATGGAATGGCAATCAGGACAAAAGATTATTTGCCTGGATCAGCTGGAAAAAGATCTCCATTCCCAAAAAATGGGGAGGTTGGGGACTAAAGGACCTTCCTAATTTCGCACAAGCTCTCTCTGCAAAGATGGGCTGGTCACTATTGACCGGTCAAAACCTATGGGCGCAAGTTACATATCATAAATACATATGGCCTATGCAAACAATGGACTGGATCAGATTACCAACATGGCAATCGAAGGGATGCTCATCGATCTGGAAGGCCCTCACACAATCCCTACCTCTCATCCGGGACAATCTGGTCTGGCATATTAATGATGGAACACTGGGCAGGATTGGACTAGACCCGTGGGTAGGTAGTGGGGGTAGACACACGCTCAGCAGGGATCTTATTAGACTCCTACATGATCGGGATATCAGGAATTTCGCCCACATTGCAGACCAAATGCACACTGATATTTTCTCTCAGGCATGGAAGTCTGCTCAGCAACTAGACCTCCCACCTCAATGGCACCAAGAGTGGGGCATATATACACAGGCCTTAAAAGAATCACACATCCGCATTAAGCAAGGGCCGGATGAATTAGTTTCGTGTAGGGCTGAAAATGGTACATATGCACCAAAGCAGGGATACATCACCCTCATCTCACATAATAAACCTAATATATCTCCGAACTGGTGGTGCATAATTTGGAAGCTAAATGCTCCTCCTCGCACCAGGCTATTCTTCTGGTGCATACTACAAGATATTGTCCCCACGGGAGAACATCTATCTCGCAGAGCAATATACGGCCCCACCTGGTGCTCACTGTGCAAAGCAGACTCAGAGTCCACGGCGCACATATTTCTTCACTGTCCTGCCACCCGTGCTCTATGGCATAACATCTCTACATCTCTGGGCATCGCTGGAGCTTGGCGTGGGATCGACATAATTCATGCGTGGGAAGATTGGAGCAACAGACACCCGGGCTCAAAGCTCCTGAACCTTCCCCTTGTGGTCGCTTGGCATATTTGGCTGGCACGGAATCAGTACATATTTGAAGAACAAGTTATACGCTGGCCACGGACAGAAGCACGTATTATATCTGCTTATCATGAATTACCCGACCCCCCTCCGCCCAGGATTAGAACCATTCAGCCCCCTCCTATTATTGATGAATCGGTAGCATGGGCCTTCTTTGATGGCGCAGCAAACCAAACAGGTTGCGGGGGAGGATTTGTGCTCCATATCAATGATCATCATAGATACATGGTTAAAATGGGGCTCAGTGTGGGTTCGAATAATCTTGCTGAACTCATGGCCCTGCGAAACTTACTTCAATTCGCCCTACAACATCAGTGCACATATCTTAATATATATGGCGATTCAATGATTGTTGTAAACTGGATCAATCATGACACTATATGTCACATACACACACTCAGCAATATATTATATGAAGCACATAATCTCTAGTCTAAATTTAATCATGTCTCTTGTATCCACATTTAAAGGGAACATAATCAAAGCGCTGACAAACTATCCAAGGAGGCAGCGCTACTGCCCAGAGGAGAATGGTTAATACTGGAACAACAGGGCTCCGAGGAGTACAGATACTATCACAGGCCTTACATAGACCATTGAGCACCGAGGGACCACGGTCCCGGGGACCTACAATGAGGCTATTTTGATTTCTGTCATATGTATATACAGCAGTTTTTACATTTGATGCTTAATATACCCTGCAGGGTCTTGTACCAGCAAATAACACAGATTGTAAATGGCGACATAATAGCATTTTGATATATTACAAGCTAACACACTACGTGGTGAACATACTTGAGCAGTAAAGCATATGCGGCCTGCATATACAATATGTAATTTTCTTCATTAATGAAAATTACGATTTTTTCCAGTGGAAAAAAAACGTTTTCCATTTGAAGAGGAAATATTTTATATTTTATGAATTAATGAGGGGCATATAAATAATACTTGATCTTTTTCCCAACATAAATAGCACAATGGAATGAAAACTTGAAAAATATCATATCCATCGTACAAGCATTTTTAATTCCGAGGACAATGTTGTTGGTACTACTCCAATGCATAAATGGATATGTGTTGATCAGCTTGCTCTTGTACTTTTCATGTGACTTCCTCAATGTCTCACGTACATGTAGATGGATTTGTGTGACCTTCTCAACAAGTTTCTCTAGCCTTAAGGCATCTCTGTGAGATCCTCACTAACTCCTCTTTGTTTTCCATATGCCATATCCAAAGGTCAAGGTGTAAAATGTAATGCCCCTAACTGAACCTATTATCTTATATTGTGTTAATAACTTACCAGCTAAATGATTGTTCTCTATGCTTGATTCTAATGAGTATTGTTAGTATACATACGAGGTATGTGTATGCTAGCTACATACCCAAACCTTGCATTTATATGTTAGTATCCTATGAATGATATTAAACTTGACTTATAGTTAAGTTTGGTTAGTGGTTAATTGATTAATTAACCCTTAATCTTGATTAATAATTAATTAATACTTTATTATTAATTATTATTAATTCAACATTTAATTACTTAGGATTCTCTGAATCCATTTTGATTTGATTAGCCCATAAATGTATATATCATTATTATATTACTACTATTATCTTAGGTATTATTTACTCTTATGTTTTGACAATGTCTAACAACCTCGAGTTAATTCGAGGATGGGACAATGATAGGAGGACAAGGGAGTGGCTCGAGGCTGTTATGGAGGTTTTCATAAAGGGAGAGGTGAAAAGCATGGGGAAGAGGATTTATGACAATTATGATGGTTGGTTGGTATTCATGGGAAAGGGAGGCATAAGTGTGGGGGGGTGGGGAGGTCATGGACATGACAAGTTTTTTATTTCGAGTTTGGATTCATGTGGAAGGAGAGGTGGGAGGGAGAACCGAGAATAGAGAGGAAACTAAGAGAGGAGAGTGAAAGCTCATACTTGGTTTTGGTTTAGAGTTTGGAGTGTGTTGGATCAATTCTAGGCACCCTACAGCTACAGTTGGACATGAGCTCAAAAAGCTAGGGATACTGTGGAGGTTCCCTAGGCTAGAAAGCCATATAGACTTTACTAGTTGGTAGGGTGGCATATTTGGTGAGGTGGTCCCAACAGGAGCATTACAACTGAGCCACTGCATCAGGTATTTTCTTATTATTGTTTAATTTATGTAAATTTCCAATCAAATTTTGTACATGTTTTTAAAGTTTTTAATAGGTCGTAAGAAATACATACATTGAGTTGTCAAATATCCTTTTTTTTAAGGCTGTGAAATTATGTGAAAATTTTTTAAGATATTTTCATTCCCTGTCTTTGGATACTTCTTATTGTAACCCCTCAAATGTTTCACCAAAGTCTTCTTAACTACTTTTGTTTTCTCATATATTTGTGGATGGAACATTGTATACCTCTTCAACTTTATGTCCATATTCTCCCACAATGCAGTCCAAAATGCACTGATAAATCTAGTGTCCCTGTCAAAAATGATGCTCCTTGGTCTCCTAGAGTGTGCCTAGAACCATTGAAAGAATAAGTTTGTTGTTTCTTTACCATTGATGGGCTTTTTATAAAACATTAGGATGCACATCTTTCTGAACCTATCAACTACCACAAACAAGTATTCATGTCCCTTCCTGGTTGTTGGTAAACCTCTCACAAAGTCCATGTAAAGGATTTCCCAAGAACAAGTGGGTATAGGAAAGCAATGTTAGAGACCTTGTTTCTGGTTACTAGGCTTGTTGGTACAACAAAGCATACATCTTATTATGAACCTAGCTACATCTTCTTGCATATTGGGCTAATGTCCATACCTTTGTAATTTGTCCATTGTCTTCCCTATGCCAAAATGCCCTGCATCCTTGAATGTGTGAGCCTCTCTAATTGATTTTAGTCACTCATCTTTAGGAACATGTAACTAGTCCAATCTATAGAGTAACCCAATCTAGAGATGATAGTCAATTTTACTATCTCTATTGTCTACATCACTCTAGTTATACAACCACTGAAACACCTCCAAAGACTCATTGTCCTCTATATATTCTCTCTGTATGCATCATCAATGAAAGGGTCAATGTGCATCAAAGCTCCAAAAGTTGTGATCTTTTATGTGGGTGGTCTTAGAAGCATGCCATCCAACTTGTTTCTGGTACCCTTCTTGTACTTTATCACTAAATGAAACTATTATGAAAAGCCCATCCACTTGTAAAGTTTGGTTTGTTGTAACTTACTTTGGACCTTCAAGTACTATATCGGCTGGTGATTTATGTAAATGACTATCTGATTTCCCATCAGATAGTGTCTCCACCTTTTGACAGCTTCTACCAAGGCATAAAGTTCCTTATCATAATTAGGGTAGTTGAGAACCACCCCATGAAACACTTCAGAATGGTAGCATACAATCCTTCCTCCCTGCAACAAGACCACTCACATCCATTACCACTTTGAAGAGATGTTTCAAGTTTGGTAATGCAAGAACTAGTGCTTGACATATTTTTTTATTTAACACCTCAAAGACATTGTGTTGACCCTTTCCCCATTGAACACTCTTATCACTTGTTTTTATGGCATGGAGTGGTGCTACTGCTACTAAAAATGAGGTTGTGAATTTTCTCAGGTATTGTGTTGCCCCAACAGAACTATTGACCTCTAGAACACTGGTAGGCACCTGCCACTTCATGATGGCCCTCATCTTGGAAAGATCTATCATCAAATCTCCTCCACCAATTACATGTCGTAATTACACCAAAGATTGATGTGAAAACTTACATTTCTTGATATTTTCCATCAATTAGTGCTTCTTCAATGTCTCTAGCACATGAATCAAATGTGAGATGTGCTCTTCCTAGGCAGCATTGTATGCTAGTATATCATCCACATAAACAAAAACAAATGAATATAGAAATGGCATAGTATGTCATTTATTAATGTCGTGAACGTAGTTGGTGCATTGTATAAACCAAATGGCATGACTAACCACTCATATAAACCTTGTCTATTTTTGAAGAAATTTTTCCATGATTTTTCTTCCATTACTCAACCCTAGTGATGGCCTTATTTTAAGTCCAACTTGGTGTAATATTTTACTTACTACAATTGATCCAAAAAGTCAACTATCTTAGGCATGGGACACATATTCACTAGCATAAGTTTATTTAATGTCCTATATTAAATGCACATCTACCAAGTCCCATCCTTATTTGTCAAATTATAATGGGTGACCCTCATGGTGAGGTACTTGGTTGAATGACACCCTACTCCAACAATTGTTACAATTTCTTATTTTCCTCATTTTATCCTATAAAGAATTTTTTGTACAACCCAATTTTTGGTAATGGATAGTCTGAGAACAGTTGGATCTCATGCTCCACTTCCCTCTTGGTTGGTGTCCCTTTAGGCTCCTAGAACACACCATTATATGTTTGTAACAACCCTTCTAGTTGTTATATTTATTCCTTAGTACACCCCTTCAGGGATGAGTTTGCTCTCATTGACTTTTTTATAGACTAAATAATAACTAAACACACTTCTTGTTAGAACTGATCAATTTCATAGCTTGGTTGGCATTTACATTGAAATATTTGACTTGCCCTTATGTGTGTTGATAACGAATGATTTTTGGTCTATCATGAGGCCCTCCACCTAAATATTGATTCCCATATTTACATATACGGACTCCCAAAAACCACTCCACATACATTAAGTGGAACTACATCCAATTCTACTTCATCAATAAAATCAACACTGATAGAAAATTTGATTTTTCTTTATTTGGTTACCTTTATCTCTACCTACCAGAATGTTGTGGACACTGTATTCTTTTCTTCCCCCCTTTTATTGCTTCTTCCCCTCTTTGGAAGCTTATTAGTGTTCCTTCTACTTTGAACTGCTTGAATGCTCCTTTTTTTGGCTTATGTTTTCCAGGTATTGTCCCTATAAACAAGCCTCATTCACCCTTCTAGGTTTGAATAGCATCGCTTCTACAAATGGTTATGTAAATCTCCTAGATACTTGAGGACTATGTGTAGGTACTTGAGAGATATACCCAACACTATTACCATCTTCCTTAATTTAATGGTGTACTCATATACACTCTACCCCTATCTCTATTTGAAGCAATGTCATTTGATCCCCTATTCCTTTACGTGCCCAATAGGGTAGAATTGGGAATTTATGAGAGTTTTAAAATCGTCCCACTTAGTCATTAGAGGATACCCCTATATCTTTAGGGATTTCATGTGGATTTCCTACTAGGTCAAGGAATGGTCCTTTAATGTAGATTTTCCTATAAATTCACAACTCATGTAATGTACTAAAACATAGGACATGTATCTACTCTACTCTTTAACAACAAAAACCAATAGATCGATGAAAACAATAATCAACAAGAGGAAGATAATCAATGGCACATAACATAATAATTTCTTTGGGGAAATCCATTGCTCAAAACCTTGACTATCTATTGCATTAATTGGAAATCTGAGTGATAATACAAAGCTTTTTCACACTAGAACAATTCTTGCACAAGTATGATCAACTCTCTACCTCACAAGCCCGATCTAGCCAACACTTAGCCAATTTTGTTGCTTGCCAAGCCTCTACTTCCTTATGCAATTCCTATGAGTATCAACCCATATTTAATTGGGAAATCCTTCCTGCACAACTGTGCAATCCAAAACTAGGTCCTTCTCTGATTGCATGCATAACCTGTACAAATCAGATCATCATACAACTGATAATACATTATCCCTACACTCTACTCTCAACTGGGTCTTTCTCGGAACTGGCATGCATTCGTTTCTCATGAGGGAATCTTCAGTTAGCTGGAGTAGCACCTGAGGATGCACCAGTGCACCAACTCACTACTAATCCTCTACTAGTTCCACAAATAGTTAGAACTAGTTTAACTGTCTATAACTCAGTCAAACTGAGTTATCTAATTACAACTCAAATAAACCCATCTTGAACCCCTAAAAGGTAGGGAGAACATATACATGACTACAAAAATACTTCCAACTTGAAATTCATAAGCTAATTAAGTCAATTAAACTTAATTAACTATTTACGAGTTTCTATGAGAATAGAATTTGATTTTAATTATCAGTTTAATTCAAGGACAAATTAAACTGGAATTTCTTGTTGTCATTTCTAACACTCCCTCTCAACAAGAAAGGGATTATCATCTACCCCAATCCTATCTCTGTGAAACTCGAATTTACATCTTGACAATGCCTTTTTCAAATGTCTTCATCTTTCTCCTCTGTGGGAATGTACTCCAACAAAATAATCTGCTTCAATACACAATCTTGAAGATGGTGATATCGGATATCAATATGCTTGGACCGATCATGAAAAAATAGATTTTGAGAGAGTTTGATACAACTCTGATTATCGCAGTAAATCACAGTTGGATCCATATGTTGACCAAACAATCCAACCAGGATCTTCCTCATCCAAATCGCCTCAGATGTTTCCTGACTTGCAGCCATGTACTTTGCCTCTACCGAACTCAGTGCAACTCATCTTTGTTTCCTGTTGTACCAAGAAATTGTTGCTGACCCAATGCTGAAGATCCCTCCTGATGTACTCTTCCTGTTGGATGGACTCCCTACCTAATCTGCATCGGTGAAGCCTTGAAGCCTCACTCCCTATGTCTGTTTGTACCACAATCCATACTAAGTAGTGCCTCTGAGGTATCTCAACACATGCTTTGTTGCCTTCCAATACAGCTTAGTAGGCCTAACCATCACTTGACTAAGTTGGTTAGCTGCATAGCACATATCCAGTCATGTGTTCACCAAGTACATGAGTGAACCCACAAGTTTCCTGTAAATAGTAGCTTCCACTACTTCCCCTAAAGTAGCATCCTCTTTCCTCTAGTTACCTGCTAGAGGAGTCTCCATGGGTTTGTTTCTCTCCATGCAGAATCTCTTAAGTATCTCATTGGAAACTTGCCCTGAGACATAAACAATTCCACATCACCCTACCATACTTCCATGACCAAAAAAGTAATGCATGAGCTCCATGTCCTTCATCTCAAACTCTCTTGCAAGATCCTCCTTGCAAGACTTGATCAGTTGATCATCCCCTGTCAAAATCAAATCTTCGACATATAACACAATGATCAACAATTTACCTTCTGTCAAGGTCATAAGTCATAAATGTTTTTTCCATATCCTTTAACTTTCAATTTTCAATATTTGAGCCTATGACTACTGATATTGTCATAGCCTCTAGATCGTTGTCCGACATCTTTGAGTTTCTTGCATGAAGGGTTCATTCAAATTCTGAAAGGGTATTAGTCAATGGCAATCATGGTCGTGTATGTCTGTACAATCAAGTCATGCTTCCTTTTATTTCACACCTTATTTTCCCCATTTCCATTACATTTATACCCTTTCATATATAGCTTACATCCTACTTCCTTTCCCACCTATCATTCATATTACATTTCTTTCACTCCCATTTCATTTTAAACCCATCCCACCATAACACCACTACTTTCCCCTAATCACACCATGTATGACCCTTATGCATAATACACAACCCCCCATACCTAAGATACACCATATCCATTATAATTAAATGTTTCCCCATGCTCCTTTGCTCATGCCAAATAAAGTGGAGTGCTCCAAGTCCTAAAATTATACAAATTATTGTGCTACAAGACAAAATAGAGGGGGTAATTCAAATGGTTATGCTGCCTTAATCTTATGCATTGTACATTGACTACATTAATAATTAGACATACCATCCACATAGGCAACCATAGGTCGATCTCCAGTTAGCAGTTGGAAAGAAACTAGGTCACACTCACTGTGGGAATCAGTTGCGCAAGCCTTGTTTTCTCTTCTCGAGAGTTGCACAAATACTTTGTTTAGTCACCATTTTGCAAAACGGTTTCCGACCACATAGAGGATAATTTTGGGAAAATTAAAGAGGTTTTTCTCAAGGTCATGCCAAATAAAAATAACCTCTTCCATTTTTTTCACAGGTGTAACAAATCGAGCATTTTGAATGCATCTTCAAAGCTCATTTTTCAAAATTCGTAAATTTCTTATTTTAAGTCATTGTTTTGCAGAGCATTTTCTGGGAATATTGGGAAGAATTTGGAGAAACTAAGAGAGTCTTATCTTTAAAAAAACATTATCTACAATAACCTCCTTCTTTTTTACGTGGGTATTACTGTTTGGGAGATATACCCAAAACATTGGCCCATTATACAGGCACTATGCAGTTGTTGCACAACTGCTGCACACAAGTCTTCATGAGTTTTTGGAGGGTGCCAACAGTCAGAGACTAAGTGGAATGAGGTTCTTCTGAGTTGGGATCCAGTTCAGACAACCATGCATCAGCTAGGTTTCACCTTTGGGAGGAAAACATGGCAGTAGAGTGTGCTACCCAACACAAATCCAATAGTTCATTATTGTTTTTTTCCAAAAAGAAATTATTCAAGGATATGGATAATTGTTATAGGTTTAGATGCTTATAATAGGATAAGGTGATAATGAGCACGATGTTTTTTTTTTTTTTGAGAAAAAGGACTGTAAACAACATCAATTTTCCTTTTTTTAGTTTGCTTTGATCCACTTCATGGATCAAGGGTGCACTACATCCGAACATATTTTGGTATTCTATCATATGTTTATTTAAGATTGTAAACTAGAACGAAAGGAGGTTGGACAGTATTAGTATCGATTTTCAAACTCTGGTGTAGATTGGTAATTTTATTTGAATGACAGAAAGGGTCAAATGCACATTTTTTCCCCAATAGTCATTGCAAAGGATATTGTGGTATGACATTTTGGATCTATGTTTTCCTGCATGTCTTTATGTTGAAATTCTTCTTTGAAATTGGAGATAGAGCCCAGTAATTCTAGAATTCAATTAAAATTTCTCTAGTGTTCATTGTGTTCTTGTGTTTCAGTTGCAAATGGAACATGTTGCCTCCTTATTCATCATATGTTTCTCTTAAATATTGTCTCATGAGTATATGTTGAATCAGTTTCTCATTGCTTCCTTCATGGTTAAAAGACTGTTGTGAAATTTTTTCCCACTATACTACATACTCTGTATTTGTTCCAAAATGTGTATCAAGAGCAGACCTTTGTGCTAACTAGGTATATGCATAGGCGTTATATGTAAAAACTTTTGATCACCTACACCATATCTCAGAATTTCCACCAATTCCTAAGAAGACATTTCAAAAATACCCTTCATATCTGGTCTTTGTATGCCATATTGTCAAAGTCTTTAGTTTTCATAAGTTGAGGGAACCCCCTCCGGTTGGAGAAGACCAGTCTCTCAACCCAAAGGGGTTTGTGGTTCCCTCTTAGTTTTCTCCTTTCATTCTGGAGAGAACTACAATGCTAACATATTGGCGTCATTGTCGGGAAGCGAAAGGTTTCGTCTTCCCTGGGAAAGATTTTCAAAGTTTCAGATTTGGTTATTTATGGTTGTTTGCAGTCAGACATAGGAAGGCCAAACCATTCACCTGGCGACTTTGATTTAAAAAGATCTAGAATATCAACTATTCACTTGGTGACTCTGCTAGGAAATTTCAAATTAGTTTTAGAGAAGAACATGCTTTGTCAGTAGAAGGATGGAAGAACAATGTGTGAGAGTGAGGTACTTCAACTTGAATTTTTTGCGGGATATAATTTTATGTTGTATCAATTGCTTCCTATCCTTTCCTAAAAATGTCAAAAAATAATTCTTCTATCTGTTGAATCTGAATGTAGACTGCAAATCTGCACATGAATCCCTTTCTGGTAGTGTATATCATTCTCTTGAAGCTGCAAATGCATTTCCTTTTTGTATTGGTTGTCCTGAAAAAGATACAAATGATAATCACAGCCCAGTTGGTACAACTTCATCTCAGACCTCAGTCATGGTTGCTGCCTAGTATGCCCCATTAAATCTGCCAGCCCCTTTGCATGAGTTACCACAGAATTATGGTCAAAGGCTACCTCAATCTGATGGTATAGGTAAGATCATAGCAAGGAAGCATGTAGACAAAATCATTGACTTCATTGACCTTGAGGAAGTAGATCATGAAGATATCAAATTAAGGTTGTTTGCTCAAAGTCTTTCAAGAGAAGTTAGGACATGGTATAGAAGTTTGGCAGTTGGAAGTATTTCTTCTTTCCAACAATTTGAACATGTTTTCATTGACATTTGGGAGGTCAAAGTGAACCCCTTTCAGATTATGGATGAGTATCCAAATCTAAAGAGTCAACCTGGTGAGACTGTCCAATATTCCTCAACCAGATTCAATAGTGTATATGATTCCATACATATTGATGTAAAGCCTCCCCCAAGATTTGCTATGCCTCATTATCAAGAAGGTTTTGATGCTGAGCTTGCCTATTTTCTCAGAGAGAGGAATTCTGCCACTTTGGAGGATATGCAAAAAAATGTTGTTGATGTGGAAGCAAATTTGTTGATCAAAAAATATAAAATGGAAGTTGAAAGAAGGGAAGTGGTTAAGGAAGATCGTTCTCCATTGTCAGACCTTAAGTTGGATACATTGATGAAAACTACCGAAAGGTTGATGGGCACATTCACTATGGAAAAC
Source organism: Pinus tabuliformis (assembly GCA_031772625.1). NCBI lineage: Eukaryota > Viridiplantae > Streptophyta > Pinopsida > Pinales > Pinaceae > Pinus > Pinus tabuliformis. The sequence goes on along the minus strand of CM062809.1, from coordinate 665,236,876 downwards.
AAAACTGATGTTAGAGGGCAGCAAAGAAGAATTCCTCCTCAAGCAGATTTAGTAGAAGGAGAGTTTGTTGATTTATGGCACCATAAGTTAGAAAATGGTTATTTTATTTGTTTATTTGAAGACAGTCCTGAAGATAAATCGGTGGCATGTTCTCAGTAAGAGGATTTTCAATTTCAGATATTTGAGGAAAGCAATCTGTCTGCATGTGTCACTTATGACAGCAATGAAGAATATGATGAAAGTATTGAATCAGGTGAGCAGTCTTATAGTTTTGAACATAAAGAAAACAATGAATTTTCTTATGATAACTCTATACCTTTATGTTATGCTACATTTGAATTGCTAAGAGAAAATTATAAGATCGCTAGGAAAGCAAAAGATCAAGTTGAAGCTAGCATAACTTGGCAACAATCTTCAGATATAGTTGAGGACTTCGTTGCTCATTACATTGAAGACTCCTTCATCCAAATATTGCAGTAGTCTTCTGCAGTTTTTTATCATCTGATAGTTGACTACTTGGATGATTTCTACAGTCAAATTTTTTCCCCTTCAGCTAGTTATGAGTCTGAAAACAGGGGTGATGGAAACTTATTTTGTTTTCAGGAATATTTCCACTAGACAAATTTTTCTCCTTTTGCTGGAAATGAAGCAGATAGTACTAGTGATAATGAATCTCATGTTTGTTCTCTTGAGTTTGATGGGTATATTCAGTAGCCTTTCCAATTGTTAAGTGACCAAGTAGAAGATCAGGATATTCTTTTGAGTTTTTCTTCAACCCATTCATTTTTTGAATTATTATTATTTCAAGAAGAATCCTGTGAAAATTAGAGCTTTGAATTTGCATGCATAAAGGCTCTAGATAGTGAAATTGTTCCATGTAATAGCCACCCAGTATTGCAAGAAAATTATGAAGAAGAACATGTTGTTGAAGACCTCGTGGATGTGGATATTTTTTTTGTTGACAAGCTAGTGGCTGAAAACAAGGAGAGTGCTTGTCTTTTTTCTAGTTTTCAAGATGGACTAATGCTTCGAATTATTGAAGATTATTTTGTTGATTTTCTACAGTCATCAAAAGAGGTGATTTTTCATGTTTTTCAAGATCCTTTGGGTGATTTGTTGCAACCATCAAGGAAAATGGTTGTTCTCACATTTGTGAATTGTAGTCAACAGTTTCAATGGCAATTTGGGTTTTCAATCTTACATTTTTACTGCATGTTCAAGGAAACTGTGAACGAAACTCAGTCAAGTAGCCTTCTGTTTGACTGGCTACATTGGAAAGAGGTGATTACCTAGTGTACATACTTTCAACATATGCAAGATTCCATTGTACATACTGTGTTACTTTAAATATTGCAAGTGTGGGTGGTTGCCACTAACATTTTAAGCCCAAGGTGAAGGCCATAAGGTCTCAATGATCTGTTGCCATTAGTTTAGTCAGTCAATAGTTAAATTTTCAACCTTGTCAGTCATATTTTCAGTTTTGATTGTTTGACTCCATTTGCCCAATGGATAGGCTACTAGTCTATGTTGTCGTTCTTGGCACCTCACAGGGAGGTCACCATCCCCATTGGAGCCAATGTTAGGGTCATAATTTTTATCGTCAAATGTTTTTTCCTTATTGTTTAATTTTCAATTTTGAGTAGTTGAACCTATGACTATTGTTGTTGGCATATCCTCCAGATCGTTGTCCGACATATTTGAGTTTCTTGCATGAAGGGTTCATTCAAATTCTGAAAGGGTCTCAGTCAATGGGAGTCATGGTCGTGTATGATTGTACGGTTAAGTCATGCTTCCTTTTATTTCACACCCTATGTTCCCCATTTCCTTTACATTTATACTCATTCATATATAACTTACATCCTACTCCCTTTCCCACCTATCATTCATATTACATTTCTTTCACTCCCATTTCATTTTAAACACATCCCCCCATAACACCACTACTTTCCCATACTCACACCATGTATGAACCTTATGCATAATACACAACCCCCCATATCTAAGAGACACCATATCCATAATACTTCAATGTTTCCCCATACTCCTATACTCATGCCAAATCAAGTGGAGCGCTCCAAGTGTTCAATACAAATTATTGCACTACAAGACAAAGAACAGGGGGTAATATAAATGGTTATGTTGCCTTAATCTTATGCACTATTCATTCATTGCATTAATAACTAGACATACCATCCACATAGGCAACCTGTTATAGCTCCAAATCTCACTCTTGATATTTGTGATGCTACACTTATAGGAAGGCCTAAGGAGGAGAGAAGAGAGAGAAAAATCACTCTGCTGAGATTATCCCTAATCAAGTCTGAAGATCCTTGTGCTTCTAGCACTTCCCCCATTACAGGAAACCCTTGTTTCCTTGAGTTATGATGTCTTTTCACTAGTTGAGATATCCTTGTGTGAGTCATGGAAGGAGCCTTTTGAAGACTTGGGATTGGACGAATTCGGAGGACGGTTCCGCTTGGAGCCTGCAAGAGGAAGATTCAGGTGATATCATTCCTTACTTAGTTTTAGTTATCTGCAATAAAGAAACATTTGTCTTGTTCCCGAAATCAATCTTCTTCATGCTTATGATGTTTTTGTTATGGTTTGTATATAAATAGTTGTTTCAATTGTATAACTAACTACCTTTCAATATGTTATGAAGTTGATTTCTATATGATACTTGGTCCATATATTGCTATGCTTCTTTGAATTGATTATTTTTTAGGTTTAAGGATCGAAAGGAACTCCAAGAGGGTTTGAACCCTGGCTGGATCTACCTGAACGAAGGACCCCCAGGTGCATCTCTCTTCGCATAGTTTGCTTATTTTAGTATCATGGCTGTGTGGAATACTTCTTTTTTACTGTAGATAGCCCCCGCTCTGCTAGGGTATTGACCCAAAACCCTAAGGGACTTTGTCCCTCAACATAACCACAGGTCGATCTCCAGTTAACAGTTGGTAAGAAACCAGGTCACACTCACTGTGGGAATCTATTGTGCAAGCCCTGTTTTCTCTTCCCGAGTGTTGCACAAATACTCTATTTTAGTCACCATTTTTCCAAACAGTTTCTGACCACATGGAGGAGAATTTTTGGAAACTGAAAGAAATTTTATCAAGGACATGCCAAATAAAAATAATGTCTTCCAGTTTTTGCACAGGTATAACATATCAAGCGTTTCGAATGCATATTTAAAGCTCATTTTTTGCAATTCGTAAATTTCCTGTTTTAAGTCATTTTTTGCAGAGCATTTTCTGGGAAGTTGGGGAATAATTTGGAGAAATGGGAGAGTTTTATCGTAAAAAAAATATAATCTACAATAAACTCATTCAGGTTTTAGACAGATATTACTATTTGGGAGATATACCCAAAGCATTGGCCCGTTGTATAGGCGCTACGTAGTTGTTGCGTAGCTGCTGTACAAAGGTATTCACGAGTTTTTGGAGGGTGCCGTTGTCAGAGACTAAGTGGAATGAGGTGTTGCTGAGTTGAGATCTAGTTCAAACAACCATTCATCATCCAGGTGTCACCTTTGGGAGGAAAACATGGCAATAGAGTGTGCTACCCATCACAAATCCAACAGTTCGTTGTCTTTATTTTCTTTCCAAAAAGACATGATTCAAGGATATGGATAATTGTTATAGGTTTTGATGCTTGTAATAGGATAAGGTGATAATGAGCACAATGTTTTTTGTTCTTTCTTTTATTTAATAAAAAGGGTTGTAAACAACATCAAGTTTCCTCTTTTTAGTTTAGTTTGATCCACTTCATGGATCAAGGGTGCACTGCATCTGAACATATTTTGGTATTTTGGCATATGTTTATTTAATATTGTAAACTGGAATGAAAGGAGGTTGGAAAATATTGGTATCGATTTTCAAACTCTGGTGTAGATTGGTGATTTTATTTTAATGAAAGAAAGGCTCAAATGCACATTTTTTTCCCAATAATCATTGCAAAGGATACTGTGGTATGACATTTTGGATCTATGTTTTCCTATGTGTCTTTATGTTGAAATTCTTCTTTGAAATTGGAGGTAGAACTCAGTAATTCTAGAATTCAATTAAATTTTCTCTAGTGTTCATTGTGTTCTTGTGTTTCAGTTGCAAATGGAGCATGTTTCCTCCTTATTCATCATATGTTTCTCTTAAATATTGTCTCATGAGTATATGTTGAATCAATTTCTCACTATTTTCCTACATGGTTAAAAGAGTGTTGTGTCAGTTTTTCCCACTATACTACATACTCTCTATTTGTTCCAAAATGTGTATCAAGAGCAGACCTTTGTGCTGACTAGGTATATGCATAGGCATTATAGGTAAAAAAATTGATCACCTACACCATATCTCAAAATTTCTACCAATTCCCAACAAGACATTCCAAAAAAAACCTTCATATCTGGTCTCTATATGCCATATAGTCGAAATATTTAGTTTTCATAAGTTGAGAGAACCCCCTTCGGTTGGAGAAGACCAATCTCTCAACCCAAATAGGTTTGTGGTTACCTCAGAGTTTTCTCCTTTCAGCCTAGAGAGAACTACGAAGTGCTAACACCTTCCACCACTATGTGGTACAGGTTCACATCCGCTTCACTTTTGGTGAAGTAGTTATCGATAATAGTGTACCAAGCACAAGGTGGTTGCTTTAGCCCATACAACACTCGCTTGAGCCGGCACACATGCGAATCATGGTCGAAGGTCTCAAAACCTTCAGGCTTCTCTATGTACACCTCTTCCTCAATCATGCCATTAAGGAAGGTTGTCTTTACATCCATCTGATGTATCTTCCAACCCATTTGTGTTGATAGTGCCAATATAGATATGATCCAACTCAAGCTTATTTTGTGCATCTTTGGCCACATGGAAATATACTAATGATCGAAAAATCCTATAGTGACCAACATTTGGCCACTTACCAAAGAAAGCCTCCTCTGGTGTCTTCATCCCAAGTATCCGATGTAGGCTCTTGTTCTGCAAATAAACAGTTGTGTTGCATGCATCAACCAAAAATTGTAGTGGTAGGCCATGATCATGCAACATTGCCCTTGTTGCCCCTATAATGCTTCTGATCTTCTACTTGGCCACTCCATTCTGTTGTGGGTTATGGGGTGTCGTCAACTCCTGTTTAATACCTTTGTTGGAAATACTGAGGAGGGGTGAATCAGTATTTATTTTCAATTGTTATTTTTACCAGTTAGATCACTTATATTTAGAACACAAAATGAAAAATAAGAATAAATTCTTTTACTAATTTCTTCTTTACAAAATCAAGTACAATATATGTAGGGCTCCAACCCTAAATGAAGACACCGATCTTCAATCTCCTAGGCTCCAACCTATAATATGCCAAGCAATAACTTGGACTTCCAAGGCTCCAACCTTGTCAATTTTGACGCACCAACCTCAAGGGCTCCAACCCTATATCTGGTTTAGGCTCCAACCTAGTTTCTTGAGGACTTTGATCCTCCAGGGCTCCAACCCTATCTTCCAATGCACCAACCTTGTCTTTCTAGGCTCTAACCCTTAGCTTTACTTCATCAAGATATAGTTGGTTATACTTCACAACTCCCAATGTCTTCTTCAACGAGCCCTGTCAATCTTCAGTTATCCCTTCACTTTAGTCTCCACGTCTCATCATCAATGATAACCTTGATCTCTTAGAAGGTGTCACCGCTACTCTTCAATGTACCCAAACAGTTTCTCCAAGGTCACCTCATGATGGCTTCAATGCATCATGGTCTTCAATGATCTCCACAAATCTTCAATATGCTGCTTCACAAAGTTCTCCAAATCTACCCTATTCTGGTCTCAAGAGAAGACTTCAACAAGCTCTATTTGTGCAATCCTAATAAATCAAAACTTCGACCACGAAAACTATGAAAACTTAGACCATAGGAGCTTTCAACCATGACAACTATGGCAGCTTCTAACACAACAACTGTGGCAGCTCCAACCATGACAACTACAACAACTTCGACCACAACAACTACGACAGCTTCAACTACGCCAATTGCGGCAGCTTTGACCACAACAACTTCGACAATGGTTGCTTCAAACATGACAAGTACGACAACTTCAACTATGGCAACTGCAACCACAATAACTACGGGAAATTCAAGCGTGAAAACTTCTCTACTCTTAGTTCAAACCTGTGGGAGACTATTTAACCCAAGAACAATTCCACAAACTTTTCTTCCTTGTTTTTCTAGGTTGTGACTACTTCTCTACCTCTTGTCTTGTCTCCACCAAAAAATCTGAGCTTGAATGGATGAATTTAGGTTTATATTTATAGTTTTTTTTCCATATTTTGAAGGGACACGTCTCTTTTCCAAGGGTTATGAGCCTACTCAAGTCGGCTTGGACAGTTTGACAATTTTTGACATATGCTGATTTCAAAAATTGATTTCTCTTCAACGGTAAGGAATTAGGAGGCAAGTGAGTACTCATTGGAAAGAGGAAAAAATCCTCTTTAAGATGGTCTAGGTCCCATTGAGAAAATATGCCTCTAAGGTGGCAAAAAATATTTTTCTTTGTAACTGTCCTTAAATTTTATGCATAAAAAGTTTAGGACAACATGAGGAATGTTTGGGACAACATGGATTCTTCATTGTTATCAATGTATGAGTGTGTCATCATGTAGGAGTGCTACATTTATGTCATCATGATTCATGAGTGTATCCAATAATTAGTTTATCATCTTGTGTCATCATATAATGGTGCAGTGATATGTCATAGTGCAGCATCATTAGGAAAGTTCTAAGGTAGTCCTCCATATGTCATCAAGGGATCATCCTAAGTCATCATATAATCGTGTAGTGATATGTCATTTTGCAGCATCATTAGGAAAGTTCTAAGGTACTCCTCCATATGTCATCAAGGGTTAAGGCCTAGATCATCAAGGTACATGCAACACTATATTTAGTTCAAGAAATTCTTAGGACTTCTTCATTAGTGGTTTGACATCTTTGTGGCTTGACATCTTATTTGATGGCATCCTTATCAAACAATTTTTATTACATCATCATCTAGAACCAAGCATCTCAAGAATATTTTCCATCCCAATAATTCCATATTGACATCAATGACAACCTTGATTAACACCCTTCTGCCGCACAAAATTTATTAAACTCATTTCATACATACTCACCACCGTTATCACTCCTCATAGCTTTAACCTTCTTGCCAGACTCTTTCTCAACCAATGCTTTAAATTCACAAAACTTTGTGAAAGTTTGATCCTTCTTCTACATGAAAAATATCCAGCATTTACGAGAAAAGTCATCAACAAATATAACATAATACATGTGTTTGGTCGTGAATACTAGCGAGAATGGTCCACACACCTCTTAATGGACTCACTCTAGAATCACCTCTAATCGACTGCCTCTGTCGTGAAAGGAAGCCTTGGTGTCTTTTCCCAAAGTACACCCCTTACATGTATCAACTCGTTCTAGTGTACCTTTGGGAAGACCAGTAGAGATATGTTGCATGATTTTCAAAGCCCCATGATGCAAGTGACCCAATTGTATGTGCCACAACTCGCCAACGTCTCGACTCTGCACCATCTCTGCTTTTGTGCTCAAAGAGGCACAATCCTCTACCTCCAACTTATAAATATCCTTAACTCGAATCCCTATCTTATTTACCTGACCCATGGTTATGTGTCGAAGGAACACATTTCCTTTGCTAAAAACCACATCATAGCCTCTATCCTCCAACATGGCGACTGATACTAAGTTATTCTTCAACCTACACAAATACATAACATCCCTCAAGGTGAGAGGAGCACCATGCTCCCTCTGAAAATTAACCATGCCCAATCTTGTAAGAATATACCTACTGTCATCAACCATCTCAATATGCATATGGAGATCCTTATCCTCTAAGTCACTGAACAACTCCTTGTCGCAAGTCATGTGGAATGAAGCTCCACTGTCACGATACCATACACTACCCATTGTTGATGACACCATGCATGCAATGATAGTAAATTCCAATTCGAATTGAGAGGCCAAGGCCTCACCTTTCGCTCCTCCTAAGGACTTCTTCTTGGACTTCTTGAGTGGACAATTTGTAGAAAAATTTCCTAGCTCATGACAATGAAAGCACTTAACTTTCGACATGTCTTTCTTCTTACCTCCATGGCAAGAATCTAATTTAGAATGGGATGCCTTTGCTTTTCCCTTCTTTGCCTTACCCTCTAAGGAATAGTTTTCCTCATCATTGGTCTTTGATGAGGAACCATCTTTGGTGTTCCTTCCAATCTCCTCCTACATCAAATCTGATCACATTCATTCCCAATTCGGTAGCTTCTCCCTCCCATTCACAGAGTCCTGATAGTTATTCCAACTCTCGGGAAGGCCTAGTAGAGCTAAGCTCACCATAACATCCTTGATGATAGTTATTCCAACACTTCCAATATCATCACAACAGTGAGTGAACTTGGTCAATTATTTTGGAATGGTCTCGCCTTTCTCCATTTTGATTTTTTGAAGTTTTACTTTCAATGCCAACTTCCTGTGGTCATTGTTGTTCTAAAACAAGTATGTCAGTTCTTTCCACATAACATACAAAGTTTCCTTCCCATGGAGACTCAAGACATTGGGTCTCAAACTCCCTCAAGGATTATTTGTCTCGCCTTCGCCACACACTTCTTCCATTCAGCCAAATCTTTAGCCTCCGATATTGGTACCTTATGAATGTCTTGATCAATGAATTACTTGAGGCCATTACCCTCCAACACTACCTCCATCCTGTCCTTCCAGGATATATTATTTGAGCTTCCTTCTAAGGCATACTCGAGCCTCAAACTGTAGAAAGCTATCTGTTGATCCTGAAGTCTGATTTTCAAATTCAAATTTCACCTATAACCGCAAACTCAAACTTCGAAATCTCCTCTAGTATATTATCTTCAGCTCTAATACCATGTAGATTTTCTTGTAGACTCACATCTCATGTAATGTACTAAAACACAAGACAAGAATCTACTCTACTCTTTAACAACGGAAACCAATAGATCAATGAAAACAATAATCAACAAGAGGAAGATAATCAATGACACATAACACAATAATTTCTCTAGGGAAAGCCACTGCTCAAAACCCCGACTATCTATTGCATTAATCATAAATCTGAGTGATAATACAAATCTTGTTCTCACTAGAACAATTCTTGCACAAGTATGATCAACTCTCTGCCTCACAAGCCCGCTCTAGCCAACACTTAGCCAATTATGCTGCCTACCAAGCCCCTATTTCCTTGTGCAATTCCTGTGAGGATCAACCCATATTTAATTGGGAAATCCTTCCTCCATAATTGCGCAATCCAAAACTAGGTCCTTTTTTGATTGCATGCATGACCTGTACAACTCAGATCATCATACAACTGATAGTACATTGTCCCTGCACTCTAGTCTCAACTGAGTCTTTCTATGAACTGACATGCATGAGTTTCTCATGAGGGAATCTTCAATTAGTTGGAGTAGCACCTGAGGATGAACCAATGCACCAACTCACTTCTAATCCTCTATTAGTTCCATAAACAGTTATAACTAATTTAACTATCTATAACTCAATCAAACTAAGTTATCTAATTAAAAATAAAATAAAGTCATCTTGAACCCCTAAAAGGTAGGGAGAACATATGCATGACTACAGAAATACTTCCAACTTGAAATTCCTAAGCTAATTAAGTCAATTAAACTTAATTAACTATTTACAAGTTTCTATGAGAATAGAATTCGATTTTAATTATCAGTTTAATTCAAGGACAAATTAAACTGGAATTTCTTGTTGTCATTTCTCAACATTTAATTCAAATGAAAAAATGAAATTTTGTATTTCTCTTCTATGTGGTGAACGCTAAAATAAACCTCTAACTACTACAACTAGTGATTTAATTTCAAATCTTCAATCTTACCTTGATATGACTTGAAGTCGACCTTCGCTTCCATCTTCAACAAGGACTATAAATGGTTCATGACACTCGAGTTGCGTTGTTCTTTTCGGGTTCTTTCTTAGACTCTTCTAGTCCTTCCCAATCCCTCAATTTTCCCTCTAATCTAACCTATGAAATGTGACCTTCCTCTTCTTTTAATTTGAGCTTGTTTACCAGAGCCACCATAAGGAGTTTCATATTTCCACTAATATCAACAACCTATTTTTCCATCCTTGAGAAACTCTCCTCTACCAGATCTCAAGGGTTGTTAAAAATAGATTCATTGCCCATGATTAGGCTTTTATGACTTTCTTCTTAAACTGACCTAGATCCCCCGCAGCTTCCCACAAAATCCCAAATGAAATTCATTTTGATACCAATATGATCCATAAACTATTGTGGTTATTCCACTAGTCAGTTCATCACAACAGATCTAATGAAAATAAAATGAGACCTGAAATCTACATTATGAGGATTAATTTTCCTTGTATTTATGGATTTATTAAGTTACTACTTTTTGCTTATGCATGGAATATATAAAATGTGGAAAATAGAGACTAGGTAAAACACAATCACTCACAAACCATAATAAAACCAATATGTGCTCTAGGAAACCCTTTCGAGAGAAAACATGGCTAGAAGGTTAGGTTGCTTTGATCTCTTTCGTCTAGAATGGAAATGATGTGTGTATAAAGGAGAAGGAACTCTCTATGTAATTTCCTAAGACCTAAGGCCAGTATGATGCTACAAAACAAAAATCCCTTGTTATGTTCTTTCTCTATCCATACTTAGCTACTACTATGGAACAAAACACAAATAAATAGAATAGAACACAACGTAGTTATATCATGGCCTGACAACCAACTAATAATTAAATTTGACCTATTCAACCCGCAACATGAGTTACAAACCAACCATTATATAGTCCTTTTCATAGTGTTCATGTGGCTAACCCCTTTTCCATGAGACATGGGTGCTAGCATGGAATCCTCTCAAATTATGGTGGTCAATCATGATAGATCAACTTCTAGGAGGCATAACTTTTACATTTGAACTTAGATTGACATGATTCTTACACCGTTGGAAATGTCTTCTAATGTAAGATAACATTAGGGGGTGCAAGTTAAGAGGAAAATTTTCACCCCCAAAAAATTTCATTTAAAGCCTCAAACTAGCCTCAAAAGGTTTCTAACTTCAATTCTCCAAACCAAGTATCGCTGCTAAAACTACTCTAATAAGCTAATTTTTCTCAATTTTCCACTCTAAAAACATCAAGATGGATGAAAAATAATATAATGACCCAACCCTAATCATAATTTTTGCTACCAATGCTCAATGCTTTAAAATGATTTACTTAGACTTACTATCAAAGTAATCCTCCCATATATTTATCACACTAATCTAGGCTGTTAAAGTATTTATATCTCTACAATGTTGACTAAATTTAGAAATAATATCAAACAAAGCACTTAACAAATACTTTAGATTGAACCAAACTTTCTTTCACATTAAATAGTTGGAATTTACCTATAAATAAATAAACTAAGTATGTTTCAGTTGTTTTATTGAACAAATTACCTTAATATAATATATTTTCCCTCACATTTATCTTCTATATACAATGTGCTTGAATGATATTACATGTTTTCAATCATACCTATTTTTAATTTATAAAACTTTTTCGTTTTTGAAGATCTAAAATTAGGTGAAACTAGTACTAACAACCCACAAGCCAATATTAGCAAGAACTTTGACTTGGCAAGGGTCAAAGCTTCCAAAGACACTCCTTTCGATGATTATTTGGGACCCAGGCCAAAGAAATGCTTATTCCTCAAACCTCATCACAATAGGCCAATATCAATCAAACATGTATAAACTCTAGCCTCCTCTACTTTTACATTATAAAAACATTTCCAAAAATAATCTTGGTGGATGTCATGAGTCATGGACCATAACTATATTGCGTGAAACTAGTTGCCCTTTATTTTTTATATTTCTTGTAAACTAACTACCCTAATTTTTGGTTTGTACATTTATGTACCTATTATTACTCAAAAACACCAAGATAGTTGTCTTTCACATTTAATGAGATAAACAAACTTTGTTTTGCGAGTTTCCAAAAACTCAATGAGTATTAAAGAGTTTCCAAAATCTCAATGAGTATTAATCCTTTAGAATTGCATTTGAAATGTAGCTATGGTTCTTGATTATGCAAAACCATATATATTTCTTATATTTCTTTCACATTATTTCTTTTTATGTTTTATCATTAAAATCATCCCACCAAATAAGTATCATTATTTGTTTTTTTCTTTGCATTATATTTGCTTTATACGTATCATTATTTGGTTTTTTCTTTGCATTATATTTCCTTGAGTTATTTTCTTATGATATTCATTTCTTTAAACCAATTAGGAAAAATAGTATTTAATCCAAAAATAATGTAATGGTTTATTATATTTTGTTTTTTACTTTCTAAAATAGAAATAAAATTATATATTCAAATGATTAAAAACCTAATTATAACTCAATCCAGATTTAAATTGTATATTCAAATTATTAAAAACTTAATTGCACCATGAGTGAATGGTTGTTTAAAAGTGTAGAGAAAACATGTTTCTTCTCACAATCACCTTATCTGCACTATTTTTCATGTTTCTTGGCAAAATCACCTTATTTGCTACTATTGCAATCGATATCTTATCTTTTATTATGATTATGTTTGACGTGAAATTTTGTTTTTTTATGATGTTTTTTAATTTCTAAAACATGAATAAAGCTATATATTCAAATTATTCAAAATGTAATTGCTTTTTAAATTTCGAAAACATAAATAAAACTATATATTATTAAAAAACATAATTGTAACTCAATCATGTGCCAAATTATATATTCAAATTATTAAAAATTTAATTGCACAAAATGAGTGAACCACAATCAACTTCTTCAAATTACTACAACAAACGATATTTCTAATACTATCGCAATTTCCAAAAGCATACCCTTCCTCGAAAATTTCATTCAACATTTCATGTCAATTAAACTATTGTTGAAGCTTGTGCAGAGAGCTTTGTGTGAAAAGTTTTCATTGTGTAGAGAGCTTTCTGTGAAAAGAGATGTTTATACGTTTCTTTTTGACAAATCATTTCTTTTTTTATGATTTTAATTTCGAAAATAGAAATAAAACTATATAGCAAAGCTCCACACACAACTAACTCTATGCCAATTTTCAATGCCAAGGCACACTCTTCATCCATTTGACTTTTTAAAATGGTTATTTCGATTTCAACCATTTTAGCAGTGCCTCCACACAATGAAAATGAAAGAAAAAATCTCTACACAAAGCATTAACGATAAAAATATAAATGAAATCATAAATAATAACTAATAGTTATTAATTAATTAGTTGTCCAGTGATAATAAAATGAACTATAACTATTAATAACTGTAATAATTAAACAACAACAATAATTTCCTCAAACTATTGCATTTTTATAATGTTATAGCTATTACAAGGAAACCTACTAAGGGATTAACTATTTTCTTTAATAGTTATGAATTAATGAGTTAAACTCGGCACTGCAATAGCTATTACATTTAATTATTATTAACTTGACTATTAATAGACTATTTTGTATTAAATGTAGAGATTAATTTTGCGCCATTAATGTTTTTTTTTATAATTATTTTACATGGACAACTTTTATAATACTATAGCTATTAACTTTTTTATTAATAGTTAATAATTAATGAGTCAACAAAAACACAAATATTAGTATTAAACAAAAAATTTCACATTTTCACTAATAGTTAATAATTAATGAGTTAAACTTTGTAATGCAATAGCTATTACATTTAACTACTATTATCTTGACTATTAATAGACTATTGTGCATTTGATTATAGCTATTAATTCTCTGTTAATTAATGTTTCTTTTGATAATTATTTTACATGGACAACTATTATAATACTATAGTTATTAACTTTTTTTTATTACTAGTTAATAATTGATGAGTTAAACCCCATAACGCAATAGTTATTACATTTAATTATTATTAACTTGACTATTAATAGACTATTGTGCATTTAATTATAGCTATTAATTCTACCGCATTAATGTTTTAATGTTTTAATGTTTTCTACTTTCAATAATTATTTTACATGGACAATTTTTTCGAACAATAAAAGCACAAATGTTATTATTAAACAAAAATTTAATGCTTTCTACTTTCAACAATTATTTTACATGGACAGTTTTTTCACCCAATAAAAGCTAAACAAAAATTTTCACACTTTTGGACAACGAAAACACAAATATTACTATTAAACAAAAATATTTACACTTCTGAACAAAATGCTTCTGCACAAAATGTCCTATTCATATAAACCAATATTACTATTAAACAAAAATATTTACACTTCTGAACAAAATGATTCTGCACAAAATGTCCTATTCATATAAACCATAAGTTGCACTGGAGCTATTTATTTTATTTTATTATTGTAAAATGAATACATCATTACCAAAAAAACAATGTACTCAATAAATGTGAGACTTATAACTCACGTGTTAATTTTAGTTAATAATGGTATGTTCTATGCTCAGCACAATTACTTCAATGTCCTTTAGCAGCCCAATGACAATTTCCAATTTAGTTACCAATAGTAATCACATTGACAGTGATTGTAGATAGAACATGAAATAACAAAATGCAGAAGACAAGTCAAGACAAGAGGACACCAGATTTGACGAATGCCACAGAAAAACCCCAAGATGGGGAAAACCATTGATCAATTCTTCTTATTATTATATCAAATGTCCAGCAGAGAGAGAGAGTACAAAAATTCAAAGTTGACTTTCCATATCAAACTCAAATCATCCCTATCAAATCTGTAGTCAAATTCAGCCATAACTAGAAAGTCAACGTTGGTCAAAGTAGCAAAAAAATGTCCTCAAAGAAGCTTGGTCATACCCAGTCAAACTTTGCCTGAACAGGAGGTCAAAGTCAGCTCAAAACAATCCCAAAGTCAGCAATCAAAATTGGTCAAACTCTACCCTAAAGTTTGCAATGAACCTGTAATTTATCTCTGCAGTCAAAGTACCCAGAACACCTCGATTTGTGTGCCAAAGAGTACATCCAGACCAAACATAAAATTGCCCAGATCGAACTTAAAATATGCCTTTAAATTCAAAGTCAATGTTGGTCAATGCTCACCAAACTACAGGAAAATCTGAAATTTTTGGCCTTGCAATTATGTATGAAATTCGTCCTTCTTTGCCACATGTTTGAGTGAGAGAATATGCCCAATAGTTGTACGAACCAATGAGAAGAGAAAGAAGAATGTGTGAGTGATGATAATGCCAAATGAGGTGAGAGGTCACTTATATTTATACAAGTTGTTGAGGGTGAAGTGACATGTCTCATGGGCTTCATGATGTGGTTGACCTTGACAATTTACACGTGTTGGCATAAATTCAAAAACACATTTATGACTGTCCAAATTTGATGATCTTTAGATCAATTTTGGTCCTCTCAAAAAGGGGAATTCAATATAATCATCATCTCCATCAAATGAGTTGTCCAAAGTGGAATTTGGCCCTCATTGTCAATTTTAACACTCCCTCCCAACTAGGGAGAATTCCCCCTGTCAATCCATCCTTCATCATCGACCATCATGTCATCATGAACCGTCTTTGTATCTCATCTCTACTCTGTTGAACATTGATATAGATAATGAAGAAGAATCTATTGAGAGTGAGTAACAAGACCTTAGCACTCTCCACTAAGAAAATTCATTCTAAAGGCAGAACCTCAATCAGACTTGATCCCAAATCAAGTTGTTGAACACCATGCATCCTAGACATAGGTAGTACAATAGTACTCAATGAATTCATCTGTAGTGCTATGGTCCCTGTCCAATTTTCCTAACTCATTGGCCAGATGAGAGGTACTTCCCATGAGTCTCGAACTACATGGGTAGGATGTATGTTAGGACATCAACAGGAGAAGGTGAACCACTCATCTTATGCATATGTCAATCATAGGGGAAGGTGATTCTCTCACCCTACACATGTGTCATCAATCGTATGGGAAGGTAAACCACTCACCCTACACACATGTCAACCATCATGGGGTATCACAAGGGAAGGTGAACCACTCACCCTATACATAACGCACCAATAGCGTAAGGTGAACCACTCATCCAGTACACGAAGCACCAACAAAGGAAGGTAAATCACTCACCCTATGGTCACTCATAGCTCCAAGAAGTACCCCAAGCCCCCAGGAGTTCCCATAGCTCAATGTCCAACTCAAGCAGGACCCTCACGAAGGGTCTTTCCACGACTCCAAGTCTCCCTTGGAAGGCTAAGAATTTGACCTTCCCTAAGGATTTCGTAAGGATGTATACGACCTGCTCATCAGTCCAGATGTGTTGGAGCATTATTGTTTCCTGTTGTACCATATCCCGGATAAAGAGGTACGTAATATCAATGTGCTTGGAGCAGTCGTGGAACACAACATTCTCTAAAAGGTGAATCCCATTTCGATTGTTGCAATAGATCATGGCAGTATCCAACATGTGCACAAATAGCTCATTGAAGAGCTTCCTAAACCAAACAACTTCACACCAGGCCATCCTAGCAACAATATATTTGACCTTGACGGTGCTTAAAGCAATTGATTTATGCTTCCTGCTCATCCAAGAAATTGAATCAGATCCTAATGAGAAGCAACATCCAGACACGGTCTTTCGATCCATCACATTGCCAGCCCAATCAACATCAATATATCCATGTAGCCTCAAATTCTTGGTAGTGTATCTAATTCCATAGTTGATTGTGCCACTGAGATGTCTTAAGAGATTCTTAGTAGCAATCCAATGTATGTCATGAGGCTCAACCATAAACTGACTTAACATATTCACAGCGAAGCATGTGTCCGGAAAAGAGTTTACCAAAAACATCAGGGCCCCCACAAGTTGTCTATATTCAGAAGGGTTTGCCAATTCAGACCCAACAACACTTCCACATAGCTTATTGAATTTGAGTTCCATTAGAGTAGACACAAACTTGTAATCCACCATCCCACATCTCTCAAGCAACTTTACAATATATTTTCCTCGAGAAAGGAAAAACTCAACTAAATTTTTCCAAACCTCTAGGCCTAGGAAGTAGTGCATTGGACCTAGGTCCTTCATCTCAAACTCAGAAGCCAACTCCCTCTTGCACTGATAAATGAGAGGGTCTACACCTGTCAAAAAGAGATCATCTACATAAAGGACCAAAATGAGAGGCATGTCATTTTCAACCTTGGAGTATAGGTTAGGATAAGCATCGCTCCTCGTAAATCCCAACTTCATAAGATAGTTATCAATCCTCTCATACCAAGCCCTAGGGGTTTGCTTCAACCGAATCAACCCATAGAGGGATTTCTTCAATCTGCATACATGTGTCCTTCAATCTTGTACTTCGTCCTCCTTAAGTGAGACAAGCAAGAAAGTAGTCCTAACATCCATTTGATGTAGGTTCCATCCTTGAGAGGCAGCAAGAGAAATAATAGATCGGATAGTGGTATATCAGGAAACCGGTGCAAATATCTCGTCATAGTCCACTCCTTTCTTTTGAGAGAAGCCTCGAGAAATGAACTTGGCCTTATACTTTTCAGCACTCTCGTCAACTCCAAGTTTAATTTTGTAAAGCCATTTAGAAGTGACCACAGACTTTTCCTTAGGTCTAGGCACCACGTCCCAGACACCATTCTTCATGATTGATTCATATTCCTCATTCATCGCATCCTTCCACTTGGTGATTTATGGATTATTCGAGCATGCCTTGTTCAACTAAAACAATAGTACTCATAGCAACCAAGTACCCTTGATACATGTTCAAGTTCTTACCTTCGTGAAATGCCCCTCTTGGATCATTATGTTTTTCAGCATCTTCGAATGTATCTTTGAGCTACAAAGTTCTTTTCCTTGAGGTAGAGGGATCACCAGGAGGTGGATCAATGCGATCCATCAGGCCTTCAACATCGAGCATTGGCTCATCGGTCAGAGGTTCATCACATATTTCTGCAGCATCATTATTGCCCTTCCTTGGGATAGGGAGATCTCTGGCTTTTCCAAGGGAAATATCTTCATCGAAAGTGACATCACGGCTTACTTCCACATCTCTTCATCCAAGCACATAGATTCTATATGCCTTTGAGTTTTCACTTTAGCCAACAAATATACCTTTCTTCCCAGATGCTTCCAACTTGTTTATTTTATCTTTAGGCACATGAAAATATACGAGACAACCAAAAATTCTAAAATGAGAAACATCAGGTTTCTTACCAGTGAAGACTTCTTCGGGTGTCTTGAAATCCAAATCTTGACGCAAGCTTCTATTTTGAACATACACGGTAGTGTTGGCAGCTTCTCCCCATAAGAACTTCGATAGGCCTTGATCATGGAGCATGGCACGAGTGGCCTCCATGATTTTTCGATTCTTCCTTTCAGCAACGCCATTTTTCTTAAGAGTGTATGGAACAATTGTCTCCCTCTTAATGTCAGCCTCTATGCAAAATTCATTGAATTCATTTGATTCATATTCAGTTCCATTGTTAATCCTTAATATCTTGAATTTCTTCCATGTTTGATTTTCCACCAATGCTTTCAAAGAACGAAACCATTTGAACACTTCATCTTTCTTCTTCAAGAAATAGATCCATGTTTTGCATGAGAAGTCATCTACAAAGATTTCATAGTATAAGTATCCTCCCAATGATGTTACAAGAAACATACCAGATAGGTCAGAATGGATCAACTGAATAATATCGGTAGTTTGGCTTTCGCTAGAAGGAAATGGTCCCCTTGTAATTTTCGTAGTTGCACAACCCTGACAAACTCCTTCATGATTCATGTTGAACTTGGGCATACCTGTGACCATCTTCCTTACTCCAGGTAAGGCTTTATAATGAAAGTGGGCAAATCTCCGGTGGAATAATTCAAATTGAAGAGAAGTATCGCCAGTCAAGGCTCCCAAAGGGCTTCCTCCAACTTGATAGAGACCATCAACCCTAAATCCAAGTGTGAATGTACCTTTAGGGTTTCTCTGCCAAATACACCTTTCCATCAATGAATGGTTTGACCTTGATTCAAATGAAGAGTGACAATACCTATCTCTTTCATGGGGTAGGTAGCATTATCTCCAAGTATGATCATTAGATTAGTCTTCTTTTCAATCAAATTTGAAAGAGCCTCCTTGTACCCAGTGAAATGCCTTGAGGCTCCACTATCAATCAACCAGTGATCCAAGGTATGTGGAGGAGAAGCAGTGATAGAGCATAAATAAGATAAAACTCCTTTTGTTTTTCTACAACATTAATTTCCTCATACCTGGAATTTTTTGTCCTTTTGGGAGGTCCGCCATTTCCATATCGAGCAACAAGAGCATTCCTTTTTCCTCCATTTTTGAATAGGTTGTTCCTTTGATTGACATTGCCTTCAAAATAATTGTTGTTGTTGTTGTCTTCCATTAGAGAAACCTTCTTGTGAGAACACTTTCTAGTGTAGTGGTCAAACTTGTTACAATTGTAGCACCTTCCTTTTCTTCCTTCATTGAATCCCTGCTTGAATCCTTGACCCTATCTCATTGGACCAACATTATTTTTCCTCTTAGCATGAGCAGAGAAAGTAGTAGGTTGATTTCCATTTGAAGGCTCATCTCTCTCCATCATTCTCGTCTCCTCTTGAGTGCATCTAGCCAATAATTCATCGAGACTAGGAATCTTGTCATTGTTAAGAATGGTGGTGTTAAACGCATTCCATGCTCTTGAAAGACCTCCAAGTGCAATGAGAATGAGCTCCCTATCAGCAATAACTTCTCCAATAGATAGTAGATCATTCTTGATGTGAGTTACTCTCATAAAGTAGGATTGGATAGACTCCCATTTATCCATCTTGATGTCCTTCAACTTGTTTTTCAAAATGAGGATTTGATTTGCATTGTTTATTTTGAACATCCCAACCAGATTATCATACATATCCTTAGATGTTCCAAAATCAGAAATATAGGCAACCAAATTCTTTTGAATGGAGTCTATGATAATTCTCTTAGCTTTGACCTCGCATTTCTTATAATTCATCTTTTCAGTAGCAGGTGCATTTGAAGGAAGCTCCACCACTCATCCCTGCACATAGTCCATGGCATCATGCTCTTCCAAAGTCAAGTCAAAAGTTATCTTCCATGCATGATAGTCAGATTTGTCCTTGAGCTTATCCTCAGATTTGAAGTAATATGTTGTAGCCATTGAGGCTAGTCCAATAATCTTGTCTAGCAGATCTCCCTTAGTGATTGCTTTTCTCTCTTTTGTTCGGGCTTCGTCTTCACATGTGCTCTGACACCATGTTAATTTTAGTTAACAATGATATGTTCTATGCTTAGGATAATTACTTCAATTTCCTTTAGTAACCCAATAACAATTTTCAATTTAGCTACCAATAACAATCACATTAATCATTAATCACATTGACAGTAATTGTAGATAGAACATGAAATAACAAAATGCAAAAGACAAGCCAAGACAAGAGGACATTAAATTTGGCAGATGTTAAGGAAAAACCTCAAGATGGGGAAAACCCTTTGATCAATTCTTCTTATTATTATATCAAATGTTCAGTAAAGAGAGACAGTACAAAAAGACAAAGTTGACTTGTCATATCAAAGTCAAAACAACCCTATCAAATCTACAGTCAAATTCAGCCCTAACCAGAAAGTCAACATTGGTCAACATAGCAACAAAATGTCCTCGAAGTAGCACATTCATACCCAGTCAAATTTAGCTCAAAACAGTCCCAAAGTCAACAGTCAAACTTGGTCGAACTCTACCCTAAAGTCTGTGGTCAGATTACAATTTATCACTGCAATGAAAGTGCCCATAACACCTCAATTTTTGTGCCAAAGAGTATGGATTTCCCAAACAAAAAAATTCCCAAAAGATTGAACTCAAAAACCACCTGGAAAGTCAAAGTCAACATTGGTCAAACTGCAGGAAAATCTGAATTTTTTGGCCTTGTAATTTTGCCTAAAATTCGTCCTCTACCACACATGTTAGTGAGAAAATATGCCCAATAGCTATAGCAACTAATGAGAGGAGAGAGAAGAATGTGTGAGTGATGATAATGCCAAATGAGGTGAGAAGTCACTTATATTTATACAAGTCATTGAAGGTGAAGTGACATATCTCATGGGCTTCATGATGATGTGGTCGACCTTGACAATTTACACTTGTGGGCATAAATTCAAAAATGCATTTCTGCTTGTCCAAATTTGATGATCTTTAAATCAATTTTGGTCCTCTCGAAAAGAGGAATTCAATGCAATCATCATCACCATCAAATAAGCTGTCCAAAGTGGAATTTGGCCCTAGTTTCCAATTTTAACATCATGGCCCCACACATTTCAATAACAGAGTTTTGCACAATGAGCTAAGTTCCACACAATAAGTTATAATATTATTTTATTAATATTGTTTTTATTTTATTTTATTAGTGGAAAGCGAATACATTATTATCCAGAAAACAACTAATAACTTGTGTGCAAAAAACTTAGCCTATTGTGTGGAAGCGAGAAACTTAACTTATTGTGAAGAACTTAGCTCATTGTGTGGAGCTTATAGCCTATTTTGTAGAACTTAGGTCATTGTATGGACTTATTTATTTTATTTTGTTATTGGAAAATGAATACATCATTAGCAAGAAAATATTATGCAAAAAAAATCAATCAAATAGCGGTAGAGACAGGGACTATGTTGCATCGAATATATTCCTTTTGTTGAGAAGATCCTAATAGTTTCCAAACATTTAACTCCAAGTACATTGTTGATCCCATCTACAATTATAGCATATCTGTAATTAATAATGCAGGTTTATTGGTTTATCATTACTTTGAATTTGAGTAATTGCTAAATATACAAATTCAACTTTGATTGTCTTAATGGAACATGTTATCAATCACTGATTTTCCAAGTATTCCTTGACCTAAATGGCGTTTCTTGTAGATGAAAATATGGAGAAAACTATAATTCAAGAAAATGGAAATAATAGAAAAATTAAAAAAAATTAAAAATTAAAAAGGAAATAAATCTAAAAACAAAAAATCCCTAACTAACAAGAAATTTATTAAACAGCCCATAATAAGACCTCAACTAGTCACTTTACAAATAAATAAATCTACATAATATTAAAAATTGAATTCCTAATGTTAAAATATTGATAAGCATCAAAGTTATTTGGTCAAAGACAAATTAATACACAAGTCAAAGCAAAATTGAATACTCAAAAAAAGACATAATATTGGAAAAAACAAAAAAAAAAAATAACAATATTAGATAAAATGGAACGAAGAAAAAAAAAACATTGAAAAAAAAAATCATAAAAATATAAAAACATTAAAAGAAACTTAAAATAAAATAAAATAAACATTTTAAAAAATTGAAAACTGTTAAAACAAATTAATTACAAAAATTAAAAATATTTAAAAAAACCTAAAATGAAAACAAAAATAAAATAAAAGTAAACCCCACGAACCCTCAGGGTGGCAGGGTCGATTCTCAAAATCAACCCTGCCACCCCTCAGGGGTCGTTTCCCTACCACCCCAAGGGGTCGTTTGGCCGTCGAGTGGACCGCGGCCCAACAAGCCGTCAGCTGATTGAGAATCAACCCTACCGCTCTCAACCGGAGTTAGACCGCAAATTTTTATTTTTATTAGTTTTTTAATATATATCTATATATATATATATATATATAGTAATGTTTTTATGTTTTTTATTTTCTTAACTTTTTAATGCTTTTTTTTAAATTAAATTATCTAACATCATTTTCTTCTTCTTTTAATCTTGGTGTTTAGGTTATTTTTTTATTTTATTTTCTTAAATTATGACTTTTTTAATAATATTTTCCTTTTTAGTTATCTTTTATTTTTTATTTTATTTCTTTATTTTTTTTTAAATTTTTATGAATTGTAAATTTTTTTTTTTTTTTTTTTTTTTACATTTCTATGTTTGATTTTTTATTTTTTTGGTCTTTTTTATATATATTCATATTTTTTTTACTTTTTTGTGTTTTGTGTGTGTGTTTTTTCTCAATCTTTTAATGCTTTAAATTCTTATTTTTCTCAATGTTTTTAATTTTTTTTGTATGGGTATTAGACAACGTGAGAAATGGTTAAATAATAACATTTAAAAAAAATGTGCATACTTAGAACATAAGAAAATTGAAAGTGCTAAACATATGGCTTAAAAAAAATTTATGCTTTTAAAAATGCACATGAATATTAACAAATTTAAAAAAAAAAATTATTCATACTTAATACATTAGAAAATTAAAATGTAAAAAACAAGCCCTTTCAAAATCAACATGAAAATTGTTAACATTTAAAAAAAATGTGCATGATACATAAAAAAATTTAAAGTGCCAAAATATGCTAAAAAAATGTGTATTATGAAGTAGCATTTTTTACTTTTTGTTACCCTACCAAAAAATGGATACTCATTACAATTCTCGTTTCAAAGTTTACCTTGTTTTTTGAAAACACAAATAAAACTATATATTCAAATTATTAAAAATATAATTGTTTTTTTAATTTGGAAAACATAAATAAAACTATAAAAGAAACCTCCACACACTGCTAACTCTATGTTACTTTTCAATGCCAATGCACACTCTTCAGCTATTTGACTTTTTAAATTGATTATTTCAATTTCAACAGTTTTAGCCATTCCTCCACACAATGAAAATGAAAGCAAAAATGAAAGCATTAACAATAAAAATATAAATGAAAGCATAAAGAATAGCTAATAACTATTAATTAATTAATTGTCTCGAGTTAATTATGAAGCTATAAATGATAGCAGCACAATAGTAATAGCAAAATGAACTATAACTATTAATAAGTGTAATAATTAAATAACGACAATATTTTCTTGAAACTATTACATTTTTATAATACTATAGCTATTACAAGGAAACCTATCAAATGATTAACTATTTTCATTAATAGTTAATAATTAATAAGTTAAACCTTGCTCTACAATAGATATTACATTTAACTATTATTAACTTGACTATTAATAGACTATTTTACATTTAATTATAGCTATTAATTATTCGTCATTAACGCTATCTTTTGATAATTATTTTACATGGACAACTTTTATAATAGTATAGTTATGAACCGGCAACCTGACCTAGGGTTTCTGCAAACCCGATTTCGGCAGGACTCTCAATCTGGGTACAGCGGGCAGAGTCTGCTGAGCCAACGAGCAAGAAGGAGCGCCCATAAGGAACAGGAAAATGCAAACCCCTCAGGGGGAGGGCCAGGAGCCTCCCCCCGATCCGGACAACAGAGCACGGCCTACGGCCGACAAAGAGAAGGAACAGGGCATCAGCGGCAATGCCATCGATAACAGACAGAAGAAAGGCAAGGACACTGACGCAGATGAAAGGAGTAAGGCAAGTTCATCAACCTGCAAGCCTGTGGCGATCCATAAACCAAGGGTGGACTTCCCAAGTGAACGCATCAACGCCAGGATACAGTACATGAGAGATCATGCGCTAATCGGTAAATTCATAGGAATATGACCGACGGAGAGAGCGTTGAGAAGTTGGATCAACACTAAATGGCATCCTAAGGGGCACATTTCGTTGCATCTAGGAGCCAAGGGTTTCTTCACTACAGTTTTTAACTGCCTGGAGGACCGCAACAGGATTCTGGATCAGGGTCCTTATTTCTTTAATTCAGCTGGATTATACCTGAAAGGCTGGGTCGAAAGATTTAACCCAGACAAGGAAGATCTAACCTATGCGCCAGTGTGGATAAGGCTTTATTCACTACCGTGGGAATACTAGGAGGAAAAGTCTCTACAAGAAATCGGGAATGCTATTGGCGAGTTTGTAAAGATCGCAGAAGAAACAAAGCTATGCAGATACACATCCTATACTCGGATTTGTGTCTATATGGATCCCAAGAAACCACTGCCAGACACGGTAAGCTTCTTTCATGAGGACTCTGAATGGACACAAGTTATAGATTATGAACATGTGCCCTTTAGATGCAGGAAATGCCATGAGATAGGGCATCTCTATAGAGACTGTCCTCAAAATAAGGTACCCTCTCCCCAAGATAGTTCTGACAATCAAACTACAGATGGATTCACCAAGGTAACAAATCGAAGGAGAGGAAACAAGAAAGCAACAGGCAACACCAAAGTAAATCCAGTCAATAAGGCAAAGCCCACAACAAGCAATAGTTTCGAAGCACTGGACAAGGATGACGAGCAAGAACAAGAGAAGGAAAAGGCAAAAGACAAAGAGGTCCATCAAGAACAACCAGGCGAGACATCGAGGCAAGAAGGGAAGAAAATCCAAAAGCAAGACAACTTGATAACCCCAGCTAAAACCCTGCCATGGCATTCCCAAGGAATGGATGTTGAATATTCGCAGCCACATGAGAAATCTTCACAGGAGCGAGAGGATCCCTCGCAAGCACCTCAAATTATGGAAGAAGATCCGGAACCCTTAGACATAGGGGAGCTGGACATTCTCGGCTTGGAACAGGCATGCAAGACAGGGAACTTTGAAAAGATACCAGAAAAGCAAGTGGATAACCTAGTTGAAGTTCTGCACAGAGCACAGAAGAAATATTCGCTAGGCGTCCAAATAGGAAGTCCATGGGATGGAAAATTTATTACAAAGGATAATAAGAAAAGAGGTAGGAAATCCACTTTGGAAAGAACTATCAAGATCGGAGAGATTTTAGTGGAGTCAGGGAGGTATGCCAAACTGACGAAGTATTTCAATCCACACCCCCAAATTTCTCAATGAAGTTAATATCATGGAATATCAAAGGGCTCAATAGCCCTAGGAAAGGTAGATTATTAAAAAATATGTTGATGCAAGAAAAACCAAGCATTCTTTTCTTATAGGAAACGAAATGTAGTTCAATTTTTCTAGAAAAAATAGCAGTGAAAGCATGGCCAGGGGGACATGTAGTAGCTGTTGATGCTCAGGGAGCTTCGGGAGGACTTGCAATCCTTTGGGATGCGCGAGTCATACAGTTAAATAATATTCAATCTAATAAAAGCTTCATTCAGGCAACCTTTCACCTCTTAGGTTCTAGTATCCATGGGTTAATAACAAATGTTTATTTTCCTCAGGACATAGCTCAAAAAGCTCAGATCCTGAACACACTATCAGATCTCAGCTCAGACAGACCTCATCCACTTTGGATTGTGGGAGGCGACTACAACATGACAGCGAGCATAGAAGAAAAACGTGGAGGCCGAAGCAGAACAAATAATGAGGGCAATCTACTAAAAACTTTCATTCAAAATAACTAGCTGGTGGATGTCCATACAGGCAATGGTCTCTTCACATGGAGCAACAAAAGAGAGGGAGAGCAGCAGATCGCGTCGCGTCTTGACAGGTTCCTTATCTCAGATAATGCAGTACACCTTGGAGGGGAATTTATGGCATCCATACTCCCTGTCTCAGGTTCAGATCATTGGCCCATCGAACTGCAATGGAATAGGCCAGGTAACAATATCAAACGTCCCTTTCGTTTTGAAGAATTCTGGTTTACTCACCCGGACTTTGAGAGGCTAGTAAGATCCACTTGGCTCCATTTCAATCCTTCTGAAGGCACCAGAATGGCCAGGTTTCAACAAAATCTTAAGCATCTTAAAGGGGTAATCAAAAGATGGAATCACAATACGTTTGGCAACATCTTCACAACACAAGCCTCCCTCAACACAGAAATGAAGAAAATCCAGCAAATCATCATTACTGAAGGGCGCACGGAGGAATTAACCAAGCAGGAGCAAGTCTTAGAATCTAGAATCATAGAAAGGGCTAAACAGGAGGAAATATTATGGAGACAGAAATCAAGGATCAGATGGCTAAAAAATGGAGAAAAGAACACTAAATTTTTTCATAAAACAACGGTGCAGCGTAGAATGGTTAATTACATCTCTCACATTAAAAATGAACAGGGGGATAAAATTGAAACTCATGAAGGCATTGAAGAGGAATTCCTGAATTACTTCAAGAAGGCGCATCAGGAGCCCGATTTTAACAGAATGTCGGCCATCAACAAGCTAATTAAGAACATACCAAGGATAATAATAGAGGAACATAACAGTCTTCTCCTCAAGCCCATTAACTTAGAAGAAGTTGAAGAAGCTGTGCGGAATCTGAAGGAAGGCAAGGCGCCAGGACCGGATGGTTTTACATCAAATTTTTTTCATAAGTTCTGGGACTTGATAAAGGATGAAGTCTGGCAGGTAGTAGAGGAATCTAGAGCACTCAGATGGATGTATCCTGGATTAAATGCTACCTTCATAGCCTTAATTCCAAAAGGGGAAGATTCCAACACTCCAGACAAATATAGACCGATTGCGTTGTGTAATATCATCTACAAAATTACTTCTAAAGTAATAGCAACAAGATTAAAGCCGTTGCTCCCTCTGATTATATCGCCCGAGCAATCGGGTTATGTCGAAGGGCGTCAAATAACGGACGGGATTATTCTAACACATGAGATAATTCACTCCTTAAAGCAAACCAAGAAACCAGGTATGTTGCTCAAGCTAGACTTATCCAAAGCTTTTGACAGTCTTAGTTGGGCGTATATTCAAAAAATCCTTTTAGCTTTTGGTTTTGCACACTCATGGGTCAGATGGATCTTCAACCTTCTATCTTCAGTTTTTTTCTCTGTCTTAATTAATGGTATTCCTTCAGCAACTTACCGGCCTTCCAGAGGTATAAGACAAGGCGACCCCTTATCTCCCTTCCTCTTTGTAATTATGGCAGATAGATTAGGCAGAAACATCACCTCGGCCAGACTTACCCAGCAATTACGAGGTCTTTCTTTCAATAATTCCCCCGCCTATTCCCATCAGCAATTTGTAGATGATAATATGCTTTATGGACATCCCTCGGTGCAAGAAGCTCGTATCCTCAAATCTATCCTGTCAACCTTTTCTGATGCTTCAGGAGCCCTCATAAATCGAGTTAAATCCCAAATCTTTTTCTTCAATACCCCTGTGCCTACACAAAGATCTATTGAACGAATCTTGGGATTCACTATTGCCTCTCTGCCCTCCAAATATCTAGGTGCCCCTTTAATGGCCTCAGCCCTTAAGCACTCTTCCTGGAAGCAACTGCTGGAAAAGCTTGAGTCTCGACTCACCCTCTGGACTAATCGAGCTCTGAATATGGCTAGTAGAATTGTTCTTATCAAAGCGGTCCTTCAATCCATGCCCCTCTATCTATTCTCCATACTAGCTGCCCCAAAATGGGTTCTCAAAGAAATCAAGACTCTTCAGCGCAATTTTCTATGGGGAAGCTCGGGGCAAAACCGAAAATGGGCTTTAGTGAAATGGGATAAAGTCTGTCTTCCTAAAATAGCAGGAGGAATTGGGTTAAGGGACCCTGAGCACAGCAATAGAGCAATGGGAGCAAAAATCTGGTGGAGATGGCTTGCCCATCCCAGCACTCCATGGGCCTCTCTTTGGACAGCCAAATATACAAGCAACTGTCCTATGGAAGAACGAATAAGAATGACTGAGCTAAGCACGGGTTCGGTATTTTGGAATTCAGCCATACAACATAGGAGCCTCATACAAGAACACAACTTTTGGGAAATTAAAAATGGAACCACTGCGCGATTCTGGGAAGACTCATGGCAACAATTACCAAGATTAAGAGACATTCTACAAGATCATCAAATTCCAGAACGGGAAATGAATCAATATGCCACAGTCAGCCAATTCTGGAGAACAGGTACCACTCAAGAGCATAGGCAATGGCGAAATGCAAATCAATTTCTATCAAACTGCTCTGAGCAAACGAAGCATTACCTTAATACAGAACTTCAAAAGAGGCAAATCACTATCTCAGAAGGTATGGACACCCTCAGGTGGGGATATGAAGAGAAAGGAATCTTTACCACAAAGGAAGCATACAAAATCATTATCCAAGATCGGCTCAACAAAGATAAACTTTGGGAGGAAATCTGGCGTTCATCCAATTGGCCGAAAGTCTCCACATTCTTATGGCTTCTCTGTCATAATCGAATTCTAACTTGGGATAATCTTAGAAGAAGAGGTTTCTCAGGACCATCTATATGCCTAATGTGTAAGAAGGAGGAGGAAACAGCCATACATCTTATGCAGACATGCCAAATTGGTAGAAAACTCTGGGAGAAGGTAGCTTTTCGCTGTCAAAAAGAGGGCAGAGTACAGGGAGATCTCAAAGCGACTATGTGCAAATGGGATCAACAGCCTTTTCAAAGAAACTTCCTTAATACTCTCTGGCATCTTATACCTGGACTATTAATGTGGAATATATGGAAAGAGCGTAATAGAAGAATTTTCAAAAATCAATCTATGTCTCTAGAGCAACTCTGGATTAAATTTCATCAGAATCTAGTGGAGACTCTTTCCATTAGAGATTGGCACACAGAAGACCTTCCTACTTCACCTCAGGAAAAAATAATATGGGACAACTGGGGGATTCCGATAAATCAAATGGTCGCAGGGATAAAGAACCACATAATGCAGGGACCGGAATTAAACACCTGGATTCCGCCTCCCATCAATATGTTCCAGCTTAATTTTGATGGAGCCTCTAAAGGAAATCCAGGGAAGGCAGGATATGGAGGAGTCTTCAGGGATCATAATGGCAATCCTCACTGTATCTTCATGGGATCGATAGGCTGGGACACTAATAACTCAACAGAATTGGAGGGATTGTGGAGAGGTCTTAAACTAGCCCAAAGGAAAGGTTTATTTCCTCTCATTGTTGAAGGGGATTCACAAATCATAATCAGAATGCTCATCAAACTGTTGCATGGTTCTCCCACACACAAAGTAAGCAATAGTTGGAGAATGGCTCAAAGTTTGGAGTTAATCTACAACTGGCTGGCTCAGCATCAAGCAATTTCTTGCAAACACATCAGAAGGGAAGGCAATAAGCTCGCTGACTTTCTTGCCAACCTTGGAGTGGAAGCCAAGAGCGGTTACTTTGAAGGTCCTATTTCCAGCCTAGATTCAGAGGACCAGATCGTCAAAGTCCAGGAGATTGTCACTAGGGACAAAGCTCAGATCAAGAGAACCCACCCGGATGTGGGTGATCCCTCCAGCTATCAATGATAAACCACAACGAACAGACAGCTCGCTCCATGGATGGCAGGCCGGCGGACTGCATGGTACAGGCCGTAGGTAGAATTAATAGGTTCAAGCTAAGCGAATTAACTCTGTCGCAGCCTCGGAGTTGGCTTGAATTTATTTCGAGCATGGCGACTATGACAGCTCTCTGGTTCCGGATTTTGGATCAATGCAATGGCATCAATGCTTCAGGGCTATATAGGGCTAAGTCGCCTCTGTCATGGAGCATTGTCATTTGGGTTTGGCTGCTTGATCGGCACGGGAGACGCCCTGAGATTTCCAGAGCTCTCTCTGCTCCTGGTCATTTTCATTCCATTTGCCTTCATTGGCTCTCTGCCCTCGCAACCATGATTCGTAGAAGAGGCATCCCTCGCAGGGGAAGTAATTCTGGAAACAGAGGAGGCCGAGCTCGTCCCGTGCCTCAGACTGTTGATCCTATTTCATCTGTTCCGCCCTCATCTCCGATGTCGGAACCGGATAGGTCTCGTCCGAACAACTCTTTTCAGACCTCAAGCTTCTCCTTCCAGAGTCAGCTTAATAGGCCCATTGTGACAATCAATTTCACAGTTTTTGTTTCTGAAGAGGAGGGAAATTCTTCTAGCTCGGCTCCTTCTGATTACGCTCCTTCTCAAGACGACAACATCTTGCTCGGGGACCTGTCCGGACGTGTTTATCATGTGGACCATCGGCAAGAAGACGCCCCGGCTCCGGAACAGACTCAGCATCCGACTCCAGCTCAGGAAAACGCCCCGGTTCCGGAACAGACTCAGCATCCGACTCCAGCTCAGGAAGACGTTTTACTTTGCGGACCCTCTCATAGATATTCCAGAGTTCTGCACCTGGTTACTCATCCAAATGGCGAGCCAGTTCTGGATGAAGATGGTTTCGTTACCTGGCTTGCATCCCCCAGCCCGGAAAAGGAGGACACGCCACCGTTGCCAGGACATGTCGGTTGAGCACAGTAACTTCTTGCCGGGAGGCTCTCTTGCTCATACGTTTTGTTTTTTTGTTCTTATGGTTTTGTGTTGGAAGTTAATGGTTGATGACTGGTCTACTCTTTCATCTGATTATGCTGGAGGTTTTTTTGTACTGGCCGTCAATGCAGGCCAAGAAAATTATAAGAATGCTAAATCTAGTCCGCAGGACTACATTGTAATTTTGATTGAAGGGCTAAACTGTAAAACCCCTGTTTTTCTGGCTGAGGACTGGCTTAGGCCTCCTCTGAGGATGTAACCTTTTTGTACATATTTTTTCACTTTCTTAATAGAATTAGCTTTTATCGAGAAAAAAAAATAGTATAGTTATGAACCTTTTTTATTATTAATAGTTAATAATTAATTAATGAGCTAAACTCTCCAGTGTAAAAGCTATTAAATTTAATATTATTAACTTGGCTATTAATAGACTATTGTGCATTTAATTATAACTGTTAGAGCTATTAAATTTAATATTATTAACTTGGCTATTAATAGACTATTATGCATTTAATTATAACTGTTAATTCTCTTCCGTTAATTTTTTATGTTTTTTATAACTATTTTATATGGACAACTTTTTAGCACAACAAAAACACAAATATTACTATTAAACAAAAATGTTCACATTTTCATTAATAGTTAATAATTAATGAGTTAAACTTCACACTGCAATAGCTATTACATTTAGCTATTATTGACTCGACTATTAATAGACTATTGTGCATTTAATTATAGCTATTAATTCTCTCACATTAATATTTTATGCTTTTGATAAAGTGGCGAAAAACTACCTCTTGTGCAGAGCTTTGTGTGTACAGAGCTTTCCATGTGCGGAAAACTTTGCACAAGTAATGCTTCGCACACTACGAACTTTATGTCCATTTTCAATGCTAGCGCACACTCTTCAACCATTCAACTTTTTAAATTGTTTATTTTGATTTCAACCGTTTTAGCAATGCCTCCACACAATGAAAATGAAAGCAAAAATCTCTACACAAAGCATTAACGATAAAAATATAAATGAAAGCATAAAGAATAGCTAATAGCTATTAATTAATTAGTTGTCTAGAGTTAATTATGAAGCTATAAATGATAGCAGCACAATAGTAATAACAAAATGAACTATAACTATTAATAATTAAACAATAATAGTTTCAAGAAACTATTAAATTTTTATAATATTCCAGTTATTACAAGGAAACCTAGTTACATAAAATACTATAGTGATTAGCTATTTTCATTAATAGTTAATAATTAATGACTTGAACTCCACACTACGATAGCTATTACATTTAACTATTATTAACTTGACTATTAATAGATTATTGTACATTTGATTATAGTTATTAATTTTATGTCATTAATGCTTATTTTTTATAATTATTTTACATGGGCAGCTATTCTTGTTTATTAATAGTTAATAATTAATGAGTTAAACCTTGCACTGCAATAATTATTACATTTAACGATTATTAACCTTACTATTAATATACTATTGTACATTTAATTATAGCTATTAATTATAACACAATAATGTTCTCTGCTTTCAATAATTATTTTACATGGACAAGTTTTCCGCATAATGAAAGCACAAATATTACTATTAAAAAAAATGTTCACACTTCCACACAAAAAAAACACATATATTGCTATTAAACAAAAAATGTTCACACTTCCGCACAAAATTTCATATTCATATAAACGATAAGTTGGACAGTGTGGAGCTATTTATTTTATCTTATTATTGGAAAATCAATACATCATTACCAAAAAAGCGATGTACTAGATAAATGTGATACTTATAGCTCAAGTGTTAATTTTAGTTAACAATAGTATGTTCTATACTTAGCGCAATACTTCAATGTCCTTTAGCAGCCTAATAACAATTTCCAATTTAGTTACCAATAGAAATCACATTAATCATAATAACAATAACTATAGATAGAACATTGAATAACAAAATACAGAAGACAAGCCAAGATAAGAGGACACAAGATTTGGCGGATGCCAGGGAAAAAACCAAAGATGGGGAAAACAATTTGATCAATTCTTCTTATTATTATATCAAATGTTCAACAAAGAGATTATAAAAAGTCAAAGTTGACTTGCCATATCAATATCAAAACAACCCTATCAAATCTGCGGTCAAATTCATCCCTAACCAACAAGCCAATGTTGGTCAAAGTAGCAACAAAATATCCTCAAAGAAGCTTGGTCATACCCAGTCAAACTCGGCATGAACAGGTGGTCAAAGTCAGCTCAAAATAGTCCCAAAGTTAGCGATCAAGCTTGGTCAAACTCTACCTTGAGGTCTGCGATCAACCTGCAATTTATCTTTGCAGTCAAAGTGCTCATAACACCTCAATTTTTGTGCCAAAGAGTATAGTCTACCCAAACAGAAAACTACCCAAAAGATCAAACTCAAAATCTTCTTGGAAAGTCAAAGTCAACACTGGTCAACATTGGTCAAACTGCAAGAAAATCTGAAATTTTTGGCCCTGTAATTCTGTCTTAAATTCATTCTCCTTTGCCACATTTGTGAGTGAGAGAATATGCCCAATAGTTGTACAAATTAATGAGAGGAGAGAGGAGAATGTGTGAGTGATGATAATGTCAAATGAGGTGAGAGGTCACTTATATTTATACAAGTCATTGGGGGTGAAGTGACATGTCTCATGGGCTTCATGATAATGTGGCCAACTTGAAAATTTGCACATGTGTGAGCATAAATTCAAAAACACATTTCTTCTTGTCCAAATTTTATGATGTCATCCTATAAAATGTGATTGGTTCTCATAAAATGAATTTTGATTGTACATTTTTTTAGGAGGCCCATCTTAGACCTCAAAATTCCCCTAATGATCATCAACCATCATGCCATCCTGTCATCATGAACCATCTTTGTAACGCGTCTCTACTCTATTGAACACTGATATAGATAAGAAAGAAGAATCGATCAAGAGTGAGTCACAAGACCTTACGACTCTCCACTGACATGTTGGAAAATGTAACTAGGTTCGGTCTTCATAATTTTACTTGAAGTCAAAATGTAATTTATTTGTCAAAAGAAAGAGAAAAGAATTTTCTTATTGAATTGAATTGACTTATCAAAGCATGGGTTTCATGCTTGGGTCAATGGTTATAGGTCAAGCCTCCATTGTAAGCTATAGGATTGATTCAAAGTCAATTTAATGTTTGTACTCCTCCATCAAGTCATCCTCTCCAGCAAATTCTTCAAGTAGGCCTCAAGTAAGTTATCTACAAGTCGATTTACCTCAATATATTCATGTTAACCTAATATAATAGACGTATCTCTTCATATAAGTCATGTCGGCTCATTTCTATAGACGAACAACTAAATACAAGAGTATAACCTTTGCTCAAATAATCATCACAGAAGTTCAGATTATCTTTGTAATTTGAAAATCACATAAATGCTCTCGGTGCTATCTTAGAAGATATGTTTCAGTTATCACAATTATTATAGGTTCAATACCATTTTAGTTTCGGTGTTATCACATAATTACGGGCTCAGTGTTATTACAGTATTGTCAGCTCAGTGCTATCACAGTTTTGAGGGCTCAGTGCTCCTACAGTGTTAAGGGTTCAATATAATTACAGTGAGAAGGATGTCATTAAAATTCAAAGTGATGGATCTATAACAGTTAGAAGGATGCCATTACCACAATGAAGGATCTATCACAGTTCAGTGTTATCTCAGTGAGAAGAGTTTCACAGTTTCGGTGACATCACAGTTAGGTGAAAAAAGATGACATTTCAAGTTGGTGGTATCACAGTTCGATGACCTTATAATGATAAGGTCTCACAGTGATGATGTCTTAGCGTTACAAGAATTTGGTGCTCACACTGTGATGTAACTTTGGCATGCAGACATGCTGAGAGGAAGAACAAGGATGACTTGATGGAGGAGTCTCTAGTCTAGTTTGTAATGGTCTTGGTCATCTCATCTTGAATCTACTGAAGGAATACTTTGTGACTGGGTTTTCTCCTCGAGGAGGCTTTTCCCTGGCAGCATGCCTAAATCTTGTGTTCTCTTCTTTGGTTGTTTGGAATTAATTTTGATGATAATAAAAGATAATTAAGAAATCTAATACTAATAATGAAACCATCACAAGTTAATGTTGTCATAAGGGAAATCGTTTTAACTGCCAACTCCTTAGATTTCCCAACATGGTATTAGAGATACAATCAAAGTCAAAAGAAATTTTTAGATCTTTGAAACTCTCTCAGTAAGAAGGTCAAAGGCATTTTGACTACAGCTCGATGTTATGCCAACGACACAGTTCAGTACTACTACAATTTTGATGCCACTGCAATGGTTATATTTCAACAATGAAGGATCTCAGATTGATGGTTGATATGAAAAATATCAGAACTATCACAGTTTTCGAGTTATTACAATGAAGACGTTTTTGGTGCTAATGTAGTTCAGTAATGTTATAGTGGTTCTATCTTTGTGCTACCACTACTTCAGTGCAATATTTGTCCCTATGTAATTACAGCGATGAGAGTTAACATGATGCAGGAGCATCTAGCTCACCATGGTCGGGTGAAGTCTCTGCCAAGTTGGAAGGTTGTTGAGTATCTGGATTGTTTTTTTTAATTAGTTTATGAGGTCATGAGATAGGATTTTAGTTTATTTTACTCTTAGTTGTTATGAGGTAAAAGTTAAAAATGTCAAAGTTAAATGTCAGTTAGGGTTGTTATGGTTCCACGGTAATAAACATCAATTTAGGAATTGATCTGCCAATTTAGGAAAGAAAAGACAAAATTATCTAAAAGCAGATCTTGTAATGACAACCAAAACTGTAGTTACCCAACCAATTGTTTCTGTTCAGCTGAAAAACAATTGCAGTTTCAAATTAACTGTAACCAAAAGGTATAAAAGCAGCAATGTAAGACAAGAGAAAGGTTCTGCAATTTCATAACAGAGAAATAAAAGAAACAGAGACAGATCTTATTTCCAAAAACTGTCCATCTGTATTCATTGCCTATCTACTGTAATATTATATCTTCTTTTTATTTATCGAATTTTAATGAACAGTGTTGACAAATAGTGAAAGACCACGATAAGGTCATATTGTTTTTGTGTTCTCGTTGAATAAAAAAACTACAGCAAACTGATTTAAATGTACAGCCACAGAGCGAAGGACCAACGAGTTGAATCACAGTCCGAATAGGGAGTTATAGCAAAAGGACTGAGAGCAAACAAAACTAGCAACAGAGTGCCGAAGAAGTAAACCACAGTTAAGGTAATTTCGAACGAGTCCTCATAATTTTTATAAATCAAATAGATATCACAAAACCATGTTCTCATTGCTATTGACCGATACATAGATACATTACATTCACTAATAAACAAAAACAAGTGTCGCGTCCAGAGTGGACAAACCCTGGCCTAGGGTTTGGGAACAAAAACCCAAATAATCAGTCAAATGAATGACTAACCAGAATAGGAAATTACAACCAGGCAGAAGCCTCATCTCCGCAAGGGACAACGACTATATACGACAAGCAAAGATGGCAAAACAAAATCTACAGAAAACCCAAAGATCTAACAGTGCATTGACGGATTGAAGTGCCAGAGCCTACCGGCAGAGGTTTGCTACCATTGGAAGACCGACTCCCGGAGGAACCCGCGTACCCAGGTCGAGCCATTGACCTATACACACAACAGAGCACCATTAATATAGTTACACAACAAAGAACTGAAGCCAAAGCAACCACAGAAATAGGAGGGTTTCATATATTACTTGAGCAAGCCGGACCCAGGGTTCAAGGAGCAGAGCCATGATCGAATCGACAAAGCTGAGACAGAAGGAGCATTTCTGGTTAGCATCAATACCATGAGAAGGCTGAATTGAATCAGGGATGGAGTCAATACCTGTTTCAAAGCCGCGAGAACCTACTAATTTGTTGTCTGAATCCAAGGACGACGGAAGTTAAACCATTTTGTGCACAGAACAGTGATCAGAGATACAAATAATAGTAGTAGAGGTGACCATACGAAAGCAGAGACAATAAAACAATAGCAAGGAGTAGTTAACAGACGAGACACCAGGTTCTACAACCAAACTAAAGTAGAACAGCAGAACGAGACTAAAAAAACTTACCGTGTGAAAAGGAGCCGAGCGAGCACACCACGAGAACCAGAACAGTTTCGAGTCACCGGAGAAAACCACTGACAAAATCATAACCAGGATTTTGAGACTGATACTCACCCACAGTCATACCCGGAGAAGAACCAGGGATTTCCATACTCACCAGACCAAAAACCACACAACAAACTCTCGCAGCAACTTCACAAGCAAACAGAACAATCTCAAATGACCGGGAAGCCAAAGTGTTTTGGCCAAAGAATCAACGGAGGAACCAAGCCCGAGGTGTGTAGGTAAGAATTGAATGTGGCATTAATTGCTCACAGTTGCCAACCCAACGTTCACTGACCACCTTTGCATGCGACCGCCAGAAAAGTCTAACACGTTGTAAAGTCTGGCAACTGTTGTAAAGCTGAGGACATGTGGAGTTGTGGGCCAGTGTGGCTGGGCTACGTCATAACAACAAAAGTAAACTCACATAAATATCAATGACTCGATGACCTCATCTTAATGCAATTTCAGTGATATAAGTTCAAAAGAATAAATCTCAGAAACTTGCATATACCTTTCTGTGATGAAGTCTAGGTGACCACAATGAAGTTATTTTGGTGTATCTACACTCTTGCTTCCATCTCATTGCTATGATAATTCGGTGTAAAACGCAGAGATGAAGCCTTCCACAACACCACAGTCTTTCAGAATCTGAAGTCTGTCCTATAAAATATGAAATTAATAGTCCAAGGAACCAACTTGAAGAAAGGACTCTTTGAGGATCTGGAACAAAGAAACTCAATATTAAATAGAATATTTATATGTATTTATTAATAATGATTGAAGGATGATTTACAAAGTGAGAGGCTCGAGCTTAAATACAGCCCTACGTGCCTCTTGGTGAATACTAATAGTTTTACAAAATACTAAAAAAATTATATAACATTGCCTTCCTCCCAAAAAGATGTTTTGTCCTCAAAACATACGTAATGACGGATGTTGTTGATGAAACGCTTCAGTCTCTCGAGAAGCTTCTTCTTCTAGTAATTCCTTCCACTTGATCAAGTATTCTTTGATTACTCGTGATCAGATCTTTTTTTCCCTCGTGGATATGATACCTTCTGGTTCTAAAATGACCCTTCCTTCATTATCTAAGGATGGAAGCATTGTTTGTGTTTATTGATGGTCACCAAGTGCCATTTTAAGGCAATATTCATGGAATGCATTGTGGACACGACTTTTATCTAGAAGGGTTAAACTATATGCAACTTGGTTGATCTTTTTGTTGATCTGGTATGGTCCATACAACTTTGGTGCCAAATTATTTTTTCCTTTTTTTAAGGACAATTGCTTGTATGGCTGGAGCTTGACAAATACCCAATCTCCAACTTCAAATTCTCTTTTGGTTCTATTTCGGTCAGCTTGTTGTTTCATATGATTCCTTGCATTATTCAAATTTTATTTTATAGTTTGGAAACTTTTTGGGTTTCTTCTGACTGGTTTTTTAAAGTTGGCAGCTTCGTCTCGATGATAGCAAGGTCCTTCCATTTCGGAAGTTTGTAACCATACAAATCTTGAAAGGGAGTCATTTTCGTTGATGTGTGGTAAGTGGAATTGTACCACCATTCGGCAAGATGTAACCACTGAGCCCACTTGTTTTGTTTGTCTGTGGCATAACAACACAGGTAGGCATCCACACATTTATTGACAACCTCGATTTGGCCATTTGTTTGAGGGTGGTAAGAGTAAATCATGTTGAGGTAGGTTCCTATATGATTGAAAAATTCCTTCCAAAAATTACCCTTAAATTTGGCATCTCTATCGCTCACAATAAGCTTGGGAAATCCATGTACTTTGTAAACATTTTTGCAAAATATTTCAACGATTTGTTTTGTTGAATCTGATTTCCTCATTGCAATAAAGTAAGTATACTTGGTGAGTCTATCGACTACTACAAGAATTTTATCCTTACCATCAGACACAGGTAAACCTTCAATAAAGTCCATTGATATTTCCTCCCATTTCTTATGTGGAATGTTTAAGGGATGAAGTATTTCGGGTGTCATAATATTTTCATTTTTATTTCTCTAGCATTTTTCGCATTCACCTACATATTTTTGAATATCATTGCTTATTCCCATCCAAAATAAGGATTGGTGTGCGTCGTAGTAGGTCTTAAATTATCCTACATGTCTACCTGACATTGAATCATGCGACTCTTTGAGAACCTTGGCTTTAAATTTGGAATCTACATTTAGATAAATTCTTCCCTCGTACCATAGAATATCATTCTCCCATTCAAATTTTGAATTTTGAGGAAGATTATTGATTATAGCACTTTTTTCTGGATTTTCTGCGTATTCACTTCGAATCTCATTAAGCCATTCGGGAATAACTAATGACACTGTGAGTAATGATGGTTCATCGTCTCTCCTCGACAAAGTGTCAATTACTACATTATCTTTCCCTTTCTTGTGTAATATATCCATGTCAAAGGTAGCGATTTTTTCTATCCATTTTTGTTGTTCTATAGATAGCATTTTCTATTGAAGAAGATGTTGAAGACTATTATGATCTATTCGTATTAAGAATTTACTTCCCAAGAGATATTGTCTCCATTTGGCTAATGTGTGCATAATAGCAAGCATTTCCTTATTGTATGTAGGTTTGAGACGTTCGTGCTTATTGAGCTTTCTGCTTTTGAACGTGATTGGATTACCATCCTACATTAGTACTTCTCCTATGCCAAAACCCGAAGCATCACATTCAATTACAAATTGTTTTGAGAAGTCTGGAGTTGCTAATACAGGGGCATTAGACATAACTTCCTTCAAATCTTCAAAACACTTTCCTGCTTCATCATTCCATCAAAATGAGTTCTTCTATAGAAGGTTTGATAGGGGTGTGATTATATGGGCGTAATTTTTAAGAAATCTTGAATAATATCTGGTCAACCCTAAGAATCCTCTTATATTGGAGATATTAGTTGGTTTGGGCCTCCCTTATAGCCTTGATCTTAATAGCATTCACTTTTACTCCTTCATGGGATATTATGTGTCTGAGATATTCTACTTCTTCCTTCCCAAAGGTGCATTTACACTTCTTGGCATAGAATTTATGCTCTTCCAATTATGTAAGAACTTTCTCCAAATTTTGTGGGTTCTCCTTCCAATTTTTACTATAAATTAAAATTTCATCAAAGAACACTAAAACGAACTTCCTTAGATATGGATGAAATAAATCATTCGTAGTAGCTTGGAATATTGTTGGTGCATTGGTTAACCCAAAAGGCATTACTTTAAATCCTTAGTGACCTTCATGTGTTCAGAATGCATTTTATGTCTTTCAGCCTTATTCTGATTTGATAATATCCTAACCTTAAGACCAATTTTGAGAAATATCTAGCGCCATGTAGTTCATCCAGCATTTCACCAATGAAGGGAATTGGGAACTTGTTTTTAATGTTATTTTGTTTAGTCCTCAATAATCGATGCATAATCTGAACGATCCATCTTTTTTCTGCACCAATACAATTGGAGCAGCATACTGACTTTTACTTTTTGAGATGATGCCACACTTTAAAA
The DNA here is from genome assembly GCA_031772625.1 of Pinus tabuliformis. Taxonomy (NCBI): domain Eukaryota; kingdom Viridiplantae; phylum Streptophyta; class Pinopsida; order Pinales; family Pinaceae; genus Pinus; species Pinus tabuliformis. Next base: position 665,196,061 of record CM062809.1, on the reverse strand, counting down.
GATCTTGGATTAATCTCTCAATTTTCATTTTTTGATGATGGGGATATCAATAGAGTTTGATGTTGACAAGGTTTGATCCCGCTTTGACTTCTATTGTATGCTTGATTTCTCTATTAGGAGGAATTATCTCTTTTACTTTTGGTGCTTCCTCATTGATCAATTTTGAAGTTAACATTTCTAATTGGTGACAATGTATTACATAGGCTGGTGCTCTTCTTCAAATCATTTTCATCATTTGGGATGATGATACGATTTGATTTTCAGGTGCTTGGAATCCATATAACTTGTATTTTTTCCCTTCCCATTTAAATTTTATAAACTATTTTTGATGTTTGGCAGAGTATGTACCAAGGGTTTGTAACCATTGGATACTTAAGACCACATCTACTCCTCCTAATGCTACAGTGTAGAACGGAGATTCTAAATTAAAGTCTTGAATTTGCAATTTGAGTTTATGGAATTTCCCTACATTTTCAATCTTCTTATCGTCGGCTACCATCACCTTCATCTTGGGCATGGGAAATGTGAAAAATGTTGAGTCTCGTCACCACGGTTGAGTAGAAAAAATTGTGGGTGCTACAAATGTCGATGAGAACCATTACATTGTTCTTCTTGATATGTCGTTTTAATTTTAATGTTTGGGGTTGTGATATATCTGTCATAGCCGATAGTGACACTTGCGGAATGCTTTCCTTGTCTAGTTCTAAAGAGAATTCTAGGGCATATTCGATTTCTTCTACGTTTGATTCATCACTATCTGAATCATTAGTTGCTTCAGAGTTATACATATTCTTGGTCTGTTTTCTTTTAGCACACCTATGTTTAGCGTCCCACTTTTCACCACAACATTTGCACTTGCCCTCTTTCATCCTTTGCATTTCCACATTAGTTTTTTCTCCTTCACGAAGATGTCATGGAACATATTTTTTGTTATCCATATTCGCAGACTGGGGAAATCTTCATCTCGAATATACTTTTTCAGCCTTTGACCACAACATCTTTTCAAATTTCTTTTCAGCATCTTTTGCTTTTTGTCTTGCTACTTCTATCGACGTAATGTCATGAAGCTCAAGTTCTGCTCGTAGATGGGTTTTAAGTCTAGAGGTGTACGATTGGATTAGATGAGTTTCTGATAATCCAGGTACTCGTGTTGCTAAAGTCTCCCATTCTTGAGTGTATTCATCCACATCTCCTTTTTGTCGCAATCTAGTGAGGGTTACAATAACTCTTCTTCCTTGACACCTTGGAACCTTTTAAAGAATGCATCCTTAAATTTTCTCCAACTGATACCAAGTGTCGTCTTCTGCCACCACATATACCCATTATATGATTTGCCTTCCATTTTCATGGAAGTGTGCTTAATCTTCTCATCATCATTGTCAATATCATAAATCTCAAAATATTATTCTACTTTATTGAGCCAAGCAATGCTGCATTTTTCGTTACCGTCAAATTTGGGTAGCTCGATTTTTTCTCTTCATTGATATGTCACTAATGGTGGAGTGAAAAAGGGGTATTGATTTGAAAACAACATATTGATGAATGGATTCCAGAGATGCTTATTTTGAAATTTCGTGTTAGTATTTTCTAGATTAAGCGTGGAAGATGTCTTCGGGGACTCAGGTTTCTCATGTGCGTCTGATGATTTTGGCAAATCTAGAGAATTGAGATGTTGAGTCGCTTCATTATTCTAGGGTATTTAGTGGGGTGTAATCTTTAGGCTGGTACAGATACAACCCAACATCACCATAGCTTGGTCCACCTTAACTGAAAGGTCTGCCTGATCCTTTTTAAATTCATTCTTGTTCTCCTTGAGTGACTCTTTATTCCATTTGTTGTGTCCTACAATGTCTCGATTTTGTCTCCATGTTCGGTCACCTTAGCCTCAAGTTCTATCATTTTTTTATTGAAATCATCCATTGACATTGATGCAACCATTGAAGTGGTATGCGGTGGAGTATACTTATCCATCTTATAAAAAAAAAAAAAAACAAACAAAAAATTGACCTAATTTTTTTTAATTAATTAGTTAATTATTTTGAATTATAAAGTTTTTATAATATATAGTATAAATGTATAGTTATAACTCTAATAATAAAATTAAAAGGCATGAGGGTCATGACGAGTTGGAGGCATCAAGGTCACGACAAGTTGGAGGCACAAGAGCCACAACGATGAAGGAAGGTCGGGCAGACACTGTCAATTGGTCGGAAAAAACCATAGAGTGTGTCAGTCGGATGAGTGAAATGAAGAAGGGATGACAAGGATGACAGGGAATGGTATGTCGATGGAATGAAGAATGGATTGTAGGGAATTGAACGACAGTTGTGGATGGAAGTGGACGACGACATAAAAACGGCGGAACAGTGGATCAAAGGCGACAGAAAAAATACGATTCGACCTGTGCGGAAGTAGAGAAAATGAGGATAGCCTAGCTCCGATACCATATGGAACAGAGAAACACAGTATTAAACAAAATATTTTTATGTATTTATTAATAATGATTGAAGGATGATTACAAAGTGAGAGGCTCAAGCTTAAATACATCCCTACGTGCCGCTTGGTGAATGGACATGATCTTGGGCATGATTACGCCCAAGATCATGCCCTATGCCCTAATTAACTAATAGTTTTACAGAATAATAAATTTTTTGTATAACAAGATCTGAGTACAAGGAACCAAGTAAGTATTGTTACTACAAGAAGTTGTCAAACTAAGAGGTATGTAATTACAAGGTAAATATGTTCATGAGTCTTTAGATTTAACTTATTCTTATAACTAGACTAGGATAAAGATAATAATCCCTAGATTAGAACCGTAATACTTGTTTTCTAGAGTTTATAAATAATCTAGGATGTCAAATAAAAGGTCCTACTGTTGATTGAAAGTATGAACAACTTATCATAGGATTCCATCCTTCATGATTGTAAATCTAACTTAAGAAGTCAAATCATGTCCTTAGTATCACATGTTCTTCTTGAAAGTATGCATTACAGGTATAGAAGATCATGGCTTACACTTCCTACAAGGTTTGTCAAGAAACATCTCCAGGTATGTATTAGACTATAAAATTCTATTTATCCTATTTTGAAGATTTGCATTACAGTAGCCTTTAATCATAATGACTCTTGTTCCAGGTGATTTATCACTTGGTAAATCTACCCCTCCTCATATTCTTAATTGATTTAGTAGAACCCTAGACAGGTTCTCTGGAAAACCCTAACCTAAGGGTATGTTGACAATGTGTGAAACCCTAGCCTACTTAGGGTTATTATGAAATGCTAATTAAAGTTTTTGTTGATGATGTCATGTTTTGGATTAGTATGATCATGAAATCTTAACTTGTCAGGGTTGAATGATGTTTGTCTGAAATCCCGAAATTTTGGAATAGTAGGGTTTGCTTTGCTACGAAACCCTAGATATTTAGGGTTTGGTTGGGTTTATAAGAAAAACCCATGTTATGTATTTAGAGTCCTAGGGATGAAACCCTAGGCATGTGTTCATAGGTTGAAACTCTAACTTATTCTAGGATGGTATATGTCTAACGTTGCATAGCATATGTTGTGTTTATGATGTACTCATGAATTCCTAGATATATGTGTTAACTTAAGTGTAAATGGGCATGAGTCCTAGAGTTTGGAAACAAGCCCTAGTCGAAGTTTGATGGTCTAGGACAATGTTTGGAAAATCTAGGCTTTAGCCGTTAAACCCTAGTAGTAGTTAAATTATCTAGTATGTATAATCATATGAATTTATATAGTGATTGCTGAGAATTTGTAATTTGAAATCTAAGGTTTACATCAAACTCTAGTAGATGCTCATCATGATGTCGGTTAAGTTGTGATTGATTTTTATTGTTGAAGCTCATGTATGAAATCTTAGTGAGGATTCTAACTCTTGAATTCTAAAAGTTGTTAGATTCATTTATTTGATTTGTTTCTAGGGTTTGCTATATGAAGGAACTCGTTGAAAGAATATTGGAACCCTAGAATAATGAGTTTGAAATCTTGATGAGCTATGAATGTGATTTAGGGTTTGTAATTAAACCTAGGCAAGAAGTTGAAATATAGTCTCTTGTTGATTATGTTAATGCTTCCACTATTATAAAGTTTTTGATATGGCTAACTTCATGCTTTTATAATTTTGGTTGTAATTTTTATCTAAGTTTTGCAGGTACATTATCTTCAAGTTGGTGAAGATGATCGTAAAATAAAGTTGATATGATAAGCATGATATATGAATGACTCTGATAATATGGATGGAAGCCATGAAAGATTCTCTGATGTCGTAAAGAAGTAGTACAACTCCCTAAGTTAAGAGGGAGCCTAGATGAAATCTCCCTAGGATAAGAGGATGGTTGAGAATATTCTTTATACAAGAATGATTAAGTCATCTCTGATTAAGAGGGAGTGAAAAATATACGTATCTACTCCATGTGTCATGCATTGGACTAGGACTAATAACCATAAGTCTTAGTGAAGGCCATGAGTGAGAGAAGGAAATTGGAGAATGCATTTTTGCTAAAAGAAGGAAAGCAGGATCCGATTGAAGAATATGTTATTGTATAAGAAGTAGGAAAGGAAAGTGTATGATTAAGGAATCCTCTATCAGATATTTGGTTGATAGTCCTACTATGAAAAGTTGAGAAGCAATATCAAATTGTCTGGGAGACCCTAAAGGTTTGTATTTGATTATGTACATATGAAAGTGTATTATTGATTTGGGTTGTGTTTGTACAAGTGAATCTCTCAAAGGTTTTGATAGCATGTTGGTTACCAATCAATTTGATTGGGAGAGATTGGTCATCTTTGATCTGTTGGATCAAGCAGTGTTGAGGCTTTATGAGTGAAACATTGCCTGGGAGGACATCTAGCCAGCACTTTGTGTTGATGTCTAGTTCTCGTAGTTGGAAAAGTTGGTGTTGATTATAGAGATTTGTTTCTTGATACACACCTGGATCTTTGGGTTGGTAGTTAGCAAGTAAGCATGATGGTACCTAGAGAGGTTGAAAACTTGAGTCCATATTAGTCCCACCCAGATAGATTTCCCTAGTCAGGAATCTAGTTTGTGGCATTATGGTGCCTAAATTGTTGAGAGGCCAATGGATAGGTTGCCCTAGTTAGGAATTTAGTCCATGGCATTACGGTGCCTAAACTTCTTCATAGATGATGTGGTTTGAGATCTTCCATGTACCTCTTTGGTTATATGTAAATATGAATACCTCCCTAGATAAGAGGGAGTTTTGGAAAATGTAACTAGGTTCGGTCTTCATTATTGTACTTGAAGTCAAAATGTAAGTTATTGTCAAAATAAAGTGAAATGAATTTTATTGTTAAATTGAATTGACTTATTAAAGCCTGGGTTTCATGCTTGGGTCAATGGTTATAGGTCAAGCCTCCATTATAGGCTATAGGATTGAGTCAAAGTCAATTTAATGTTTGTAATCCTCCATCAAGTCATCCACTCCAGCAAATTCTTCAATTTGGCCTCAAATAAGTTATCTACAAGTCTGGTTCCCTCAATATATTCATGTTGGCCTAATATAATAGACACAACTCTTCATGTAAGGCATGTCGACTCATTTCTATGAATGAACAACTATATAAAGGAGTATAACCTTCGCTTAAATCATCATCACAGAAGTTCAGATTATCTCTATAATTTGAAAATCACAGAAATGCTCTCGGTGCTATCTCAGAAGATATTTTTCGGTCATCACAGTGATTATAGGTTTGGTTCCATTTCAGTTTCGATGCTATTACAGAATTATGGGCTCGGTGTTATTACAATATTGTGAACTCGATGCTATCACAGTGTTGAGGGCTCGGTGCTCCTACAGTGTTAAGGGTTCAATGTAATCACAGTGAGAAGGATGTCATTACAATTCGGAGTGATGGATCTATCACAATTTGAAGGATGTCATTACCACAATGAAGGATCTATCACAATTCAATGTTATCTCTGTGAGAAGAGTCTCACAATTTCAGTGGCATCATAGTTAGGTGAAAAAATATGACATTTCAGATCAATGGTATCACAATTAGGTGACCTTAGAGTGAAAAGATCTCATAGTGATGATGTCTCAGCGTGACAAGAATTTGGTGCTCACACCGTGACATAAATATTGCCATGCATACATTGTGAAAGGAAGAAAAAGAATGACTTGATGGAGCAGTATTTAGTCTAGTTTGTAATGGTCTTGGTTGTCTCGTCTTGAATCTATTGAAGGAAGAATTTGTGATTAGGTTTTTCCCTGGCAGCATGTCTATATCTTGTGTTCTCTTCTTTGGTTTTTTGGCATTAATATTTATGATAAGAAAATATAACTAGGAAATCTAATACTAATAATGAAAACATCCCAAGTTAATGTCATAATAAGGGAAATTGTTTTAACTACCAACTCCTTGGATTTCTTAACATGACAGAAGTTAGTCCAGAGGTAGAACCTCAATCATACTTGATCCCAGATCAAGTTGTTGAACACCATGCATCATGGACAAAGGGAGCACGACAATACCTGATGTTTCCATCTGTAGTGCTATCGTCTCTATCCACTTTTCCCAACTCATTGGCCAGATGAGAGGTGCTTCCCATAAGTCCCAGACTACATGGGTAGGATGTATGTTGGGGCATCCATAGGAGAAGGTGAACCACTCATCCTACTCATATGCCATAGGAGAAGGTGAACCATTCATCCTATTTATATGTCAATTGTAGGGGAAGGTGAACCACTCACCCTACACACATGTCAACCATCATGGGATATCACAAGGGAAGGTGAACCACTCACTCTATGGTCGCTCATAGCTCCAAGAAGTACCACAAGCCCCTAGGAGCTTCAAGAACGACCCTCATGGGAGGGTATTTCCATGACTCCAAGCCTCTCTTGGAAGGCTAAGAATGTGACCTTCCCTAAGGGCTTCGTAAGGATGTCTACGACCTACTCATCAGTCTTGATGTGTTGGAGCCTTATTGCTCCCCGGTGTACCATATCCCGGATAAAATTGTACCTGATATAAATGTGCTTGTGGTGGTCGTGGAACACGTGATTCTATGAAATCCGAATCCCACTTCGGTTTCGTAATAGATCATGGTGGTATCTAGCATGTGCTTAAATAACTCACTGAAAAGCTTCCTCAGCTAGACAGTTTCACAACATGCCATACTAGCAGCAATATATTTTGCCTCGTTGATGCTCAAAGCAATCGACTTTCACTTCTTGCTCATCCAAGAAATTGAAGCAGATCCCAATGGGAAGCAAAATCCAGACATGCTCTTTCGATCCACCACACTGCCAGCCCAGTCAACATCAGTATATCCATGTAGCCTCAAATTCTCGGTAGTGTATTTCAATCCATAGTTGATTGTGCCACAGAAATATCTCAAGAGATTCTTAGTAGCAATCCAATGTATGTGATGAGGCTCAACCATAAACTGACTTAATGTATTCACAATGAAGCATGTGTCCAAACAGAATTTTACCAAGAACATTAGGGCCCTCATAAGTTGTCTATATTGAGAAGGATTTGTCAATTCAAGTCCAGCAACACTTCCACATAGTTTGTTCAAGTTAAGTTCCATCAGAGTAGACACAAACTTGCAATCCACCATCCCACATCTCTCGGGCATCTTTATAATGTATTTTCCTTCAGAAAGGAAAATATCACCTGGCTTTTGCCAGACCTCTAAGCCTAGGAAGTAGAGCATCAGACCTAGTTCATCCATCTCAAACTCGAAAGCCGACTCTCTCTTGCATTGATAAATGAGAGGGTATGCTCCTGTCATAAAGAAATCATATACATAAAGGACCAAAATAAGAGGCATGTCCTTTTCAACCTTGAAGTATATGTTAGGATCAACATCGTCCTCGTAAATCCTAGCTTCATAAGATAGCTATCAATCCTTTCATACCAAGCCGTAGGGCTTGATTCAACCCATAGAGGGTTTTCTTCAGCCTACATACGTGTGTCCTTTGATCTTGTACTTCGAACCCTTGAGGTTGTTCCATGTAGACTTCCTCCTTAAGTGAGACATGCAAGAAACCAATCTTAACGTCCATTTGATGTAGGCTTCATCCTTAAGAGGTAACAAGAGCAATAATAGATCAGATAGTGATATATCGAGCAACTGTGCAAATATCTCATCATAGTCCACTCCTTCCTTGTTAATTTTAGGTATGTTCTATGCTAGAGCAATTTATTTAAATTTTTTTTCCAGATTAGCAATCACATCATCATAAATTAAACTTCAGATAGAACATAAATATAAATCGTAGAAGACAAGCCAAGACAAGAGGACACAAGATGTGGCGCTAGCCAGGGACAAACCCCAATGTGGGGAAACCCTTGATCAATTCTTCTTTTATGTTCTTCAAAGTTCAACAGAGAAAGAGAGAGAGAGAGATAGTACATTTACAATAGAAGTCAACACTTTGACTTTTGATATCACATGAGATCAATTGAAGACATATGCTTCAATTGATTCTCTGAGGTGACTCCTTCACCTATCTTAGTGTTGCATCTCATCCATTTGCGACACCTTACCGTGTAGCACCATGCTGTCCCACCAAAGTGTTGGACCTAGATGACTGAGCTGCTCTCATCTATGCTGCTCATCATGTTGCATCTTCCATGGTCTCGCCCATGCTTATGATTACATTCATCTTGATGTTGTCCATGCTCCATGTATCATTGTGTTGCCCATGCACATGATCTCATACATCATGCTGCCCATATATCTCATGATGTCCATACTCATCATGCTACCCATATATCTCATGATGTCCATATTCATCATGTTTCTCATATATCTCATGATGTTTTCCATATTCATCATGTTGCCCATATATCTCATGATGCTATCCATATTCTACATAGAGTGTCTTTCATGCCATGCCATGCTAACACAATTCCACTGAAGATTGTTACAGTCATACCATTGACTGCTATATCAACATTGTTGTCCTCAAAGATGACAGTGTATATGTTTGGCACCCTTATATTTGACTGTGGCTCAGGCTGCAGCTTATCTTGCAGCTTGACTATGGCCTCATGTCCTTATGACTGCAGCTTCCTTCACTGTGTAAACATATTTCCTAAGTGTCCCTTATTCCAGCGTATCAATTTCACTACAGCTGCGTTGAATATTCAATGTGTATTCATTGACAGCGTGTATATATATCATTGACAGCGTATCTACACTTCTCATATGTGTTGCGGTTCATTAACTGTGTATAAAGGTTTCCATGGACAACGTATAAGGCTATCATGTCGTGCGTATATATTTCCTTTATTTTAGTGTATGGACTACGTGGATAAGGTTACCATATTGTGCGTATATATTGCCTTCATTACAACATATGGACTGCGTGGATAAGGTCCTTCATTCCAGCATATAATTAAGGTTACCATATTGTGCGTATATATTGCCTTCATTACAACATATGGACTGCGTGGACAAGGTCCTTCATTCCAGCATATAATTAAGGTTACCATATTGTTGTGTATATATTGCCTTCATTACAGCGTATGGACTGCGTGGATAAGGTCCTTCATTCCAGCGGCATTATGACTGCGGCTCTTTCTATTACAACTCTTGATTGTGATTAGAACATCTGTAGCTAGAGCATCCAATGTATTCTTTTTGTGTCTTCTCCTTCTCCAAAAACCCAAGATGTGGAGAGGAGGAGTTCACATGAAGAATGTGTGAACAAATGACATCAAATCCTCTTTTATTTATACCAAAAACGTATTGGTTGATACATGATGTTTGGGATTCTTGAGCCTACATAAGTTGCAGGGCGGCTTGATAATTACATAATCAAAATAAATTCATATCTCCATAAATACTTATCGGAATCGAATGATCTTTGGATCAATCCTACACCTATCGATGAGAGGGATCCAATAAAATTATCAGCTACCATAAATAAGCTGACCCGCATGGAGTTTTTCCCTAGTTGCCACTTTTACCTCTCCCTCTCAACTAGGGAGAACTCCATCCGCTAATCCATATGTCTGACTGTATTGTTTCTGCCATTAGTGCCCTGCACTACTCTACTTTGCTCTGCTCAGCTCTGCTAGCTCTACTCAGCTCTGTTGGCTCTCCTCTGCTCAACTTAGCTCTGCTGACTTTGCTCTACTCAACTTAGCTCTGCTGAACCATGAAGAGGAAGAATTGATAGAGAATTTCTCAAAACATTCTCCACTGACCCGAAGTCAGTCTCAAAGTGCGTACCGCTGGTCCCAAACCAATCTCATCCGACCCAAAGCTAGTGTCATAGTGGGTACCACTCCTACTACTGGTCCCATACTAGTATCATCAGTCTTAGAGAGTGTACCACTGGTTCCAGACTAGTCTCAATCGACCCGAAGTCAGCTTCATAGCATGTACCACTCTCACTGGTCCCAGACCAATCTTCTACTAACCTTAAGTCAGTCTCAGAGTATGTACCACTGGTCCCAGATCAATCTCAACTGACCCGAAGTCAGCGGCATAGTAGGTATAACTCCTACCACTGGTTCCAGACCAGTATCATTGATCCCAGATCAATGAAGGTCATCCTAGCATAGGGAGTACGATAGATACAGCGATGCGCCCATTGATACTACTATGGTCCCTATCCTCATTTCCCTGCTCATTGATCAGATGAGAGGTACTTGCCATGAGCCCAAAACTACATGGGTAGGATGCCTTGACAGGAGAACTTAAACAATCATGTCCTTACATGAGAACTAATCATCTTGATACACAATCGCCATGGAGAACACATCATCCAGGCCTCACAAGAGAACTAATCATCCTGCTACACAATCGTCATGGAGAACACATCATCTAGACCTCATAGGAGAATTAATCATCTTGCTACACAATCGTCATGGAGAACACATCACCCACACCTCACAGGAGAATTAATCATCCTGCTACATAGGAGAGGGAATCATCCTGTCCCATAAGAGAGCGAATCATCTTGTCCCACAAGAGAGCGAATCATCTTGTTCACAGGAGAGTGAATCATCCTGTCCATAGGAGAGCGAATCATCCTGTCCCACAAGAGAGCGAATCATCTTGTCCCACAAGAGAGAAAATCATCTTGTCCACAGGAAAGCGAAACATCGTGTCCACAGGAGAGCGAATCATCCTATCCCAATGCGCACCACCAGGGGAGGGCGAGTCACCCTGTGGTTGTATGTTGCTCCAGTAAGAACCGCAAGCCCCCAGAGCTCCCAGAGCTCAATGTATGCAACATGCAGGACCCTTTTACAAGGGTCTCTCGATGACTCCAAGTTGTTCAGGAAAATCACAAATTTGATCTTTCCATAGGGCTCTAACAAAGTGTACCAACCTGTACATCATCTCAGTGCGATGGAGCCTCCTTGCTCATCAACTTACCATATCCCAGATAAGGCAGTATCTGATGTCTATCTGCTATAGAAATCATTGAATACGAGATTCCTCAATAATCGAATAACACCTCTGGTTGTCACAGAGAATCAAGTGGTATTCATCATGTGTACTCACTAAAGAGTTTCCACAACCAGACAACTTCATACGAGGTCATACTCGTAGTTATGTATCCGATTTCGGCGGTACTTATAAAAAACGATTTCTTCTTCCCACTCATTGTTATGTACCTAGGGGGGATAATATGGGGTACCAAGGGAGGTACCCAAGGTAAAAATGTAATAATGGGATGGGCCATAGTAATAAATAAGGTGGTTAACCCATGTCATGTAAGGGACCACAAGTAGTTAATAATAATGTAATGGCCTCATGGTATTAGTTGATGGTATGAGGAAACCATGGTAATGATGCATGGTATTGTATGTATGAGGCCTATATAAAGGCTAGAGACTCCACATATGAATATGAAGAGAAGTATTCTTGTATGAACAGGCATATGGCTTGTGGAGTGTTCTCCTTCCTTAAGGAGTGAATGTATGGTGTTGCCCTACCTTAAGGGTTTGATCAATAAAGAAGCATTTATCTATAGTTATATCTTGTTATTTCTTGGGTTTAGTCTATTCTCATAATATTTCCAGGTTAGATCTATAACAAGTGGTAAAGGAGAACACTCCACAAGCCATATGCATGTTCATACAAGAATACTTCTCTTCATCTTCATATGTGGAGTCTCTAGCCTTTATATAGGCCTCATACATACAATACCATGCATCATTACCATGGTTTCCTCATACCATCAACTAATACCATGAGCCCATTACAGTATTATTAACTACTTGTGGTCCCTTACATGACATGGGTTAACCACCTTATTTATTACTATGGCCCATCCCATTATTACATTATTACCTTGGGTACCTCCCTTGGTACCCCATATTATCCCCCCTAGGTACATAACACTCATCCATGATATCAAAGTAGAATCCAAAGAGAACCTGCACTGAAAAGTGCTCTAGTGATCATCCACACTGCCTGCCCAGTCAGCATTCAAATAATCATGCAGTTTTCATATTCCCGGCAGTGTATCTCAATTCATGAGAGATTGTGCCCCGAAGATATCTCAGAAGATTCTTGGCTCCAATCCAGCGAGGCTCAACCAAATATGAGCTCACCATACTAACTGCAAAACATATGTCCAAAATCCAACTCCCTCTTACTTCTGCAAATGAGAGGGTCTGCACCTGTCAGAAATAGTTCATCCACATAAGGTGCGGTATGAGAGGTCCATCATCCACAACCTTCGGATAATGGTTTGGATTGGTTTCACTCCCAGTGAATCTCAGCTTCATCAAACAGCTATCAATCCTCTCATTTTACGCCCGAGGTGTTTTGCTTCAAGCCATAGAGGGCTTTCTTCCACCTGTATACATGAGATTCCCACTCATGAATCTCAAACTCCTCGGGTTGTTCCAAAACTGTGGACCTGTGGCATGAGGGGAATGGTCCCCTATAAGATTTTCCTTTGGTACATCTCAGACATGTACCTTCATGCTCTTTTTGAATTTAGGCATCCCTGTCACCATCTGACTCACAGACCTCTGGTGCTCTCTATCAGTGGACATGGTCCCCTAGTGGACTTCCTGCCTTGATATAACTCTGAACTCAAAAAAATCTTTGAAAAATATATTTTCAAACACGTACCTTTCCATCGATGAGTGCCACCCTGAAACCTTAAACTTCCATTTCTGAGATGGACACCAGGTTCTTCTTGAGATCAGGTACATAAAAGAGATTCTGGGGTTCCTTGCTTTCTTTGAAGAGTCAACCATTACCTTCATAACCTGCATTACTTATCATTCCTTTGATCATTGAAGATGTCCCTGGAATGATTGTTATCTTCATCAAGAGATGTGTCTCTGCTATTCGAACACTCCTTTGCATGATGGTCGAACTTATTGCAACCAAGGCATCTGCCTTTCCTTCCACCCTTAGATTTGAACTTCCCAATGAAGTGATCTTCTGTTGTGCCATTCTGATAATATTCTCTGCTTCTACTTCACCCTTAGCGAACTTAGAAGAGAGATTTGGAACTCATTGATCCTTTTGTCTTGTCCCTATTTTCTTTGGTGATTTCTCTTTCACTCTTGCTTGGGCACTGTCTTCACCTCAGCTCTGATATCATGTTAATTTTAGGTATGTTCTATGCTAGAGCAATTTATTTAAATTTCTTTTCCAGATTAGCAATCACATCAGCATAAAGTAAACTACAGATAGAACATAAATATAAATCACGGAAGACAAGCCAAGACAAGAGGACACAAGATGTGGCTCTAGACAAGGACAAACCCCAATGTGGGGAAACCCTTGATCAATTCTTCTTTTATGTTCTTCAAAGTTCAACAGAGAAAGAGAGAGAGAGAGATAGTACATTTACAATAGAAGTCAACACTTTGAATTTTTATATCGCATGAGATCAGTTGAAGACATATGCTTCAACTGATTCTCTGAGGTGACTCCTTCATCAATCTTAGTGTTGCATCTCGTCCATTTTCCGCACCTTACCGTGTAGCACCATGCTACCCCATCACAGTGTTGGACCTAGATGACTGAGCTGCTCTCATCTATGTTGCTCATCATGCTACATCTTCCATGGTCTCGCCCATGCATATGATTACATTCATCATGATGTTTTCCATGCTCCATGTATCATTTTGTTGCCCATGCACATGATCTCATACATCATGCTGTCCATATTCATCATGCTGCCCATATATCTCATGATGTTGTCCATATTCATCATGCTGCCCATATATCTCATGATGTTGTCCATATTCTATATAGAGTACCTTTCATGCCATGCTGACACAATTCCAGTGAATATTGTTACAATGATACCATTGACTGCTATATCAACATTGCTGCCCCTCAAAGATGACAGCGTATATGTCTGGCACCCTTATGTTTGACTGCGGCTCCCGCTACGGCTTATCTTGCAACTTTACTGTGGCCTCATGTCCTTATGACTGAAGCTTCCTTTACTGCGTAAACATATTTCCTGAGTGTCCCTTATGCTAGTGTATCAGTGTCACTACAACTGCATTGAATATTCAGCGTGTATATCATTGACATCATGTATATATATCATTGACATCATATCTACACTTCTCATATGTGTTGCGGCTTCATTAACTGTGTATAAAGGTTTCCATGGACATCATATAGGTTATCATGATGTGCATATATATTCCCTGTATTTCAGCATATGGACTGCGTGGATAAGGTTACCATATTGTGCGTATATATTGTCTTCATTACAAAATATGGACTGTGTGGATAAGATCCTTCATTCCAACGTATAATTAAGGTCACCATATTATGTGTATATATTTCCTTCATTACAACATATGGACTGTGTGGATAAGGTCCTTCATTCCAGCATATAATTAAGGTTACCATATTGTTGTGTATATATTTCCTTCATTATAGCGTATGGACTGCACGGATAAGGTCCTTCATTACATTGTATGAACTGCGTGGATAAGGTCCTTCATTCCAGCGGCATTATGATTGCGGCTCGTTCTATTACAACTCTTGACTGTGATTAGAACATCTTCAGCTAGAGCATCCAACGTATTCTTTTTGTGTCTTCTCCTTCTCCAAACACCCAAGACGTGGAGAGGAGGAGTTCACATGAAGAATGTGTGAACAAATGACATCAAATCCTCTACTATTTATACCAAAAACTTATTGGTTGAATAGATATGACGTTTGGGCTTCTTGAGCCTACATAAGTTGCAAGGCGGCTTGATAATAATTACATAATCAAAATAAATTCATATCTCCATAAATACTTATCGGAATCGAATGATCTTTGGATCAATCCTACACCTCTCGGCAAGAGGGATCCAATAAAAATATCAGCTACCATAAATAAGCTGACCCACATGGAGTTTGGCCCTAGTTGCCAATTTTAACATTCCTTTTGAGAGAAGCCTCGAGCAACAAACATGGCCTTATACTTTTCAACACTCATGTCAGCTCTATGTTTAATTTTGTAAATCCATTTAGAAGTGACCACAAACTTGTCCTTGGGTTTAGGCACCACGTTCTAGACATCATTCTTCATTATCGATTCATATTCCTCATTCATCGCACCCTTCCTGACTTGGTTCTTTACGGCTTCTTCGAACATGCATGGTTCAACTTCAACAATAGTACTCATAGCATTCGAGTACCCTTGATACATGTTTAGCCTCTTACTTTGTGAAATGTCCCTCTCCGAGCTGTATGTTTTTCAGCATCTTCGAGTGTATCTTTGAGCCACAAAGGTATTTTCCTTGAGCTAGAGGGATCACCAAGAGGTGGATCAATGGGATCCATCTGACATAGGCTCATCCATCAGAGGTTCATCTTGTTTTTCTACAGCATCATTATTATCCTTCCTTGGGATAGGGAGATCTCTAGCTTTTCCAAGGGCAGTATCTTCATCGAAGGTAACATCATGGCTTACTTCCACATCTCATTATCCAGACACATATATTATATATGCCTTTAAGTTTTCGTTGTAGCCAACAAATATAACTTTCTTCCCACATGCTTCCAACTTTTTTATTTTCTCTTTAGGCACATGAAAATATACGAGCCAACCAAAATTTCTAAAATGAGAAACATCAGGTTTCTTACCAATGAAGACCTCCTCAAGTGTCTTGAAATCCAAATCTTGATGCAGACTCCTATTTTGAACATACACAGTAGTGGCGGCAACTTCTCCCCATGAGAACTTCGATAAGCCTTGATCAAGGAGCATGGCAGAAGTGGCTTCCATGATTGTTCGATTCTTCCTTTCAACAACGCCATTTTGCTAAGGAGTATATGGAACAATTGTCTCCCTTTTAATGCCAACCTCTCTATAAAAGTAATTGAATTCATTTGATTCATATTCGGTTCCATTGTCGGTCCTTAATATGTTGATTTTCTTCCCTGTTTTAATTTCCACCAATGCTTTGAAAGAACAGAACCATTTGAACACTCTGTCTTTCTTCTTCAAGAAATATATCCATGTTTTGCGTGAGAAGTCATCTACAAAGATTTCATAGTATAAATATCCTCCCAATGATGTTATGGGCAACATACCAAATAGGTCATAATGGATCAATTGAAGAATATCAGTAGTTTGGCTTTCACTAGAAGAGAATGGTCCCCTAGTAAGTTTCCCGGTTGCACAGCCCTGACAAACTTCTTCATGACTCATGTTGAACTCGGGCATACCTATGACCATATTCCTTACCCCTAGGTAAGCATTTGTAATGAAGGTGGGCAAATCTCTAGTGCCATAATTCATATTGAAGAGAAGTATCACAAGTCAAGGCTCCCAAAGGACTTCCTCGAACTTGATAGAGACCATCAACCTTAAATCCAAGTGTGAATGAATCTTTAGGGTTTCTCTGCCAAATACATACATTTCCATCAATGAATGCCCTAAATCCAAGTGTGAATGAATCTTTATGGTTTTTCTTCCAAATACGTACATTTCCATCAATGAATGCTACCTTGAAGCCTTTATCTTCCATAACATAATTAGACACCAGGTTCTTCTTCAAACCAAGCACATACAATACTTCTTGTAGATGAACAGTTTGACCTTGATTCAAATGAAAAATGACAATACCTATCCCTTTCACGAGGTAAGTGGCATTATCTCCAAGCATGATCTTTATATTAGTCTTATTTTCAATCAAATTTGAGAGAGTCTCCTTGTGCATGGTGAAGTGCCTCCAAAATCAATCAACCAATGATCCAAGGTATCTAAAGGAGAGGCAGTAGATAGAGTGGAAATAAGATAAAACTCCTTTTGTTTTTCTACAACATTACTTTATTCATACCTGGAATTTCTCGTCCTTTCGGTAGGTCGACCATTTCCATATTGAGCAATGGGAGCATTCCCTTTTCCTTTATTGTTGAACCTGTTGTTCCTTTGATTGTTGTTGCCTTTGAAATTGTTGTTGTTGTTGTCATCATCCCTTAGAGAATCCTTCTTGTGAGGAAACTCTCTAGCATAGTGGTTGAACCTGTTACAATTGTAGCACCTTCATTTTCTTCCTTCTTTGAATCCCTACTTGCATCCATGACCTTGTCTCCTTATACCAACATTATTTTCCCTCTTAGAATGAGCAGAGAAAACAGCAGGTTCATTTCCATTTGAAGGTTGTCTCTCTCCACCATCTGTGTCTTCTCTTGAGTGCATCTAGCCAATAATTTATCAAGACTAGGAATCTTGTCATTGTTGAGAATGGTGGTGTTAAACACATCCCATGCTCTTTAAAGACCTCCAAGTGCAATGAGAGTGAGCTCTCTGTCAGCAATAACTTCTCGAATAGATAGTAGGCCATTCTTGATTTGAGTTATTCTCATAATGTAGGATTGGATAAACTCCCCTTTATCCATCTTGATGTCCTTTAACTTGTTTTTGAGAAAAATGTTTTGATTTGCATTGTTTACTTTGAACATCCAAACCAACTTATCATACATCTCCTTAGATGTTCCCAAATAAAAAATGTAATCAACCAAATGCTTTTGAATGGAGTCTATGGTAATTCTCTTAGCTTTGACCTCACCTTTCTTATACTTCTTCTTTGTAGCAAGATGTGCATTTGAAAGAGGCTCTACCACTCTTCCCTATACATAGTCCATGTTGTCATACTCTTCTAAAGTCAAGTCCAAAGTCATCTTCCATGCATGATAGTCAGATTTTTCCTTGAGCTTATCCTCAAATTTTAAGTAAGGTGTAGTAGCCATTAAGGCTAGCCCAATAATCTTCTCTAACACATCTTCCTTAGTAATTTATTTTTTCTCTCTTGCTTGGGATTTTTCTTCACATGTGCTCTAATACCATGTTAATTTTAGTTAACAATGGTATGTTCTATGCTTAGCACAATTACTTCAATGTCCTTTAGCAACCAAATGACAATTTCCAATTTAGTTACCAATAGCAATCACATTGACAGTAACTGTAGATAGAACATGAAATAACAAAATGCAGAAGACAAGAGGACACCAGATTTGATAGATGCCAGGGAAAGACCCCAATATGGGGAAAACCTTTTGATCAATTCTTCTTATTATTATATCAAATGTTCAGCAGAGAAAGAGAGCACAAAAATTCAAAGTTGACTTGCCATATCAAAGTCAAAATAGCCTTGTCAAATCTACAGTCAACTCTAATCAAATTCAACCCTAACTAGAAATTCAATGTTGGTCAATGTAGCAACAAAAAGTCCTCAAAGAAGCTCAATCATACTCAGTCAAGCTTGGCCTAAACAAGAGGTAAAAGTTAGCTCAAAACAGTGACAAAATCAATGGTCAAACTTGGTCAAACTATGCCCTGAAGTCTACAGTGAGCCTGCAATTTACCTATGTAGTCAAAGTGCCCAGAACACCTCGATTTTTGTGCCAAAGAGTATGGCCTGCCCAAAAGATCGAACTCCAAATTTGTCTAGAAAGTCAAAGTCAACATTGGTCAAACTACAAGAAAATTTGAAATTTCCAACCCTGTAATTATGTCTGAAATTCGTCCTCCTTTGCCACACGTGTGAGTGAGAGAATATGATCAATAGTTGTAGGAACCAATAAGAGAAGGAGAGAGAAGAATGTGTGAGTGATGATAATACCAAATGAGGTGAGAGATCACTTATATTTATACAAGTCATTGAAGGTGAAGTGACATATCTCAGGAGCTTCATGATGATGTGGCCAACCTTGACAATTTACACGTGTCGGCATAAATTCAAAAACACATTTATGGTTGTCCAAATTCGATGATCTTTGAATCAATTTTAGTCCTCTCGAAAAGAGGAATTCAATGCAATCATCATCATCAAATGACTTGTCCAAAGTGGAATTTGGCCCTATTTGTCAATTTTAACATCAGTGCCCCACACATTTCAATAGCAGAGCTCTGCACAATGAGCTACATTATGCACAATAAGTTAAAATATTATTTTATTAATACTGTTTTTATTTTATTTTATTATTGAAAATCGAACCCAGAAAACAACTAATAACTTTTGTGCGAAAAACTTGGCTTATTGTGTGGAAACAAAAAACTTAACCTATTGTACAGAACTTAGTTCATTGTGTAGAACTATTTATTTTATTTTATTATTGGAAAACAAATACATCATTAGAAAAAAAACACTATGCAAAATTAAATCAATTAAATAGTAGTAAAGCCCTAGATATTCCTCTGGTTCATATTCATATGGGAGATCCTAATAGTTTCACAAGTACGTTGTTGATTCCATGAACAATTGTAACATATGTATAATTAATAATGCCTGGTTTATCATTACTTCGAATTTGAGTAATTGCTAAATATACAAATTCAACTTTGACTGTCTTAACGGAACGTGTTATCAATCACTAATTAATATTGTCACTTCATTTTTTCCAAGTATTCCTTGACCTTCCAGTGTTTGACACCGTAAAAGGCATGTCTTCACTGCAATTGAAATAAATGGCGTTTCTTGTAGACGATAGAGGTTGGGAATGCTTAACTTTCTAGATATTAAGAAAGCTGAGAAAGTTTCCTTTAGCACTTATATATAATTCGATATCCATAGGATGAGATTCTTACAATTACTCGACTTGTACGTCCGAAGAGTGTTAGTGATAAATATGTTCTGAAACAGTGTCTTCTTCTTCTTGGTGTAAGCTTCGTGAAAAGCTTCTTTCTTTGGTATCGGGATAATCCACAGTACATAACGTCATTGAAATTTCCTTGATTATGATTGTCCGCCGGAAAACCGATCATAAGTTTGTCCTTTTTTAAGAAAGAAAAAGCTTTTATATTATAATGAGGCAATATATACAAAATAGATATGATGGATTTGTGAAAGATCGGTGGATGATCATCTGAAAAAAGAGAGACAGACATAGAAGATCTGATAGATTTGTAGCATGGATCGCCTGAGAGAAGACTGATAGTCAAAATATATAGCATCTAAGGATGGAGAAAGAAAACCAAAAGGCCTTGCGCGCAGAGCCAGCCATGATAATAGAGACAAAAAAACCACAATGGTTCAGCTTCAGGGGCTTGGAGAAAAGAGAGCGGAGAAAAGAGATAGGACATATATGGAGGACAGGGATGAGTCATCAAAAAAAAATTTGTTCCTCCATTTCCAGAGACTCCATAAAGCGATGGGAAGGACAGGACGAAGGGAGGCAATCTGTCTACCCCACCAATGCAAAAGCAGCATCAACTGAAATGAAACAAAAGTGCGGAAAAGAGAAGAGCTGAGCAAGATCGGACCAGATTTGTTGCGAAACAGTACATTTGAAAAACAGGTGAAAATTGGTTTCCTCCTCCAGCTTGCAGAGGGCGCATCTACTAGGCCCATGCCAAGAGGGCTTTCGCAAGGACTCCCAAGTCAGATTCTTGTTTGAGAACACCAGCCACGTGAATAAGATCACTTTAGGGGGCAGCCCAGGTTCCACCAGAGTGCTGGAAAACGCTTGCTGATCAGTCTGTTTGAGAGTGATATAAGATCCATATAAATGTCCTTGACAATTGCTTGAGAGAAGGAAGGAGATAATGACCAGACCAAATGGTCATCATCAGCAGAACGTGCAATACTGCCCTGAAGGAGAGAGGTTTTGAGAATGTCCCATTGAGGGGACAGATCCAGAGGAATACCAATGTCGAGAGCGTCCATGAGCACTGGAGAGGGGCCACTCCAATCTTTGATGACTCTGTCCCATGAGAAAAGGCAGGCTCTGTGAAGATGGAAAAGGATAGAAAAAGGAACAGATGAAGAACCCCTGAAACCTGCAAAAGAATCTATGCCCATCAAAACCTTTCGACCTGAGTGGATTTGCCATCTGAAATTGCTGAAGAAGTAATGCTGGACCCGTCTGAAACTAAGCCATATGGCAGATCCGTGCTGCGATCCAATTGTATGAAGCCTGAACCAGAACTCGATGCCGCGACCCTGCGACCCTTTTGGTATTTATGGCGGATAATGTCACTCCAGGGGGAGGTGCCGAAGATGCCACTCCAGAGGGTTTTGCCAAATATTAAGAAGCAAGATATTGAAATGGTGAGTACATACATAATGGCACTCTAATTTTATTTATTAAATCTGTAGTTAGTCTCCTGTTTTTTCCATGGAATTGTCACGACAGAATTTTCAACGTTAAATAGACTTGCTAATTGTGTTCAGGTTGAGAAGATGTGACCATTTTGTAATAATAGAGAAGTATACCCAGTGCATAAATTATGGTCTTGTTTAAAATGTGCGGTATTTTACTGAAAGAGTTGAATATTAACCAGGCTCTCAATGCCCTATTTTTTATTTAAAAAATGTAATAGAAACAGGATAACATGATTTCCTTGTCTATTGATACACAGCCAGATGGACATGGCCACTTATCCTCCGCAAATAATAAAAAGAAGGGTGATACAAAAGTTTCCTCAGCCTAAAATCCCTTGTGTTTCAGATCCAAGGAAACTAATGAATGTGCATGTTCGAGCAAATTTCCTCATATCCGCATTCCACCGCTTTGTGAACCCTCACATATAAAACATAAATATGCAAGACCTATACGCCACATGTATTGTGGAAATGAATGGTAATCTCCTATTAAAAAAATTTAAAGACACTGAAATTGCTCAAGATTAATAAGCAAAGTTGACTCTATGGATCCCGATGGATAATACTGCTTTTTGCTCCTTCTGTAGTTTCAATGCATCTACTCTCAGTTTCACTTTGCATCAGTATAGTCAAAATAATGTTAATGAAGATGAAATTGCAGTACACTGAAAAAAAAAATTGGGTCAAAGGGTTTATCCATATAAGAACAGACATTATCTTTCATAAATGTCTCTAACCGGTTGCGCATATTCCGCCTGCAAATTATTCAAAATTAGTCACAATTTTAACCAAACACTGACATAATATTGTCACTTGAAAAGTAATCCAAGAAAAGCCAATACTGAAAGAACTAACACCTATAGAGAATAAAAAATGTTCTGAACAGATGACCAGAAAAGAGATATAATGAAAAACCTTGACTTGATTTTGAACAACAAAGCTGTCTTTCATCAATATGCTTATGCTTGACAGACAAACACAACATATATGTCTTCATGTGCGTATGTTTAGAGAATAGCATTAAGAAAAAACACAAGATCCAGTTAAACCAATATAAGTTTTAAGTTTCTACATTGTAAATTGTGATGGTACATCTTTCATATTCCCAAATATTATTCCTAAATATTATTCAGATCGCATAATTTAGAGACATCATTACAGAAACTGAATCAAGGGGTTAAACTCGATTCATTATAATGAAAACTTGAAAATCAACTATCTAATTGACACGTAATGATATCGGGTTGTCAGTGGAGGATCGATACCGACCTTGGAAAGGAAAAAAAAATAAAAATGAAAAATATGAAAAGAGAATAAACATTGAAAAAAATAAAAACAAAAAAACTCGAAAAAAAAAAATAATAATAATAACAAAAATATATATATATATAAAACATGACTAAAAAGAAAAGAAAACAAAAATTAAAACATTGAGAAAAATAAACACTAAAACAAAAAAAATAAAAAAATAAAAATTAATAATAACAAATAAATAAAAATATATATTAAAAAATTAAAATTAAAATTAAAACATTGAGAAAAATAAACACTAAAACAAAAAAATTTAAAAAAAAAAAAAATAATAATAACAAATAAATAAAAATATATATTAAAAAATAAAAAAATAAATACTTCGTAAAAAAATAAACAAACATAAGAAAATGATAAATAAAATAAAACAATGGGTACATAGTAGCTAGTGCTTAAATATAGCTTAATTAAACTAAAAAACAATATGACAAAAATTTCATCACAAAAATAAAACATCCAGTAAAACATTGTATTGTTGAATGTCATCGCTAAAAATTAATAGATATAATTAACTAATATTATTTATTTTAACATATATATACACTTTAATATATATGTTTATTTTTTATTATATATTTATGTGTTTTATTTTTTATTAATATATATAATTATGTATAATTAGATTTATTAATTTATGTTTTCAATAAGCTAGTATATATTGCTTAGTTTAAATATAGCTTAATTAAACTAAAAAATAATAAAAACAAAATTTATCACAAAAATAAAACAATTAATGAAATGTTGTATTGTTGAATATCGTCACCAAAAATTAAAAAATAAGATTAACTAACATATATATATATATATATATATATATATATTTTAAAATTGAAAATATGGAGAAAACTATAGTTCATGAAAAAAAATGAAATAAATCTAAAAACAAAAAACCAGTAACTAATATAATTGAAAGTTATTAAAGAGCCCAAAATAAGACCTCAACCAATCACTCTACAAATAAATAAATCTAAATAATAATAAAAATTGAATTCTTAATGTTAAAATATTGATAAGCATCAAAGTTTTTTGGTCAAAAACACACTAATACACAAGTCAAGTCAAAGCAAAATGGAATACCATGCAAACATAAAAATGTGAAAACAAAACAAAATTCACTTATAAATGATAAAATTTAAAATACATATATTAAAAAAATATTTAAAATACAAAAAAATATATCAAAAACACATAATTTAAAAAAAAAAAAAAAAAAAAAAAAACAAACAAACAAACAAACAATGTTAAATCATTTAAATGTAAAAAAAAAAAAAAAAATTGAAAAACTTAAAAAAAAAAAAAAATATTTAATCACAAAAATTAAAAATATTTAAAAAAGTAAAATAAAATAAAAAGTAAACCCAACGCCTCGGGTCGATTATAGAAATCAACCCTGCAACCTCCACGGGTTGTTTGGCCATCGAGGTGGACGGGTAGGGAGGTGGCCCAACCAGCCCTCAACCGATTCTGAAAATCGGCCCTACGGTCCTCAGCGAGAGTTAAACCGCAAATGTTTCTTAAATGTTTTTATATATATTCTTAAATGTTTATATATATATATATATATATATTTCAATGTTTTGTGTAATGTTTTTATATATATATTTTTTAAATGTTTATTAATGTTTTTTTAAGTTTAATTATCTGATTTTTTTTTTTAATTATGATTTTTTTAATAATATTTTTTTTATTTATCTTTTTATTTTTTATTTTAATTTTTATATATTTTTAAATTTTTATGAATTGTAATTTTTTTTTCATTTCTATGTTTGATTTTAAATTTTTAGTTTTTTTAATATATATTTTTATATTTGGTTTTTTTGTCATATTTTTTAATTGTGTGTGTTTTCTCAATCTTTTAAATTTTTATTTTTCTCAATGTTTTAATATTTTTTATTTTTTGTGTGGGTATTAGACAAGGTGAGAAATGGTTAAATAATAACATTTGAAAAAAATGCATATTTAGAACATAAAAAAATTGAAAGTGCGAAAAATATGGCTTAAAAAAAATTAATGCTTTTAAAAAAATTAACAAATTTTAAAATATATATATATATATATATATATATATATATATATATATTCACACTTAATACATTAGAAAATTTGAAGTGTAAAAAATAAGTCCTTTAAAAATCAATATGAAAATTATTAGTGTTTACAAAAAATGTGCATACTTAATACATAAGAAAATTTAAAGTGTCAAAAATATGATTAAAAAAATGTGTATTTTGAAGCAGCACTTTTTTAATTTTTGTTACCATACCAAAAAATTGGTACTCATTACAATTCTCGTTTCAAAGTTTACATTGTTTTTTGGACTAATTGGATGGTTCGAAACACGTAGACGAAATTTCTCCTATGTGATTGTTTCTAAAAGAATTTGTTATTACTATATATTCAAATTATTAAAAATATAATTGTTAAATGCACACTATTGAGCTATTTGACTTTTTAAATTGATTATTTCAATTTCAACCGTTCTAGCAGTGCCTCCACACAATGAAAATGAAAGCAAAAATGAAAGCATTAACAATAAAAATATAAATAAAAGCATAAAGAATAGCTAATAACTATTAATTAATTAATTGTCTCGAGTTAAATATGAAGCTATAAATGATAGCAACACAATAATAATAGCAAAATGAACTATAAATATTAATAATTGTAATAATTAAATAAAGACAATATTTTCCTGAAACTATTACATTTTTATAATACTATAGCTATTATAAGAAAACCTATTAAGTGATTAACTATTTTCATTAATAGCTAATAATTAATAAGTTAAACCCTGCACTGCAATAGCTATTACTACTATTAACTTGACTATTAATAGACTATTTTAAATTTAATTATAGCTATTAATTATTCGTCATTAATGCTTTCTTTTAATAATTATTTTAATGGACAACTTTTATAATATTATAGTTATGAACTTTTTTTTGTTATTAATAGTTAATAATTAATTAATTAGCTAAACTCTCCATTGCAATAGCTATTAAATTTAATATTATTAACCTGACTATTAATAGACTATTGTGCATTTAATTATAGCTATTAATTCTCTTCTATTAATTTTTTATGTTTTTTTATAACTATTTTATATGGACATCTTTTTACCACAACAAAAACACAAATATTACTATTAAACAAAAATGTTCACATTTTCATTAATAGTTAATAATTAATGAGTTAAACTTCGCACTGCAATAGCTATTACATTTAACTATTATTAACTTGACTATTAATAGACTATTGTGCATTTAATTATAGCTATTAATTCTCTCTCATAGATGTTTTCTGCTTTCAATAGTGGCAAAAAACTACCTCTTGTGCGGAGCTTTGGGTGTACAGAGCTTTCCATGTGCAGAAAACTTTGCACAAGCAATGCTACACACACTACGAACTCTATGCCCCTTTTCAATGCCAGCGTGCACTCTTCAACCATTCAACTTTTTAAATTGGTTATTTCGATTTCAACCGTTTTAGCAATGCCTCCACACAATGAAAATGAAAGTAAAAATCTCTACACAAAGCATTAACGATTAAAATATAAATGAAAGCATAAAAAATAACTAATAGCTATTAATTAATTAGTTGTCTAGAATTAATTATGAAGCTATAAATGATAGCAGCACAATAATAATAACAAAATGAACTATAATTATTAATAATTAAATAATAATAGTTTCAATAAACTATTAAATTTCTATAATATTACCGTTATTACAAGGAAACTAGTTATATAAAATACTTTAGTGATTAGCTATTTTCATTAATAGTTAATATTAGCTATTTTCATTAATAGTTAATAATTAATGAGTTAAACTCCACACTACAATAGCTATTTCATTTAACTATTATTAACTTGACTATTAATATATTATTGTACATTTCATTATAGTTATTAATTTTATGTCATTAATGCTTGTTTTTTATAATTATTTTACATGATAACTATTATACTACAATAGCTATTCTTTTTTTTATTAATAATTGATAATTAATGAGTTAAACCCCACAGTGCAATAGTTGTTACATTTAACTATTATTAACTTGATTATTAATAGACTATTGTATATTTAATTATAGTTATTAATTATAACGCAATAATGTTCTCTGCTTTCAATAATTATTTTACGTGGACAAATTTTCCGCATAATGAAAGCACAAATATTACTATTAAAAAAAATGTTCACACTACCACACAACGAAAACACATATATTGCTATTAAACAAAAATGTTCACACTTCCGCACAAAATTTCCTATTCATATAAACCATAAGTTGGACTGTGTGGAGCCATTTATTTTATTTTATTATTGGAAAATCAATATGTCATTACCAAAAAAACAATGTACTCAATAAATGTGATACTTATAGCTCAAGTGTTAATTTTAGTTAACAATAGTATGTTATATGTTTAGCACAATACTTCAATGTCCTTTAGCAGCCTAATAACAATTTCCAATTTAGTTACCAATAGAAATCACATTAATCATTAATCATATTAACAATAACTGTAGATAGAACATGAAATAACAAAATGCAAAAGACAAGCCAAGATAAGAGAACACGAGATTTGGCAGATGCCAGGGAAAAACCCCAAGATGGGGAAAACAATTTGATCAATTCTTCTTATTATTATATCAAATGTTCAACAGAGAGAGATTACAAAACGTCAAAGTTGACTTGCCATATCAAAATCAAAACAGCCCTATCAACTCTGCAGTCAAATTCAGCCCTAACCAAAAAGCCAATGTTGGTCAAAGTAGCAACAAAATATCCTCAAAGAAGCTTGGTCATACCCAGTCAAACTCGGCCTGAACAGGAGGTCAAAGTCAGTTCAAAATAGTCCCAAAGTCAGCGGCCAAGCTTGGTCAAACTCTGCCTTGAGGTCTGCAATCAACCTGCAATGTATCTTTGCAGTCAAAGTGCTCATAACACCTAAATTTCTATGCCAAAGAGTACAGTCTGCCCAAACAGAAAACTACCCAAAAGATCAAACTCAAAATATTCTTGGAAAGTCAAAGTCAACAATAGTCAACATTGGTCAAACTACAAGAAAATCTGAAATTTCTGGCCCTGTAATTCTGTCTGAAATTTGTTCTCCTTTACCACATGTGTGAGTGAGAGAATATACCCAATAGTTGTACAAATCAATGAGAGGAGAGAGGAGAATGTGTGAGTGATGATAATGTCAAATGAGGTAAGAGGTCACTTATATTTATACAAGTCATTAAGGGTGAAGTGACATGTCTCATGGGCTTCATGATGATGTGGCCAATCTTAACAATTTACACATGTGTGGGCATAAATTCAAAAACACATTTCTTCTTGTCCAAATTTTATGATGTCGTCCTCTAAAATGTGATTGGTTCTCATAAAATGAATTTTGATTGTATATTTTCCTTAGGAGACCCATCTTAGATCTCAAAATTCCCATAATGATCATCGACCATCAAGCCATCCACTCATCATAACCATCTTTGTATCTCGTCTTTGCTCTACTAAACACTAATATAGATAAGGAAGAAGGATCGATCAAGAGTGAGTCACGAGACCTTATGACTCTCCACTGACATGTTGGAAAATGGAACTAGGTTCAATCTTCATAATTGTACTTGAAGTCAAAATGTAATTTATTTTTCAAAAGAAAGTGAAAAGAATTTTATTATTGAATTGAATTGATTTATCAAAGCATGAGTTTCATGCTTGGGTCAATGATTATAGGTCAAGCCTTCATTGTAACCTATAGGATTGAGTCAAAGTAAATTTAATGTTTGCACTCCTCCATCAAGTAATCCTCGCAAATTCTTCAAGTCGACCTCAAATAAGTTATCTACAAGTCGGTTTCCCTTAATATATTCATGTCAGCCTAATATAATAGACGCATATCTTCCTATAAGTCATGCCGGCTCATTTCTATGGATGAAAAACTATATAAAAGATTATAACCTTCGTTCAAATAATCATCACGGAAGTTCGAATTATCTTTGTAATTTTAAAATCACATAAATGCTCTTGATGCTATCTAAAAGATATGTTTCGGTTATCACAGTGATTATAGGTTCGATACCATTTCAGTTTCAGTGTTATCACATAATTACGAGCTCAGTGTTATTACAATATTGTCAGCTCAGTGCTCTCACAGTTTTGAGGGCTCGGTGCTCCTATAGTGTTAAGGGTTCAATGTAATCGCAGTGAGAAGGATGTCATTACAATTCAGAGTGATAGATCTATAACAGTTCGAAGGATGTCATTACCACAATGAAGGATCTATCACAGTTCAGTGTTATCTCAGTGAGAAGAGTTTAACAGTTTCGGTGACATCATAGTTAGGTCAAAAAAGATGAAATTTTAGATTGGTGGTATCACAGTTCGGTGACCTTATAATGATAAGGTCTCATAGTGATGATGTCTCAGCGTTACAAGAATTCGGTGCTCACACAATGATGTAATTTTGGCATGCAGACATTGTGAGATGAAGAACAAGGATGACTTGATGGAGGAGTCTCTAGTCTAGTTTGTAATAGTTTTGCTCGTCTCATCTTGAATCTACTTAAGGAAGAATTTGTGACTGGGTTTTGACCTCGAGGAGGTTCTTCCCTGGCAGCGTGCCTAAATCTTGTGTTCTCTTCTTTGGTTGTTTGGCATTAATTTTGATGATAAGAAAAGATAATTAAGAAATCTAATAGTAATAATGAAAACCTCACAAGTTAATGTTGTAATAAGGGAAATCGTTTTAACTTCCAACTAATTGGATTTCCCAACATGGTATCAGAGCTATGGTCAAAGTCAAAATCATTTTTTACATATTTGAAACGCTCTCAGTAAAAAGGTCAAAGGCATTTTGTGAAGGTTTAGTGTTATGATAAACTATAGCTCGATGTTATGCCAATGACATAGTTCAGTACTACTACAATTTTGATGCCACTGTGATGGTTATATTTTAACAATGAAGGATCTCAGATTGATGGTTGATATGAAAAATATCAGAACTATCACAATTTTCGAGCTATTAAAATGAAGACGTTTTTGGTGCTAATGCAGTTCGGTAATGTTACAGTGGGTCTATCTTCGTGCTACCACTACTTCGGTGCAATCTTTGTCCCTATGTAATTATAGTGATGAGAGTTAACAACAGAAGTAAACTCATATAAATATCAATGACTCGGTGACCTCATCTTAATGCAATTTCAGTGATATAAGTTCAAAAGAAGAAATCTTAGAAACTCGCATATACCTTTCTGTGATGAAGTCTCTGCGATCACAGTGAAGTTTTTTTGGTGTATCTACACTCTCGCTTCCATCTCATTTCTATGATATTTCGGTGTAAAATGCAGAGATGAAGCCTTCCACAACACCACAGTCTTTTAGAATCCAAAGTATGTCCTATAAAATATGAAATTAATAGTCCAAGGAACTAGCTTGAAGAAAGGACTCTTTGAGGATCTGGAACAAAGAAACTCAATATTAAAGAAAATATTTATATGTATTTATTAATAATGATTGAAGAATGATTTACAAAGTGAGAGGCTCGGGCTTAAATACAGCTCCACATGCCTCTTGGTGAATACTAATAGTTTTACAAAATACTAAATTTTTTATATAACATTGCCTTCCTCCCAAAATTATGTTTTGTCCTCAAAACATACGTAATGATGGATGTTGTTGATGAAACACTTCAGTTTCTTGAGAAGCTTCTTCTTCTGGTAAGTCCTTCCACTTGATCAAGTATTCTTTGATTACTCATGATCAGATATTTTTTTCCCTCGTGGATATGATACCTTCTGGTTCTAAAATGACCCTTCGTTCATTATCTAAGGATGGAAGCGTTGTTTGTGTTGATTGATGGTCAACAAGTGCCCTTTTAAGGCAAGATACATGGAATGCATTGTGGACACGACTTTTATCTAGAAGGATTAAACTATATGCAACTTGGCTAATTTTTTTGTTGATCTGGTATGGTCCATAGAACTTTGGTGCCAAATTATTTTTTCCTTTTTTTTAAGGACATTTGTTTGTATGTCTGGAGCTTGACAAATACCCAATCTCCAACTTCAAATTATCTTTTGGTTCTATTTTGGTCAGCTTGTTGTTTCATACGATTCCTTTCATTATTCAAATTTTCTTTTAGAGTTTGGACAACGTTTTGGGTTTCTTCTAACTAGTTTTTTACAATTTTCAGCTTCGTCTCGATTACAGCAAGGTCCTTCCATTTCATAGGTTTGTAACCGTACAAAGCTTGAAAGGGAGTCATTTTTGCTGATGTGTGGTAAGTGGAATTGTACCACCATTCGGCGAGATGTAACCATTGAGCCCACTTGTTTTGTTTGTTTGTGGCATAACAACATAGGTAGGCATCCATACATTTATTGACAACCTAGGTTTGGCCATCTGTTTGAGGGTGGTAAGAGGAACTCATGTTGAGGTAGGTTCCTATATGATTGAAAAATTCCTTCCAAAAATTACCCTTAAATTTGGTATCTCTATCACTCGCAATAACCTTGGGAAATCCATGTGCTTTGTAAACATTTTTGCAAAATATTTCATCGATTTGTTTTGTTGAATCTGATTTCCTCATTGCATTAAAGTGAGTATACTTGCTGAGTCTGTTGACTACTACAAAAATTTTATCCTTACCATCAGACTCAGGTAAACCTTCAATAAAGTCCATTGATATTTCCTCCCATTTTTTATTCGGAATGTTTAAGGGATGAATTAATTTGGGTGTCATAATATTTTCATTTTTATTTCTTTGGCATTTATCACATTCAGCTACATATTTTTTAATATCATGCTAATTCCCTTCCAAAAGAAGGATTGGCGTACGTTGTAGTAGGTCTTAAATTATCCTACATGTCTGGCTAACATTGAATCATGTGACTCTTTGAGAACCTTGCCTTAAATTTGGAAGCTGCATTTAGATAAATTCTTCCCTTGTACCATAGAATATCATTCTTCCATTCAAATTTTGAATTTTGCGGAAGATTATTGATTATAGCACTTGTTTCTGGATTTTCTACGTATTCACTTCAAATCTCATTAAGCCATTCAGGAATACCCACTGACATTGCAAGTAACGATGGCTCTTCGCCTCTCCTCGACAAATCGTCAGCTACTAAATTATATTTCCCCTTCTTGTGTAATGTATCCATGTCAAAGGTAGCGATTTTTTGTATCCATTTTTTTGTTCTGTAGATAACGTTTTTTGCTGGAGAAAATATTGAAGACTTTTATGATATGTTCATATTAAGAATTTACTTCCCAAGAGATATTGTCTCCATTTGGCTAATGTGTGCATAATAGCAAGCATTTCCTCGTTGTATGTAGACTTGAGATGTTCGTGCTTATTGAGCTTTCTGCTTTTGAATGTGATTGGATGACCATCCTACATTAGTACTACTCCTATGCCAAAACCCGAAGCATCATATTCAATTACAAATGGTTTTGAGAAGTCTGGAGTTGTTAATATAGGGGAATTAGACATAACTTCCTTCAAATCTTCAAAACACTTTCTTGCTTCATCATTCCATCAAAATTAGTTCTTCTTTAGAAGGTTTGATAGGGGTGTGATTATATGGGTGTAGGTTTTAGTAAATCTTCAATAATATCCAATCAACCCTAAAAATCCTCTTAGATTGGAGATATTAGCTAGTTTGGGCCTCCCTTGTATCCTTGATTTTATTAGGATCCAATTTTACTCCATGGGATATTATGTGTCTGAGATATTCTACTTCTTCCTTCCCAAAGGTGCATTTACACTTCTTGGCATAGAATTGATGCTCTTCCAATAATGTAAGAACTTTCTCCAAATTTTGTAGGTATTCCTTCCAAGTTTTACTATAAATTAAAATTTCATAAAAGAACACTAAAACGAACTTCCTTAGATATGGACGAAATAACTCGTTCATAGTAGCTTGGAATGTTGTTGGTGCATTGGTTAATCCAAAAGGCATTACTTTAAATCTTAGTGACCTTCATGTGTTCGGAACGCATTTTTTGGTATGTCTTTCAACCTTATTCTGATTTGATAATATCCTGACCTTAAGACCAATTTTGAGGAATATTTAGTGCAATGTAGTTCATCTAGCATTACATCAATGAAGGGAATTGGGAACTTTTTTTTAATGTTATTTTGTTTAGTCTCAATAATCGATGCATACCCTGAACGATCCATCTTTTTTCTGCACCAATACAACTGGAGCAGCATACTGACTTTTACTTTTTGAGATGATGCCACACTTTAAAAGATCTTGGATTAATCTCTCAATTTTCATTTTTTGATGATGGGGATATCGATACAGTTTGATGTTGACGAGGTTTGATCTCGCTTTGACTTCTATTGTATGATCGATTTCTCTATTAAGAGGAATTATCTCTTGTACTTCTGGTGCTTCTTCGCTGATCAATTTTGAAGTTAACATTTCTAATTGGTGACAATGTACTACCTAGGATGGTGCTCTTCTTCGAATCATTTTCATCTTTTGGGATGATGATACGATTTGATTTTTAGGTGCTTGGAATCCATATAACTTGTATTTCTGCCCTTCCCATTTAAATTTTATAAATTGTTTTTGATGGTTGGCAAAGTAA
Source organism: Pinus tabuliformis (assembly GCA_031772625.1). NCBI lineage: Eukaryota > Viridiplantae > Streptophyta > Pinopsida > Pinales > Pinaceae > Pinus > Pinus tabuliformis. The sequence continues at coordinate 665,162,599 of CM062809.1, read as the reverse complement.
GTACCGAGGGTTTGTAACCATTGGACACCTAAGACCACATCTAATCTTCGTAATGCTACAGTGTAGAGCGGAGATTCTAAATTAAAGTCTCTAATCTGCAATTTGACTTTATGGAATTTCCCTACATTTTCAATCTTCTTACTGTCGGCTACCATCGCCTTCATGTTAGGCATGGGAAATGTGAAAAATGTTGAGTCTCTTCGCCATGGTTGAGTGAAAAAAATTGTGGGTGCTACCAGTGTTGATGAGAACCATTACATTGTTCTTCTTGATATGTCGTTTTAATTTTAATGTTTGGGGTTGTGATATACCTGTCATAGCCAATAGTGACACTTGCGGAATGCTTTTGTCGTCTAATTTTAGAGAGAATTCTAGGGCATCTTCGATTTCTTCTACATCTAAATCATCACTATCTGAATCATTAGTTGCTTCACAGTTATACAAATTCTTGGTCTGTTTTCTTTTGGCACACCTATGTTTAGCGTCGCACTTTTCGCCACAACATTTGCACTTGCCCTCTTTCATCCTTTGCATTTTCACGTTAGACTTTTCTCTTTCACGAAGATGTCGTGGAACATATCTTGTGTTATCCGTATTCGCGGACTGGGGAAATGTTCGTCTCAAATATACTTTTTTAGCCTTTGACCGCAATAGCTTTTCAATTTTCTTTTCAGCAACTTTTGCTTTTTGTCTTGCTACTTCTATCGACGTAATGTCATGAAGCTCAAGTTCTGCTCGTAGACGGGTTTTATTCTGGAGGTGTACAATTAGATTAAATGAGTTTCTGGTAATCCAGATACTCGTGTTGCTAAAGTCTCCCATTCTCGAGTGTATTCATCCACATCTCCCTTTTGTCGCAATTTAGTGACTGTTGAAAGAACTCTTCTTCCTTGACACCTTGGAACCTTTTAAAGAATACATCCTTAAATTTTCTCCAACTGATACCAAGTGTCATCTTCTTCCACCCCATATACCAATTATATGCTTCGCCTTCCATTTTCATGGAAGCGTGCCTAATCTTCTCATCATCATTGTCAATATCGTAAATCTTGAAATATTCTTTTGCTTTATTGAGCCAAGCAACGCTGCATTTTTTGTTACCGTCAAATTTGGGTAGCTTGATTTTTTCTCTTCGTTGATATGTCGCTAATGGTGGAGCGAAAAAGGGGTATTGATTTGAAAACAACATATTGGTGAAGGGATTTCAGAGCTGCTTATTTTTAAATTTCGTGTTACTATTTTCTTGATTAAGCGTGGAAGATGTCTTCGGGGACTAACGTTTTTCATGTGCATCTGATGATTTTGACGAATCTAGAGAATTGAGTTGTTGAGTCGCTTCATTATTCTGGGGTATTTAATTGGGTGTAATCTTTAGGCTGGTACAGATACAACCCAACATCACCATAGCTTGGTCCACCTTAACTGAAAGGTTTACTTGATCCTTTTTAAATTCATTCTTGTTCTCCTCGAGTTGACTCTTTATTCCATTTGTTGTGTCCTGCAATGTCTCGATTTTGTCGCCATGTTCGGTCACCTTAGCCTCAAGTTCTATCATTTTTTTATTGAAATCGTCCATCGACACTGGTGCAGCCATTGAACTAGTATGTGGTGGAGTATACTTATCCGGCATAATAAAAACAAAAAAAATTGACCTAATTTTTTTTAATTAATTAGTTAATTATTTTGAATTATAAAGTTTTTATAATATATAGTATAAATATATAGTTATAACTCTAATAATAAAATTAAAAGGCATGAGGGTCACGACGAGTTGGAGGCATGAGGGTCATGACAAGTTGGAGGCACGAGGGCCACAACAGTGAAGGAAGGTCGGGCAGACATTGTCGATTGGTCAGGAAGAACGACGAAGGGGGGACATTGTTGATTGGTCGGAAAAACCGCGGAGTGTATCGGTCGGATGAGCGAAATGAAGAAGGGATGACAAGGATGATGGGGAATGGTATGTTGACGGAATGAAGAAGGGATTGCAGGGAATCGAAAAACAGTGGTGGATGGAAGTGGACGACGACATAAAAACGGTGGAACAATGGATCGAAGGCGGTAGAAAAATGACGGTTCAACCTGTGGAGAAGTAGAGCAAAGGAGGATAGCCTCGCTCTGATACCATATGGAATAGAGAAACCCAGTATTAAATAGAATATTTATGTGTATTTATTAATAATGATTGAAGGATGATTTACAGAGTGAGAGGCTCAGGCTTAAATACAGCCCTACATGCCTCTTGGTGAATGGGCGTGATCTTTGATCATGTCCAAGATCATGCCCTATGCCCTAATTAACTAATCGTTTTACAAAATACTAACTTTTTTATATAATAGAATCTGAGTACAAGGAACCAAGTAAGTATTGTTACTACAACAAGTTATCAAACTAAGAGGTATATAATTAATGTAAATATGTTCATGAGTCTTTAGATTTAAATTATTCTTATAACTAGACTAGGATAAATATAGTAATCCCTACATTAGAATCATAATACTTGTTTTCTAGAGTTTATAAATAATCTAGGATGTTAAACAAAAGGTCCTACCATTGATTGAAAGTATGAAAAACTTATCATAGGATTCCATCCTTCATGATTATAGATCTAACTTAAGAAGTCAAATCATGTCCTTAGCATCACATGCTCTGCTTGAAAGTATGCATCACAGATATAGAAGATCATGGCTTACACTTTCTACAAGGTTTGTCAAGAAACATATCCAGGTTTGTATTAGACTATAAAATTCTATTTATCCTATTTTGAAGATTTGCATTACAGTAGCCTTGAATCATAATGACTCTTGTTCTAGGTGATTTATCACTTGATAAATCTACCCCTCCTCATATTCTTAATTGATTTAGTAAAACCCTAGACAGGTTCTCTGGAAAACACTAACCTAAGGGTGCGCTGACAATGTGTGAAACCTTAGCCTGCTTAGGGTTATTATGAAATGCTAATTAAAGTTTTTGTTGATGATGTCATGTTTTGGATCTCAGTATGATCATGAAATCTTAACTTGTTAGGGTTGAATGATGTTTGTCTGAAACACCGAAATTTTGAATAGTAGGGTTTGCTTTGCTATGAAACCCTAGATATTTAGGGTTTGGTTGGGTTTATAAGCAAAACCCATGTTATGTATTTAGATTCCTAGGAATGAAACCCTAGGCATGTGTCTGTTGGTTGAAACTCTAATTTATTATAAGATGGTATATGTCTAACATTGCGTAACATATGTTGTGTTTATGATGCACTGAGGAATTCCTAGATATATGTGTTAACTTAAGTGTAATTGGGCATGAGTCCTAAGGTTTCGAAACAAGCCCTAGTCGAAGTTTGATGGTCTAGGACAATGTTTGGAAAATCTAGGGTTTCGCTGCTAAACCCTAGTAGTAGTTAAATTCTCTAGTATGTATAATCATCTGAATTTATATAGTGATTGCTGAGAATTTGTAATTGGAAATCTAGGGTTTACATCAAACTCTAGTAAATTCTCATCATGATGTCGGTTAAGTTGTGATTGATTTTGATTGTTGAAGCTCATGTATGAAATCTTAGTGAGGATTCTAACTCTTGAATTCTAAAAGTTGTTAGATCATTGATTTGATTTGTTTCTAGGGTTTCCTATATGAAGGAACTTGTTGAAAGAATATTGGAACCCTAGAATAATGAGTTTGAAATCTTGATGAGCTATGAATGTGATTTAGGGTTTGTAACTAAACCTAGGCAAGAAGTTGAAATATAGTCTCTTGTTGATTATGCTAATTCTTCCGCTATTATAAAGTTTTTGATATGGCTAACTTCATGCTTCTATAATTTTGGTTGTACTTACATTATCTTCAAGTTGGTGAAGATGATCGTAAAATAAAGTTAATATGATAAGAATGATATATGAATGACTCCGATAACATGGATGGAAGCCATGAAATATTCTTTGATGTCGTAAAGAAGTAGTAGAACTCCCTAAGTTAAGAGGGATCCTAGATGAAATCTCCCTAGGATAAGAGGATGGTTGAGAATATTCTTCATACAAGAATGACTCTCATATCTGATTAAGAGAGAGTGATAGATATAATTATCTACTCCATGTGTCATGCACTGGACCAAGACTAACAAACGTAAGTCTTAGTGAAGGCCATGAGTGAGAGAAGGAAATTGGAGAATGCATTTTTGCTGAAAGAAGGAAAGCAGGATCCAATTGAAGAATATGTTATTGTATGAGAAGTAGGAAAGGAAAGTGTATGATTAAGGAATCCACTATCAGAGATTTGGTTGATAGTCCTACTATCAAAATTTGAGAAGCAGTATCAAGTTGTTTGGAAGACCCCAGAGTTTGTATTTGATTTATATGAAAGTATATTATTAATTGGGGTTGTGTTTGTACAAGTGAATCTCTCAAATGTTTTGATAGCATGTTGGTTACTAATCAATTTGATTGGGAGAGATTGGTTATCCTTGATCTGTTGGATCAAGCAGTGTTGAGGCTTTGTGAGTGAAACATTGCTTGGGAGGACATCTAGCCAGCACTTTGTGTTGATGTCTAGGTCCCGAAGTTGGAAAAGGTGGTGTTGATTATAGAGCTTTGTTTTTTGATACACACCTGGATCTTTGGCTTGGTGGTTAGCAAGTAAGCATGATGGTACCTAGAGAGGTTGAAAGCTTGAGTCCATATTAGTCCCACCCAGATAGATTTCCCTAGTCAGGAATCTAGTCTATGGCATTGTGGTGCCTAAATTGTTGAGAGACCAATGGATAGGTTGCCCTGGTCAGGAATTTAGTCCATGGCATTGTGGTGCCTAAACTTCTTCATAGATGATGTGGTTTGAGATCTTCCATATACCTCTTTGGTTATATGTAAATATGAATACCTCCCTAGTTAAGAGAGAGTGTTGGAAAATGTAACTAGGTTTGGTCTTCATTATTGTACTTGAAGTCAAAATGTAATTTATTTGTCAAAAGAAAGTGAAATGAATTTTATTATTAAATTGAATTGACTTATTAAAGCATGGGTTTCATGCTTGGGTCAATGGTTATAGATCAAGCCTCCATTGTAGGCTATAGGATTGAGTCAAAGTCAATTTAATGTTTATAATCCTCCATCAAGTCATCTTCTCCAGCGAATTCTTCAATTTGGCCTCAAATAAGTTATCTACAAGTTTGTTTCCCTCAATTATATTCATGTTGGCCTAATATAGTAGACACATCTCTTCATATAAGGCATGTCAGAGCATTTCTATGAATGAACAACTATATAAAGGAGTATAACCTTCGTTTAAATCATCATCACAGAAGTTCGAATTACCTCTCTAATTCGAAAATCACATAAATTCTCTCGGTGCTATCTCAGAAGATATGTTTTGGGCATCAAAGTGATTATATGTTTGGTGCCATTTCAGTTTCGGTGCTATTACAGAATTATGGGCTTGGTGTTATTACAATATTGTGAACTCGGTGCTATCACAGTGTTGAGGGCTCGGTGCTCCTACGGTGTTAAGTGTTCAATGTAATCACAGTGAGAAGGATGTCATTACAATTCGGAGTGATGGATCTATCATTGTTTGAAGGATGTAATTACCACAATGAAGGATCTATCACAATTCAATGTTATCTCTGTGAGAAGAGTCTCACAATTTCGGTGACATCATAGTTAGGTGAAAAAATATGACATTTCAAATCAATGGTATCACAGTTCGGTGACCTTACAGTGAAAATATCTCACAATGATGATGTCTCAGCGTGACAAGAATTTGGTGCTCACACCGTGACATAAATATTGCTATGCAGACACTGTGAAAGGAAGAAAAAGAATGACTTGATGGAGAATTTAGTCTAGTTTGTAATGGTCTTGGTCGTCTCATCTTGAATCTACTGAAGGAAGAATTTGTGACTAGATTTTTCCCTCGAGGAGTTTTTGCCCGGAAGCATGCCTATATCTTGTGTTCTCTTCTTTAGTCGTTTGGCATTAATCTTGATGATAAGAAAATATGACTAAGAAATCTAATACTAATAATGAAAACATCACAAGTTAATGTCATAATAAGGGAAATTGTTTTAGCTGCCAACTCCTTGGATTTCCCAACATGACGGAAGTTAGTCCAGAGGTAGAACCTCAATCATACTTTATCCCAAATCAAGTTGTTGAACACCATGCATCCTGGATAAAGGGAGCATGACAGTACATGACGTGTCCATCTGTGGTGCTATGGTCCCTATCCACTTTTCCCAACTCATTGGTCACATGAGAAGTGCTTCCCATAAGTCCCAGACTACATGGGTAGGATGTATGTTGGGGCATCTGTAGGAGAAGGTGAACCACTCATCCTACTCATATGCCATAGGAGAAGGTGAACCACTCATCGTATGCATATGTAAATTGTAGGGGAAGGTGAACCACTCACCCTACACACATGTCAACCATCATGGAGTATCACAAGGGAAGGTGAACCACTCACTCTATGGTCGCTCATAGCTCCAAGAAGTACCCCAAGCCCCCAGGAGCTTCAAGAAGGACCCTCATGGGAGGGTATTTCCATGACTCCAAGCCTCTTTTGGAAGGCTAAGAATGCGACCTTCCCTAAGGGATTCATAAGGATGTCTGCGACCTACTCATCAGTCTTGATGTGTTGGAGCCTTATTTCTCCCCGTTGTACCATATCCCGAATAAAGTTGTACTTGATATCAATGTGCTTGGGGCGATCATGGAACACATGATTCTCTGAAAGGTGAATCCCACTTCGGTTGTCACAATAGATCATGGTGGTATCTAGCACGTGCTCAAATAACTCACTGAGGAGCTTCCCCAGCTAAACAGTTTCACAACAGGCCATACTAGCAGCAATATATTTTGCCTCGCCAATGCTTAAAGCAGTTGACTTTTGCTTCTTGCTCATCCAAGAAATTGAAGCAGATCCCAAAGAGAAGCGAAATCCAGACGTGCTCTTTCAATCCACCACACTGCCAACCCAGTCAACATCAGTATATCCATGTAGCCTCAAATTCTCAGTAGTATATCTCAATCCATAGTTGATTGTGCTACGGAAATATCTTAGGAGATTCTTAGCAGCAATCCAATGTCTGTGATGAGGATCAACCATAAACTGACTTAACATATTCACAATGAAGCATGTGTCCGGACATAATTTTAACAAGAACATCAGGGCCCCTATAAGTTGTCTACATTGAGAAGGATTTGTCAATTCGGGCCCAGCAACACTTCCACATATTTTGTTGAAGTTAGGTTCCATCAGAGTAGACACAAACTTGCAATCCACCATCCCACATCTCTCGGGCATCTTTACAATGTATTTTCCTTCAAAAAGGAAAATCTCACTTGGCTTTTGCCAGACCTCCAAGCCTAGGAAGTAGTGCATCAAACCTAGGTCATCCATCTCGAACTCGAAAGCCAACTCTCTCTTGCATTGATAAATGAGAGGGTATACTCCTCTCATAAATAAATCATATACATAAAGGACCAAAATAAGAGGCATGTCCTTTTCAACCTTGAAGTATACATTAGGATCAACATCGTCCTCGTAAATCCTAGCTTCATAAGATAGCTATCAATCCTTTCATACCAAGCCCTAAGGGCTTGCTTCAACCCATAGAGGGTTTTCTTCAGCCTATATACGTGTGTCCTTTGATCTTGTATTTCAAACCCTTGAGGTTGTTCCACGTAGACTTCCCCCTTAAATGAGCCACGCAAGAAACCAATCTTAATTTCCATTTGATGTAAACTTCATCCTTGAGAGGTAATAAGAGCAATAATAGATCCGATAGTGATAAATCAAGCAACCATGCAAATATCTCATCATAGTCCACTCCTTCCTTTTGAGAGAAGCCTCGAGTAACGAACCTGGCCTTATACTTTTCAGCACTCTTGTCAGCTCTATGTTTAATTTTGTAAATCCATTTAGAAGTGACCATAGACTTGTCCTTGGGTCTAGGCACCATGTCTCAGACATCATTCTTCATGATCGATTCATATTCCTCATTCATTGCATCCTTCTAGACTTGGTGCTTTACAGCTTCTTCAAACGTGCATGGTTCAGCTTCAACAATAGTACTCATAGCAGCCAAGTACCTTTGATACATGTTTGGCTTCTTACTTCTGTGAAATGTCCCTCTCCGAGCAGTATGTTTTTCAACATCTTCGAGTGTATCTTTGAGCCACAAAGGTATTTTTCTTGAGGTAGAGGGATCACCAAGAGGTGGATCAATGGGATCCATCGGGCATAGGCTCATCCATCGAAGGTTCATCCTATTTTTCTGCAGCATCATTATTGTCCTTCCTTGGGATAGGGAGATCTCTAGCTTTTCCAAGGGAAATATCTTCATCGAAGGTGACATCATGGCCTACTTCCACATCTCATTATCCAGACACATAGATTATATATGCCTTTGAGTTTTCACTGTAGCCAACAAATATAACTTTCTTCCCAGATGCTTCCAACTTGTCTATTTTCTATTTAGGTACATGAAAAAATACGGTCCAACCAAAAATTCTAAAATGAGAAACATTAGGTTTCTTACCAACGAAGACCACCTCGAGTGTCTTGAAATCCAAATCTTGATGCGGGCTCCTATTTTGAACACACACAGCAGTGTCGACAGCTTCTCCCCATGAGAACTTTGATAAGCCTTGATCATGGAGCATGGTAGAAGTGGCTTCCATGATCGTTTGATTCTTCCTTTCAGCAACACCATTTTGCTAAGGAGTATATGGAACAATTGTCTCCCTTTTAATGCCAACGTCTCTGCAAAAGTCATTGAATTCATTTGATTCATATTCAGTTCTATTATTGGTCCTTAATATCTTGATTTTCTTCCCTGTTTGATTTTCCACCAATGTTTTGAAAGAACGAAACCATTTGAACACTTCATCTTTCTTCTTCAAGAAATAGATCCATGTTTTGCGTGAGAAGTCATCTACAAAAATTGCATAGTATAAGTATCCTCCCAATGATGTTATAGGCAACATAACGGATAGGTCAGAATGGATCAATTGAAGAATATCGGTAATTTGGCTTTCACTAGAAGAGAATGGTCCCCTTGTAAATTTCTCGATTGCATAGCCCTGACAAACTTCTTCATGATTCATGTTGAACTCGGGCATACCTATGACCATATTCCCTACCCGTAGGTAAGGATTTGTAATGAAGGTGGACAAATCTCCCTTTCCATAATTCATATTGAAGAGAAGTATCGCAAGTCAAGGCTCCCAAAGGACTTCCTCTAACTTGATAGAGACCATCAACCCTAAATCCAAGTGTGAATGGATATTTAGGGTTTCTCTACCAAATACGTACATTTCCATCAATGAATGCCCTAAATCCAAGTGTGAATGAATCTTTAGGGTTTCTTTGCCAAATACGTACATTTCCATCAATGAATGCTACCTTGAAGCCTTTATCTTCCATAGCATAATTAGACATCAGGTTCTTCTTCAAATCAAGCACATACAATACTTCTTGTAGATGAACGGTTTGACCTTGATTCAAATGAAGAATGACAATACCTATCCCTTTCACGAGGTAGGTGGCATTATCTCCAACTACGATCTTTATATTAGTGTTATTTTCAATCAAATTTGAGAGAGCCTCCTTGTACACAGTTAGTGCCTCCACAATCAATCAACCAATGATCCAAGGTATCTAGAGGAGAGGCAGTAGATAGAGTGGAAATAAGATAAAACTACTTTTGTTTTTCTACAACATTACTTTCCTCATACCTGGAATTTTTCGTCCTTTCACGAGGTCGACCATTTCCATATTGAACAATGGGAGCATTCATTTTTCCTTTATTGTTGAACATGTTATTCCTTTGATTGTCGTTTCCTTTGAAATTGTTGTTATTGTTATCATCATCCCTTAAAGAATCCTTCTTGTGAGGGCACTCTCTAGCATAGTGGTTAAACCTGTTACAATTATAGCACCTTCATTTTCTTCCTTCTTTGAATCCCTTCTTGAATCCTTGACCTTGTCTCCTTAGACCAACATTATTCTCCCTCTTAGCATGAGCGGAGAAAACATTAGGTTCATTTCCATTTGAAGGTTGTCTTTCTCCATCATCCTCGTCTTCTCTTGAGTGTATCTAGCCAATAATTTATCAAGACTAAGAATCTTGTCATTGTTGAGAATGGTGGTGTTAAACATATCCCATGCTCCTAAAAGGCCTCCAAGTGCAATGAGAGTGAGCTCTCTGTTAGCAATAACTTCTCGAATAGATAGTAGGTCATTCTTGATTTAAGTTATTCTCATAATGTAAGATTGGATAAACTCCCTTTATCTATCTTGATGCCCTTTAACTTGTTTATGATAAAAATGTTTTGATTTGCATTGTTTACTTTGAACATCCCAACCAACTTATCATACATCTCCTTAGATGTTCCCAAATCAAAAATGTAGGCAACCAAATGCTTTTGAATGGAGTCTATGATAATTCTCTTAGCTTTGACCTCATCTTTCTTATACTTCGTCTTTGTAGCAACATGTACATTTGAAGGAGGCTCCACCACTCTTCCCTACACATAGTCCATGTCATCATACTCTTCCAAAGTCAAGTCCAAAGTCATCTTCCATGCATGATAGTCAGATTTGTCCTTGAGCTTATCCTCAAATTTGAAGTAAGGTGTAAAAACCATCGAGGCTTGCCCAATAATCTTGTCTAACAAATATTCCTTAGTAATTGCTTTTCTCTCTCTTGCTTGGGCTTTTTCTTCACATGTGCTCTAATACCATGTTAATTTTAGTTAAAAATGGTATGTTCTATGCTTAGCACAATTACTTCAATGTCCTTTAGCAACCAAATGACAATTTCCAATTTAGTTACCAATAACAATCACATTGACAATAACTATAGATAGAAAATGAAATAACAAAATGCAGAAGACGAGGACACCAGATTTGGTGGATGCCAGGGAAAAACCCCAAGATGGGGAAAACCCTTTGATCAATTCTTCTTATTATTATATCAAATGTTCAGCAGAGAGAGTACAAAAATTCAAAGTTGACTAGCCATATCAAAGTCAAAATAGCCCTGTCAAATCTACAGTCAACTGCAATCGAATTCAACCCTAACCAAAAATTCAACGTTGGTCAATGTAGCAACAAAATATCCTCAAAGAAGCTCGGTCATACTGAGTCAAACTTGGCCTAAACAAGAGGTCAAATTCAACTCAAAACAGTGCCAAAATCAGCGATCAAACTTGGTCAAACTATGCCCTGAAGCCTACAGTGAGCCTGCAATTTACCTATGTAGTCAAAGTGCCTAGAACACCTCGATTTCTATGCCAAAGAGTATGGCATGCCCAAATAGAAAACTGCCCAAAAGATCAAACCCCAAATCTGTCTGGAAAGTCAAAGTCAACATTCGTCAAACTACAAGAAAATTTGAAATTTTCGGCCATGTAATTATGTCTGAAATTCGTCCTCCTTTACCACACGTGTGAGTAAGAGAATATGCTCAATAATTGTAGGAACCAATAAGAGAAGGAGAGAGAAGAATGTGTGAGTGATGATAATGCCAAATGAGGTGAGAGGTCACTTATATTTATACAAATCGTTGAAGGTGAAGTGACATATCTCATGGGCTTCATGATGATGTGGCCAACCTTGACAATTTACACGTGTCGGCATAAATTCAAAAACACATTTATGGTTGTCCAAATTTGATGATCTTTGGATCAATTTTAGTCCTCTCAAAAAGAGGAATTCAATGCAATCATCATCATCAAATGACTTGTCCAAAGTGGAATTTGGCCCTAGTTGTCAATTTTAACATCAGTGCCCAACACATTTCAATAGCAAAGCTCCGCACAATGAGCTATGTTTTGCACAATAAGTTAAAATATTATTTTATTAATATTGTTTTTGTTTTATTTTATTATTGAAAATCGAATACATCATTAACGAGAAAACAACTAATAACTTTTGTGCAAAAAACTTGACTTATTGTGCAGAAGCGAGAAACTTAACCTATTATATGGAACTTAGCTCATTGTATGGAGCTATTTATTTTATTTTATTATTGGAAAACAAATACATCATCAGAAAAAAAACACTATGCAAAGTTTAATCAATTAAATAGTGGTAAAGGCAGCATCCCAGCTATTCCTCTTGTTCATATTCATATGGGAGATCCTAATAGTTTCACAAGTACATTGTTGATTCCATCTGCAATTATAGCATATCTATAATTAATAATGCCTGGTTTATCATTACTTCGAATTTGAGTAATTGCTAAATATACAAATTCAACTTTGACTGTCTTAATGGAACGTGTTATCAATCACTGATTAATATTGTCACTTCATTTTTTCCAAGTATTCCTTGACCTTCCAGTGTTTGACACCGTAAAAGGCATGTCTTCACTGCAATTGAAATAAATGGCGTTTCTTGTAGATGATAGAGGTTGGAAATGCTTAACTTTCTAGATATTAAGAAAGCTGAGAAAGTTTCCTTTAGCACTTATTTATAGTTCGATATCGATAGGATGAGATTCTGACAATTTCTTAGTGATAGTCCGAAGATTGTTAGTGATAAATATGTTCTTTAACAGTGTCTTCTTCGTCGTGTAAGCTTCGTGAAAGGCTTCTTTCTTTGGTATCGGGAGAATCCACAGTACATAACGTCATTGAAATTTCCTTGATTATGATCGTCCGCCAAAAAACCGATCATAGGTTTGTCCCTACAAATATAAAGAAGCAAGTTATTGAAATGGTGAGTACATATATAATGGCACTCTAATTTTATTTATTAAATCTGTAGTCTCCTGTTTTTTCCATGGAATTGTCACGACAGAGTTTTCAACGTTAAATAGACTGGCTAATTGTGTTCAGGTTGAGAAGATGTGACCATCGATGAATCATTTAGTCTATTTTGTAATAATAGAGAGGTATACCCAGTGCATAATTTTTGGTCTTGTTTGAAATGTGCGTTATTTTACTGAATGAGCTGAATATTAACCAGGCTCTCAATGCCCTATTTCGGATTTTAAAAATGGAAAAGAAACAGTATAACATGATTTCCTTGTCTATTGATACACGGACAGATGGACATAGCCACTTATCCTCCACAAATAATAAAAAGAAGGGTGATACAAAAGTTTCCTCAGCCTAAAATCCCCTGTATTTCAGATCCGAGGAAACTAGATGAATGTGAATGTTCGAGCAGATTTCCCCATATTCGCATTCCACCACTTTGTGAACCCTCACATATAAAACATAAATATGTAAGACCTATACGCCACAGATATTGTGGAAATGAATGGTAATCTCCTATTAAAAAATTTTAAAGACACTGAAATTGCTCAAGATTAATAAGCAAAGTTGACTCTATGGATCCCGATGGATAATACTGCCTTGTGCTCCTGTAGTGTCAATGCATCTGCTCTCCTTTTCATTTTGCAATCAGCATAGTCAAAATAATGTTACTGAAGATGAAATTGCAGTACGCTGAAAAAACATTAGGTCAAAGGGTTTATCCATATAAGAACAGACGTCATCTGCCATAAATGTCTTTAACCGGTTGCGCATATTCCACCTGCAAAATATTCAAAATTAGCCACAGTTTTAATCAAATACTGACATAGTATTGTCACTTGAAAAGTAATCCATGGAAAAGCAATACTGAAAGCACTAACACCTACGGAGAATAAAAAATGTTCTGAACAGATGACAATAAAAGAGATATAATGAAAAACCTTGACTTGATTTTGAACAACAAAGCTGGCTTTCATCAATATGCTTGACAGACAAACCCAACATCCATGATCCAACTGATACATCTTCATGTGCGTATGTTTGGAGAATAGCACTAAGAAAATACACAAGATCCAGTTAAACCAATATAAGTTTTAAGCTTCTGCACTGTAAATTGTGATGGTACATCTCTCATATTCCCAAATATTATTCCCATCTACATAGCATAATTTAGAGACATCCTTACAGAAACTGAATCAAGGCAGAGGGGAGAAATCATTAGGATAACAAACATAACAAAATGGATTTCGTTATCAGCAATATTTTAAAGACGGCAAAGCTTGGGATGATGGACAATGTGGACCTAAGAATTCAAATACAATTAGAATGTGATTCATTTTCGGGACAAGCATTATTATTAAGAAGCAAGAGTACTTAAAAACGACTTGTATCTGGTGGATAAACGTCAAGCAAAATTGAGATCAATGACAAGCTCCAAAGATTATATTCCACATCAACATGGATAATTCAGGATGCAGTCAAAATGAATATTCACAAATGCAATGTATTTGAGAAAGAATGAAACATAATACTCACTTGTTTATTGAAATGAACTGTGCCACAGCTCGTGATACCACATACATATCACCAGATGCATGACGAAAATATCTGATGAAGGAACAAACAATACCAAAGATTATTACTGATAAACAAGGCTAGGCTTTCACACATTCCAAACATGAAAATTAGCACTCAATGTAATTGCACCAATCAAGATCACTGAATAAATCAGACGCAAAAATTGCAATATCACAATACAAGAGTAATATGTTAGACCAATAAGATGTTAGATTCAAACAGCTGAGATACCCAGTTCCATGCACAGAATAATTATTAATTACTGCAGTAAACTTCAGTTATCTAACTGGTTCTTAATCCAGCCCGGACATTCATTTTAAATATTGGACACATTGTATCTCAGAAAAATAATAAAATAGGGTATATTTGAGTCCTTGCGCTGTGCATGGGCAGAGAGGAGGAAAAATTTCCAAAACCCTAAAAGAAAACATGAAAATGCCAAAATAGAGTATATTTCAAAGAGAGCATCTCCAAAACATATAGTTTACAGTGTTGCAAACATCCGAATTTCATCACGAAATTGCGATTTTTTGGCCTAGCTGATGTTTGCCAATTTTTACTGAACTTTTGGTGGTATCTTAATTTTCCCGATGTTTTCCTTTCCATATATTTCTATGATTTTTACGATTGTTTGGTTTTCTGGACCGCTGCCAATTTTATCCTGATGCCGATGTTTGCAACATTCGTTTACATTTCAAACATCAATCAGTAGGAAAGTTAGGCTCCTGCAAAGTACCAGTTCATGCATGACGATGTCTATCTGATTGAGGTTTTGTATCTGAAATGTGGTGATGACTTCCCACCTTTGGCAGAAACCAATCACTTGATTGCTGATGAAAAGCAGTCAGCCCTCAGACAAAATTAAAGAAGGAAAGAGTGAAGATATCATTCAATATATGAGGACAGCTGTCTAAGAAGGGAATTTAAAAGATTTATAATGGTAATTGAAGTTCAGGAGACGCATTCCACAAATAATGAGACATAAGGCTCTGAAGGAAACACCCAACAGCAATGCACAAAATGTTGCTTTTAAAGGTAGTACATTTACAGAAGAACATTGGCACTCTTCATGCAATAAGGAAATGAGACATAAGGGTCCGTAGGAAACACCCAACAGCAACACCCAAAATGTTGCTTTTAAAAGTATTACTGTTAATTTACAGAAGAAAATTGGCCTTCTTCATGCAATAAGGAAAGCTTTCAAGAGAAAAACACATATTGAAGGAACCAGACCAGTTCTTCCTCCTAGCACAAATCAAAATGCTTAAAGCATTTAATGTAAGCCTGTGACGAAGC
The DNA here is from genome assembly GCA_031772625.1 of Pinus tabuliformis. Lineage (NCBI taxonomy): Eukaryota > Viridiplantae > Streptophyta > Pinopsida > Pinales > Pinaceae > Pinus > Pinus tabuliformis. The sequence continues at coordinate 665,146,967 of CM062809.1, read as the reverse complement.
TGATATCAAGTAGGAAGGCTCTTATCAGAAAAATAAGACTGTATAGTGATAGAAACTGAAGTAGATTTGTTAAGCTATTTATCCATTCCAGTTACATTGCAAGGGACCAACTCGCAGTCTCGCTTCATATAAGTGAGTCGTGACTGAATAGGAGGCATATAAAATAAGAAATCTCAGTTTTTTCTTTGCTAACAATAATTTCTTGATGTTTAAATGAATAACTTAAAAAACATACTTACGATTTCCCATCTCCAAACTTCCATGATTCCGGTTCATACCACTTGTGGCTCCTGAAAAGAAAAGTCTTGCATTACAAAACTGATGGTAGCCTAAATCAAATTTTAAGGAAAGATGAATGATTATAATTCCAGGTAAAAGACTAATTATACAACACAGACCTAAAGGCATGGGAAAGGAACTCACGGATTGGAGAAAACCTCTCCTGATTTCATGCACCCAATGTAAGCACGTGGTTTATCCCAGTGTGTGGCAAGCATTGCCCCCAGTTTATCTGTAAAACAAACAAAACACACAAAAATGAAACCATATGTCAACACATACAATAGTAACAGTTATAGTTAAACATTCTTAATTATGGGGGTGGGCACATTACATCTGTTATCAACCAGTGAATAGGAAGCACACAGATCTTACTGACACTCCAAACCTTCCATGGGATCAAAACAAATCTGTTCAAACCATTAACGTTGATTTCCACTCCTTGTCTAGATAAAATGCACATAGATCTGTCTTCCGGATCCATCACACAAATCATTTAAATTGCTGACATGTTTCAAACCAGCTAATGTGGTTCATTTTCAGGACGATTACATTAACCACATATTAGCTGGTTCAAAACACAACAGCAATTTAAATGATTTATGTGATGGATCCGGAAGACAGACCTCCGAATAACTCTACTCACAAAAGCCGACATTCAGATAAAATGCACATAGTCATGGCTTTCTAAGCTATAGCTCCACCAACTTAGCCTGTGTTGTAATCAGTGGCAAGTGAAAGAGGAAAATAAAAAGGGTTAAAAACATATCCTGTGAATGCATCTATACCATGGAGATTTTGGTATCGTAGATCCTAAATAGAATATTACAGTTGATGAAAAGTTAATATGGTTAGATGCCAAAAATACCAAGTTCCCAAATTTAATTTATTATTCAAAATGGAGATTATTGAGATTAGAAGTGTACATTGATTATAAGAAATATTGTTTAATTCAACATGGAAAAAATTGTTTCCACCCTCCCTTGATCTGCAATCACTCAGCGTGTGGCTGAGTCAATTCACCAACATGGATCTTAAGTAATGCAGAAATTACTTTTGTTTATTTTTGTTTGCTTATTCGCTGTGCTTAAAAACTGATTTCTATAAAACTCACAGGACTGTAACTAAAATGCAGAAAACAGTACTGAAGACATCAATCATAATCACAAATATCACAGATTCTACCCTGGAAACCCAAATGGAAAAACCAGCAAATTGATGTCTTCTTCAGCTCTTTATTAGTACAGGATCACAGCAGCCACAGTCTTTCTAACTGTTTGCGCTCTATTTCTTCATTCTTCATGGTAATCTGTTAACGCACTGAGACAATCTTCATTCTACCAGGGAATCTTGTTTCTGAATTTCTTCCCAGGCTCAACAATCGCCCAAATCATCCCTGATGACTGCTGTAAAAAAATCCAGCTAGAAAATGTCACAGTGGGTGCATTATAGTACTATACACTCATTGACAGTTCATGGTGTTACGGAGCTGTTGTTCTCTTCTGCAGCATATAACCTTCTTTCTTTATGATATTCATGGATAGCTTCTGCAGCCTAGGCTTCATGCTGCCTTATGCCCTTGCTTTCCTTCACTGGTGCAAAGTAAGGGATGCAAAGTGCAGAGCTAGGCTCCCCTCCAACTCCTCTTCTCTCCACCGATGCAATGACCTCCATATGGCTTGTTTAAGTCTATGCAGAGTGTGAAGTGGATGATGTGCCCCCTTCAACTCCTAGTCCTTCCTCTGCTCACTCACAGCTCCACATACCTTGCTTTGTCACTGACTGCAGCATGTGGAATCTGGAGCTACATTTCAATTGGACTCCTAGTCTTTCCTCCACATAACCTGTCTGCCATTTTCCTGCCTTCCAAAAGTTAACAGTAATATTGTCATTAAGGAATCAAAAACGGCTATCTGCTAAGGTTTTGAGGAAGGCTTTAAGGCCAACGAATCTGCAAACCTAGTGACTTCTCCATGTTAAACTCAACCTATTGTTTGGGGTGAAACCAGATCTAGCAGCTGGATCCATTTTAGATCATCCCCACTTATGGTGTTGGAATCCACATCTTCTCTAGGTTGGCTTAGTTATAGTATGCCAGGTGTTATATCAAATGCATGTTGACCTTTTGTTCAATGCATGAATTGCAGCTTCAATTTAGTGCAGGTTGGCAGTCCTTATGTAGGCCATACTGATAACTATTAAATTAAGATATGATTTTATTAATGTCCCCATGACCAAAAGAAAAGGTCAGAGAGATTAGAAAATACAGCAACAAACATAATTTAGGAGTGCTAAGCATCTCCTGAAAGCTACAAGCTAAGGAAATACAACTGAAAAAGGAAAGGGAGTAATAAAGGGTGACCCAATAGGGTAGAACCTACCAATTGGAGAAGCACTACTCATCATTAGATATAAAAGTTGATGTAGAAAAGGGACATCTCCATCATCATCAATCTTTGTGAAAGTCAATGCAATCCCTGATATTGTCCTCTAATGAATACCTGACGTTGAGAGGGCATGGTTGGGGGATTATGGGAGGAGTCCACTGGCAGTCACTTGTAAATCTCCTAATATTTGAGGCTGGAATCTAGTGATGAGTATCTGGTTGCTCAATCTGGATTAAATGTCAGCTTCATGTTGGAAGAAGGTACATCTTTGTGGCCTCATGAAAGTGTGTTGTCTAGCAACATGCTAGAATGCCAATGCACATCATCTCACTGAACCCATATCAACTACATCCAAGGCTACAGAATCTACATGGCGCTTAGTGCCTCTAGTCACTACACTAGACTATAAAAAGGAGGTGATCAACCTAGTGAGGCAAGGCCTAGATATATCCCATATGGTCTGAGATCTGAGAAATCACCTAATATGTGTAGAGACCCAAATAATTCTGAATAGAATACCTAAAGAAGGTCGCAAGGGTCCATCTAGAGTTCCAGTATAGATGTTCATATATCCTTTAGATCTCATAATATATGGGAGATATGAAGATGAAGATGAAGTGCACCTCTTACAAATGATACAACTAACAAATCCTCCCCATCTACAAGATATGGTGATTAGACTCATCCCATAGCTAGTGAGACGAAAACCTCAATTAGATGAGAAGAATCCTACGGCCATGAGGCCAATGACATCGTAAGGAAAATAATTGAGTCATCCTTCAATGGAAAAAAGCTCTCATAATAGAAGGCCATCTAAAGGCCAGGACACTCACATGGGTGGAGATACAAGTGACCTTTCTAGCCACCCTATTGATCTCCCTTTTATTAGGAAGGAAGTGGATTGGGGCATCTAAACAAGACCTAAAATGGGGGAGGCACACAATAGAAATGTCAATTGATTGAATGGGAAAAGCTGCCTTTAAATAACTAGCATTGCCTCTTCCTTGAGAGGTTTGTGGAGGCAATCATCCCTAGAGGAAAAAGGGCCAAATAGGGGTATCTTTCCCATCCTATCACTGAATTACTTGGGGTGTGTATCCTATGAAAGAAGACAACCATGAAAATGCTCAAAAGGCACAAGGGGTGGGTGCCAAACTCGGCTTGGACAATGCTCTACAAGATAATTTGTTTACAATGGATCATATGTTTGAACCAGTGAACACGGCCATTATGAAACCCACGGGTACCCGTTTGTAGGAATGGGTCACATGCTGAGATGGGTCAACCACATCGAACCCGTGGTCTAGACCCTTACCCTGCGGGTTTTGTACAAGACTCGGCTACCCACATCAAACCCACGGGTAGCCCATTAAACTCTCATCGGACCCCTATAAGACCCTCCAAGCATCAAAACCCACAATCTGTCCAAAAAATCAATTTTTTTTTACTTTATTATGATTGCACCATGAAAGGACATTCCCCCTCCTACTATTATTTTGGGACAATTCTGAGCTATTTTCTGAAATTGAAAGAAGATAGGAAAACGGTGGAAACGTAGGAAGTACTTTCAATCTTTTTTGACCTAGTGGAAACCGCTTATTGAGCAAACTATAAATATGTTGAATGTTTGCTTTTGCAAACTTTCTTCATAGTACACTAATGAAGTAATACTCTAGAAATTCATTCCAGTTGCATAATTCCAATGGCTTACAATTTTCGTGGAATAACCATGATAGCAAAAGCCATCTCCCATCTCCCTGATTGTACTTATTAAGTTATTTGTCATATAATTGATCTGACTTCTTGTGATTTTCACCATAAGGTGTGATCTTGTCCATTTTGTGAGATAGTACTAATTTTTCAGAACAAATAACTAGTCTTGAGTCTCACCTACTAATTCTTTCTTTGATAATCTAACTTTTAGCACATTAACCACTATGCCAGCCTTTCAGATTGGGGCTCTTGTTGGTTCTAAATTGGGTCTATTAAGCATATTGACAAGTACAAATCCTTGTTTATTTTTGTCTCTATCTTATTTAAACTGCACCCTATCCATAATTTACAAGTAGAAAGTACTTCTCGAGAAGAAGATCATCTTTGTTATAGTAGAGATCTTTTACTTCTTCATTCTTAGGCTTCTTTGACTCAGGCTCTTTCACTTCTTTAGTAATGTGTGCTCCTTCTCTATTCCTCTTGTCCTTACCATGATTAGGACAATCTCTTCTATAGTGCCCAATTTCATGACATTCATAGCATCTTATATTATCCATGTTCTTCCCTTTCTTTGGAGGATGAAACTTTTCCAAATTTTCCCTTTCTTCTTGTCATTGTAGCATATGCTTGATTTTGCTCACTTGGTCCAACATCAATTTTTGCCTTCAATCTGGTTTCTTCGATCTCAGAGAGTGACCATAGATCTTGAAATGGAGTAGTCTCTCTCTTCCCATATAAACTTGAAGTGAAGTTACCCCATTCTTCCGGTAGTGCATTTAGTACCACTGTGGTCATCTCTCTATCAAACATGACTTCTCCTAATTCTTGTAATCTAAGTCACCGGACACGGGGATTCGGGACACGTAGGATTCGGGATTCGTGGTGTCGGATTCGGGACATGTTGACCCCCAGAACAGGACACGTTAGGACACGTTATATATTATTTTATTAAAATATATATATATATATATATATATATTTAAATATATAAATATATATATATATATATATATATATTAAAAATTAGATATTATCATATTTCTTACACAAATTTTAATTAATGATACAAATTTATTGATTTCAAACATAGATCTTCATCTATAGCTATTAGCATGCATAGTACATACAAAATTCAAATAAATGTCAGTGGTACTGGTCACATAAATGATAAATCTATTAAAAATTTAAATCATGATTCATAATTCATAATTGAAAGACAACTTACAACTACAAGATAGTAAGATAAACACACTGACAACTGTAGTTTTCTCATTAAGTCATCAAATCAAAATGTGTTACATAGGTAGTGTTGGTGCAATGCCAATGGCAAATAGAAATAGAAAATATAAAACCACTACAGGTATACAAGCCTCAAGGCATCAATCAGCATCAGAATCAGCATCATTGTCCCCATCATCATGGTCCCCACTGCTCTCCTCTGCATCCTCTTCCTCCCCTGTATCCATAGTCGCCTCTGCATCTGCTGGTATGGAGGTTGACCCCTCTAAGTCATCAAATCTAACAGGCTCAAGCACTGGATCACTGAGATCCATGTTGGTCAATGCCAACTCAACAGTGGTGTCCAGACGCATATCATCAGGAAAGACATCCCACATCTTTGTCTTTCCCCTCAACCACTCTTCCCTCTGCCTGTAAATAAGACGAAGGTTGGTGTGCACATACACCATTGTCTCTGCCCTGGACTGCTCAAGCCTGCTCTTCTTCACATTATGCAAATTCCCATATGTGCTCCAATTCCTCTCGCAACAAGAGGATGAAGTCACCTGAGAGAGGAGCCTCATGGCTAACTGCTGAAGAGGAGGGCTTGTTGCCCCATGATTTTCCCACCAAGAATAGGGCTTCTTAACCCCCCTGTCTCTAATCACATCATAACCTCCAAATCGACCAGTGCCAGTGGAAAACTCTGCAAAGGCATCCTCCACCTCAGCAAGCAATGCACTATCCTGATAAATCCGCCTCAATGCCTCTTTCCTCCCTTGTGAGATTTCACCATCCATGTGAGGAGGGAATCTACGGGAATGTCCACCATTCAGCCACTCATGGTTGTAGTATTTGGGGTTCAATGAGTGAGCCAAACAATGTAAAGGTGTACAATTCTTGTCCCATCTGCTGAAAAGAATATCATGTATGGTATCGCAGAAGGCCTCTGGTGATGTCTCATACTGGGGGCACTCACTCTGTAGAATAATGCTCCTCACAGACTCAATCATGGAATCCCATCCCTCATAAACCTCTCCTAGGATGGGTTTGTCTGTATCTGCAACTCGAAGCAAAGAGATGATAGGGCCCATGATCCAAATAATTAGATCTACCCTCTCCCACCAAGCATCATCCAGTATCGTGTCCTTCACTCTTTAAGAGGCTGCCTGATCTGTCTTTCTCCAAAAAGACCAAAACTCAGAAATAACCATGGACCCAAGAGCAGTCTTGACCTCCCTCAACCTCTTCAACATCATGAATGAAGATGCAAACCGTGTATCAGCAATCTTCAACAATGATACATTGTTGTACTCCTTGTAGATAGTGAGGGCATTTGTATGATTTTGCACAAAGTTACGGATATGTCTTGCATCCTCAATAATGCTTCCAATCCAAAGCACATCAGAAGCAATGGAGTTCAGTGCTAAGTTCAATGAATGGATAATGCAAGGTGTCCAAAACACTTGTGGATATTTAGCTTCCACAACCATGCCAGTCGCCTTGCAAACAGGTGCATTATCTGTAATGATTTGCACACAAGATTCAACACCTACATCTTCAACAACTTTAATAAATAACTCACCCATAAATTGTGCATCCTTGTATTCGCCAAGTGTATCCACTGCTTTCATGAAAATTGGACCATTCAAGGAAGACACCATGAAGTTGATGATTGGGTGTCGTGCTGGATCTGTCCATCCATCAGAAACAATGCTAACCCCAGATGTTGGCCATGATGCCATAATAGGCTCAAGCATTTTTTGCACCTCTTTTTTTGCCTTCGTCAACAATGTGGTTCTCAGCTTCTCTGACCCAGGAGGCACATACCCTGCTGGAGCCCCTTGAGCTAGAGCTCGACACATCTCAACAAATAAAGGTGAACGTGCAACATTAAATGATATGAAGTTTTGATAGAAGAAGAAGGCAATGGTGAGATCAAGCTCTTCCCGTCTCTCATTTTGGAAAATCTTGTCCATTGGACCAAGTGATATTCTTTTTTATGCTTGTCCCCCAGTAGAAATAGAACTCTCAAATGGAAATTTGGTGGTGGCTTTCCTCAAAAATGGAAGGGGGTCTTCATTCTTGGGGTATTTTGATTTTAAAGCCAGTGCCACATGTTCCATACCAACATTGGCCTCCTTTTCCAATTCTTTTCTCTTTTGTGAAGTAATAGCTCTACAAGATCCAATCCCACAATCTACAAGATCCAATCCCACAACCAGGTAAAGCCAACAAATGTGATTTCACATGGTAATATGTCCTTTTGAAATAAATGTTACAAAAGTTGCAGTTTCATTGCACATTGCCTCCTCCCTTTCCCTTGTGGTTTGGCCCATCCTCTCTTGTGACATATTTCCACAATGGATATTTATCATTGTCTTTAAGTCCTCTTCCCTCAACATTACTTGCAGCAGACTATGATGATATTGGGGGAGGAAGGGCATCTCTACCCATGACATTCTTGCCCTTCCTTTGCCCCCTAACTGCTGCCTTTGATTGAGCCATGAACGCTGTTACCTCAACCTGTAAAAAAAATGAACAAACTGCTGTAAAAATTTAAAAATGAAAAAAAAATGAACAAGAATCAACACTAATTTGAATTGTAATTTGTTACCATTACCAATTTATTGCATAGATGATGTGCAACTGAGTTTTCAGTGGCACATTTCATCAAACAGTTTATAAACACACTGTTGTAGGTGCTCTTCTTGTATTTATTTCAATGTATTATAAATTTATACACAGTACCACAAGAATGCTTATAAGTTTGGCACAAACTACAGTCTACAATATAAAGGTGACCAAGGAAAATAGCTGACAGACATCACCTGTGGATTGCATCAGGCCATGAATATTGTCTTTCTTTTGCACATCAAGGTTCATTGTCTACAAGGGGAAGCATAATTTTTTGGGGCAAACTAGGCAGTGCATTGTATCTATAATCTACCCCGGATCCAGACTCTGGATGTTGTACAATCGGTGGTCGAATTGTTAGTTGGCAGGGTTACATACTATATGACAGTTAATTAGTATGGCAAAGGATGGTACAGCACTACAGCGGGCAGTGTATGGACACAACAATTTGAAACAACCCATACTTGGCAACTTTCTTAAATTTACAATTCGTTACTTGTATGGATGTATGAACACATCCTCTGACTTCATTATTTTTCTGATTGCCTTTGGCTTTTTCAGCAGCGGAATACTTTCTTCACTGAATTTCTGTGCTTAAATGGTCAAAGGCTAATACATTGCTGAGGCTAGGGTTATAAACTTATATGAATATCAATATTATTATGGTTGATCCAATGATCCACCATAACCACGGTCCACTTGTGTTATAATTTATAAACTGCACTAAGATATGTTGTACAGTGTAAAGGAGTTCTGAGTGAGAGAGATGTGTTGAAACTTGACTGCAACAGTTTTAAGTTTTAACTTTTAACTTTTAACGGAAGTCTATTCCAAGTTATCATATTTCCACCGTCTATTGGAAGTCTATTCCTTATGAATCAAGAACTGCAGTGTAATACGTAGGTTTACTAGGTTACGTAAAGAGTCATTCAAGTATTTAAATTCCATTGAATCTCAATTCCATTCAATACACGCTACCTCTTTTACGATTTATCTGGTGGACTACTTACCTGGTGGACTGTGGACGTTTGGTGGTCGATTCTCCTTGCTGAGAGTCTGCTCCTCGCTGCAACAGCACAATGAGTTGCCAAATCACTTGCAAAATGAGCCTGTCAACGAGCAAACACGCCCCTTTAACCCGCGCTGGAAACGAGTCCCAGAAACAGGACACGTCCCTAAAATCGCGACACGCTGTGCCAAATCGGGACACGTTATAGGACACGACGTGTCATACAGTTTGGACACGAATCCGTAGCGAATCGTGTCGGATTCGCTGGATTCGTGATTCGAGAGGACTTTTGGACGAATCCGGTGATCTAGCTTGTATTTGATCCCTAATTTATGATATCCTCATGAAGTATGAGGCTATTCCATCTTCGTTGGATATCTTTAGTTTGTAGAGTTCTTGCCTTAAGGAGATTACTTCTACTGCGGTACTTACAGAAAATTGTGAAAATTCCATAAACTACAAACCCTACTGCAGCAACTGATGATATTTCTCCTATTTGTTAGATTTACATGAACAAGTTATTTGCAATTTCCAACAACAAACATCGAAATACATACACTGCAGCCTACACCATTAAAATAATATGTCAAAACAAGAGACTAAACAATAGAGAAAGATACAACACAAATGACACTGTTGTTTTTGGACAAACGTCCCCGAAAATACCCAATGCAGGGAAACCAGTGCAGCGGATCTGAGGGTTTTTATTATTAAGCAAAATATTTATGAATGCAACCTCTGAATGCCTTGTTGGTAATCCAATACAGAGAATATCACCCGGCAAAAGAAATTAATGAGATTACCTCACTCTACGTTGGGAAACCTGGTTGATTTAGCCCCAGAAAGATTGCCCTCGGCTTCTCTAGTTGGCTCTGCGCAGTGTCCGCGTCAGCTCAGTGTCAAGCTCACCGAGGATAGCGTTAATCCTTTGGTTGGTCGATTTGCTGCCCAAGGACTTCGATTTCAACCTCCCGGTCTCACACCCCGACTCCCGGCTTCTGAAACTCGAAATCCTTCAACGAATTTCAGACTCCCTCTTAGCGTCTGCGTGGGTCTTGCATGAGCCCTTCCTAGCTCAGCGTCACCCTCTCTGGCCTCTGCAATGCCTCCTCTATGTGTGTCTCTTTGCCTCTCTACTAAGTATTCTTGGATCCTGAGAAGATCCTCCAACCAAAACTCTCTTTGCCCCTCTCTACGTGGTCACTGCGAAGTTATTGCGTTGCCCTACCTTAGTGATTCGATCTGACTGATCAACTCTCTGTGTGTTTGCCAAATGACCCTCAAGCCTCCTCAAATAATCTCCTCGTTGACATTCAATGACCCAGATTAGATCTTAATCAACAACTAAGATCATTTTGACTTGATCCTCGTCTTCTTCTAGAAGTCACACCCACAGTTAGATTACTACCCATTAATTATTTTAATTTCCTAAGTTTAGATTTCGAAACCCATTAAAAATAATTAGTTATTTTAGTAAAATTGTTTTTGGATGGAATTTCCAAACGCTTTCTGGGTTCTTTGGAATACATGTAGCCAAGCCTCCTTGCAAAATTTGAGGCTTAGAGCACATCCGATGCTACCAGAAATCAACACTCCCTCTTAACGAGAAATGTGCTCTAGCAATGCTTCCCACTAAAGCATCGCTCTGACTTCATAACATCATCCTCTGCGCTACTAATGTCTGACAAGTTGTCCACCAACTACTGTGTTGTTGCTACAACTGTACTACTGCTAACACTGTCACAGTCAACACTGCATCTATACTACAACTCGCTCTCAAGTGTTGCATTTGTGCTACTGCTAGCACTACCACTACTAACTCTACACTTGCACTGCAACTTCAACTGTCAAAAAGGCAACTGAAAAACATCCCAAAATCTAAACAAGTATTCAGCATAGGTGCGTCTCGATGATAAAGATCTGACTGTTGCTAGTCCCATGTTGACCCTCTAAAGTCACTGCACTGTAGCTGCTACTGCACTGTGCCTCTTTGCACTGTTGCAACTCTCCACTACGCTACTTAGACTTGGCGCTCTAACTTCTGCATATGTCGCTTCATGTTATAGCTCTGATACCACTATTACCCAAGGTAATAGTGTAATAATGGGAATGTCCATAGTAATAAATAAGGTGGTTAACCCGTATCATGTAAGGGACCATAAGTAGTTAGTAATAATATAATGGGCCCATGGTATTAGATAGATGGTATTGAGGAACCATGGTATTGACAAATAGTATTGTATGTATGAGGCCTATATAGAGGCTAGAGACTCCGCATTGATGGATGTCAAGGATTATTGTATGAACAGGCATATGGCTTGTGGAGTGTTCTCCTTCCTTAAGGAGTGAATGTATGGTTTTGCCCTACCTTAAGGGTTTGATCAATAAAGTGAAGCATTTCTATACTCAGATCTTGTTCTTTCTTGGGTTTATTTCTTGGGTTATTTGTATTATCTTATATTTTTGGATCAGACCTATAACAAGTGGTATCAAAGCACTTTCTTGGGCAAAAAGTGGAGAATTTTTTTTTTTGCAGGATTTCTAGGGCGGCGAGTTTGCAGATCAGATATGTATGTTTTGAGGCAAAATCTGCAAAATCTAATTGCAGATCTGAATTCTTTGTGAAAAGATAGCTGATTTCAAAAAAAAAATCGACTGAATCGGAGTCCGGATGAAGGAGATATTGCTAATCTAAAAACCAGTGGTGTTGCAGACAATTTTTCGGGGCAGCCAGTTTGCAACGCAGATCTGGACGTCTTGGTGCAAGATCTACAAAATCTAATTGCATATCTGGATTGTTTGAAAAAAAATACCCAATTTCAAAAAAAAATCAATCAAATCGGAGTCCGGATGAGGGAGATATCATTGATTTAAAATCAGCTCTTTTTTCAGAAATTTTGGTGACGGCGAGAGAGTTGCAGTGCAGATCTGAAATTCCAGAGCCTGGATCAAGATTTCTATCACATAGGTCGATGCGGAATGGTTGTTACATTTCTGAAAACAGGTCATAATAAAGATTCTGAGCAATATTGACTAAATTGTGGCCATTTCAAATTTTCGCCAATACTTTGTTGTGATGGCGAGCCTAGATCAGAGTTTGAGAAACGTGTATAAATTTGATGGCTCTAATCCGACTAAATGGCTAGCACAAATGGAGAAATATTTCAAATTGAATTACGTCTATGATGATGCGACTTAGCTGAGTGTGGGAAAAATGTACTTGGACCACAAAAGATGGCAATGGTGGCAATGACATCTAAAATGTCATCCAAGGACAACTACTTGGGAGATGTTCGCAAAATCTATTTGTGACCACTTTGACCATAAATCTAATTTTGCGGGTCATCTTACTAAGCTCACACAGACCGGCACACAAACTAGCAAAGATTTTATTTTTGCAGGAAAGAAGGAAACCAAGAAACCTAAAGGGTTATTTTCTACTAATATCTCCTTATTGCAGGTTCATGGATTGATTCAGAAGGAGAAGATCATTGTGTCTATAAATCCTAATTGCAAGCATAATTTTGTCAATGTTGATTTGGCAAAAGAATTGCAAGTTCTAGCCAAACACATTGAAAACACACAGGTTGATGATGAGGATGTTCAAGTTTATAAGAATTTGAAGCTGTCTATGGACAAGTATGTGTTGCATGGTGATTTTTATACTTCAGATATGGATAACATGGATGTTGTTTTAGGATACCCTTAGATGGAATCAGTGGGTACTATCAATATTAATGTGCAAAAGAAATTCCTAAAACTTTGGTATAAAAAGAAGAAAATTACATTACAAGATATTTCCATCAATAAACAGGGAGTGTCCACGGAGGCTGAAGCAGAAGATGTTCCAGGGACTGACATATCAGATGAGGAGCCATTGATGATCGACAATCAAACACAAACAGAGGCTGAAGTAGAAAAGGATACAGGTGCTGATACATCAGATGAGGGCTCAGTGGTTGAAGTAATATTGGAAGATAAGACACCACAGCAGGCACCACAACATGCCCCAGATAACAGTCAAGCTCCAATAATGGGTGAATTAAAGAAAAAGACACAATGGGTTAAAACTTCAACATATCATCACCCACATCACCCCGCAAGACAACACCCAACAAGATGGCAACCAATTAGCCACAAGGACAACAACCCCTGCAGGACAGATAGAGAGGAGTGAAGATCCACCTACCACACATCAACACAGAAGAGCTGCCACGGTCAACTTCCATCTCAAGCGAGCGAGGCACCGGCTAGATCGAGGGTTCACCTTTCTCTTGGATGGCTAGATGCACGTGCATGGTACCAGTGGACTACTCTTTTGAGTAGATCTTATTATTTGTGTTCTTCCCATGTTTCGGGGACGAAACATGCTAAGGGGGGTGGAATGTTATATACCTAGGGGGGATAATATGGGGTACAAAGGGAGGTACCCAAGGTAATAGTGTAATAATGGGATGGGCCATAGTAATAAATAAGGTGGTTAACCTGTATCATGTAAGGGACCACAAGTAGTTAGTAATAATGTAATGGGCCCATGGTATTAGATAGATGGTATTGAGGGACCATGGTATTGACCCATGGTATTGTATGTATGAGGCCTATATAGAGGCTAGAGACTCCGCATTGAGGGATGTCAAGGATTATTGTATGAACAGGCATATGGCTTGTGGAGTGTTCTCCTTCCTTAAGGAGTGAATGTATGGTGTTGCCCTACCTTAAGGGTTTGATCAATAAAGTGAAGCATTTCTATATTCAGATCTTGTTCTTTCTTGGGTATATTTCTTGGGTTATTTGTATTATCTTATATTTTTGGATCAGATCTATAACACTTCAACACTCCTTTGTATCAACTGATACTCCTCCAGCCTGCTACTTCTGACTTTGGGCTCCCATAGCAAAGTCATGGTCCAAGAGGTGGGCTCCTCAAGGATCTTACCCATTTGGAGTTCTTTCGAACTACAACTCTAAATCAACCCACCTCCCTCCTTGAGGTATCTCAACTGTCATGGCAAACTCCTCCTCGATCTTCGTAGCTGCAGCCTTCGGATTGTGCTTGTCATCCTCGTCCCTCTTCCTGAGAGGACAATGTGTTGTGTAGTGACCATACTCACCACACCTTAAGCATTTGATCTTCGAAACATCCTTCTTCCACTTCTGCTACTCTTGTTGCCCCTTAGATGTGAGGATTGCATTCTCTTCCTCCTCCTTAGGCTTCGACCCACTACGACTGCTTCTGTCAAGTTTACACATGACTAGATCTCTCCTCAGCTCTTCCTGCTTGAGATTTGCCCACATTCCATTCCAATCTGGCAAAGTTGTCCTGCCCAAGATGCTCTAGACAAAGACTTGCCACTCTTCTGAGACTAAATTTAGGGGCAATCTCACCATCTCATAACCTTGAGGTGTAGACCCCACAACTGTTAACTCGTCTCGGGTCTCCTAAAGCTTCATGAGGAAATGTGCTCCCCCTTTTGCATCTGTGCGGATCTCAGTTTCTGCTCTCAGTACATCTTTCGCTGCTCGGAAGATCCTTGATACAACGTAGACAAAGCATCCCACGTGTCCCTGGAAGTATCTCTGTCAGGAATGTGACTAACAATATGATCCTTCACCCCGTCAAGGATAATCCTCTTCATCTTCACCATTTCACCCTTGTACTTCTTCAGCAGATCTGGATCTGCAAGCACAGCCACCACACTGTCGACATAGGTCTTGAGAGAATGCTCATCTAGAAGAAATGACATCCTTACCTTCCAGATAACGTAGTTGGATGCCCCATCCAACCTGTCCTAATCTCTCAACCCATTGGTTGCCATCTCTGCCGCGAAAATGTGGAACTGCTCCTCTTTGCTTCTTACTATTCTTGCTCAACTAATAAGAAAACAGCCTTCGTGGAAGAAAGTCTTACTAAGGAAAATTCCCCTCACTGTGCCTCTCCTTTCTCTTTTAACGTCTTTCTGCCCAACAAAACGGCATGCAGAAAAACTGTGTCCCACCATCTCTTTCTCGCACTGAGGCTCATCGTTGCTCCCTCTGCCACAGTAATATTCCAGTCTGGAATCCCTTCCTCTCTGTCGACTCACTCAGAGAGAGACTCTCCTCGAAACTTCAGCCCTCCTAACTTGGACTACGCAAACCCCTCTGGGTATTCGAACTACTACCTCCTGCAGCAATTTCAATCTCCTTTTCTGCTCAGCGTTGGGTTCTTTGGCACTGTTCTTCTTGCTTCACCTGCATTCCTCTAATACCATGTGAAAATTCCATAAACCGAAACCTCTACTACAGCAATTGATGATATTTCTCCTACTTGTTAGATTTACATGAACAAGTTATTTGCAGTTTCCTATGGCAAACATCGAAATACAGACACTGCAGCCTACACCATATAAATAATATGCCGAAACAGGAGACTAAACAATAGAGAAAGGTGCAACACAAATGACACAGTTGTTTTTGGACAAACGTCCCCGGGAAAACCCAATGCGGGAAAACCAGTGCAGCAGATTTGAGGGTTTTTATTATTAAGCAGAAGTATTTTTGAATACAACCTCTGGATGCCTTGCTGGCAATCTAGTACAGAGAATATCACTCGGCAGAAGAAATTAGTGATATTACCTCACTCTACACTGGGTATCTTGGCTGATCTAGCCCCAGAAACATTGCCCCCAGCTTCTCCGGTTGGGTCTACGCTGCCTCTGCGCAGTGTCTACATCAGCCTAGCATCAAGCTCACTTGGGACAGTGTCAATCCTCTGGATGGTCGATTTGCTGCCCAAGGACTTCGATTTCTGCCTCTTGGTCTCACACCTAGGCTCCCTGCTTCTGAAACTCAAAATCCTTCAGCAAATTTCGGACTCCCTCTTGGCCTCTGCGCTGCTCTATCCTTCAGCAAATTTCGGACTCCCTCTTGGCCTCTGTGCTGCTCTCCGTGGGTCCTGCGTGAGCCCTTCTTGGCTCAACATCACCCTCTCTGGCCTCTGTGCTACCTCCTTTGTGTGTCTCTTTGCCTATCTGCCGAGTATTCTTGGCTCCAAAGAAGATCCTCCAGCCAAAACTCTCTTTGCCCCTCTCTGCATGATTACTACGAAATTACTGCACTATTGTGCCTCAGTGATTCGATTTCACTGATCAACTCTCTCTGTGTTTTCCAAATGAACCTCAAGCCTCCTTAAATAACCTCCTCGTTGACATTCAACAGGCTAGATTAGATCTTAATCAATGGCTAAGATCATTTTGACTTGATCCTCGTCTTCTTCTAGAAGTTACACCCACAGTTAGATTAATACACATTAATTATTTTAATTTCCTAAGTTTAGACTTAGGGACCCATTAAAAATAATTAATTATTTTAATAAATTGTTTCTAGGTGGAATTTCCCAAAACGTTTTCTGGGTTCTTTGGAATACATGTACCTAAGCCTCCCTGCAAAATTTGAGGCATAGAGCACATCTGATGCTACCAAAAATCAACAAAAATTACTCTACCAGTTCATCATATATAGCTTTTGCAGTTTCCAATTTTGATACATATGGGATTAGAGAGTCTTTTATAGATTCTATAAGAATCCTTTGGACTCTCACTTCTCCCTTCATGTATCTAGCATTCTCTTGAGTATCTTCTTCTGGAGGTTGGGTTATTGATCCCTTAATGTGATCCATGACCTCATTCTCAATAAGATTTAGGCCAGTCATTTTCTTCCCTGCGAGGAAATTTACAGCCGCAACAAACTTATTGCTTTCCTTGCAGAAAGACATTTTGATATTATCAGATATAGTCATAGACTTGTCAAATTGTTGCTTGCTTCCTCCTTTATCGCGATGTTGATAGAAGACCCCCTTCTTGAGTGATTGATGAGAGAGAGCTTGATTCACGATCCTTCGATGATGTGATGATATTTGAAGTGTTTATAGGGTTTCGATTTCTCTTCCTATTTCCTTCTTCGATCTAGGGTTTCTATGATGTAGATCTTCGACTTGTTGATAACCTTCGACTTGCTTTGATGCCTTCTTTGAAAATCGATTTGTGTGTCAGCTTGCATTGACTGCCCCTTCTTGCCTTTCGCACCTAAGCTCTGATACCATGTTGAGAAATCTAGGGCATTCAAAGTTAACAATTTCTCTGCTTGATAATTGCTTGTGATATGCTTTTACTTCTTAGCTTATGATATTTTCTTTGGTAGCTAATTAGTGTGTTCTCTTCATCAAGACAATTACCAAAATAAACAAGATTGGTTGCATGGCAGCTAGTCCCTACCATGAACATTGGTAAATATGAAGATGTCAAGGTCTTTTGTGTTTGTTTTGCTAAGTTTGTTTCTTGTCTAGGTTCACCTTTGCTGACTAGAACGATGTTGCAGATGCTTGATATGATGGAGGAGCACATGCTTTCTGTTCGAATACCGTGGTGTTTTTTCTAGTCGATGCAATGCAGCGCTGCAAGATAGAAACATAGGTACAATATTTCATATTGTTGTTTGCAAACTGTATCTGAAGCCCATGCACCAATGTTCTTCTATTGGATGCCGGTGAATGCTATTGGGGTATAACAAAGGTTGGATAAGTGCGTTATTGAGAGGTTGTTGAAGTAGTTGGGTAGTTTGTAATAGTTTAGTAAAGGGAAAGTAGGCATAAGATCTCACGCAATAACAATCAATAGTGGTACCCAACGAACCAGTCAGCAATTGTATTGAAACTCGTTACAAAGGCTCTATGTGAATCCCTTCCATGAATGCAATCCACCAATGTTGTAAGTCTAAGGGAGTAATTCAATATCTAGAGGTTGTTAAAGAGCAACGGGGTGTTGGTAGATAAAGCGAAGTAAAAGGAAGTATACTGTGGGGCGTAGCGGTAAATATTCAAGATTTTGATCGGTGCGGTATCCAAATTTGGTAAAGCGAGTGGTTGTTTGAATATCTAAGTTAAGGTAAGCCGGTCTATCAAGTCTTCCTTATCAGGCATTGATCAAAGTAGGAAACCCTCGTTTCGCCTGGAGGTGTAGAGACAGGAAGCAGTCACGGGCTTGCTTCAAAGGTGAGAGTGCTAGGCCCGAGGAAGGCCAGTTAGTAATGCCATTATTGGAAGGAAGAAAATCTCGTAGACATAAGTGAGGAAGGCCAAAGTAATATAGGTTGAGCTCCACCGGACTCCCTTTACGAAGGCAAGTGAGACACAGAGTGAAGTTTGTGTAAGTTCGTGCTTGAGTGAGGTAGAAGCAAGCGCACTCATAGGCATATCTCTCACTGCCTTGCCCCACCCATACTAACTGGTTTCTTTTGAGCCCCTCGCTAAGTGGCTTATAAGCCCCCTTATGCATACTCCTTTCCGTGGCTTGCCTCATGAACTTACCCTTGCCATAGTATAGTAAAAGAGAAACAATTTCCTACATCTACCTATGCTTCTCGTTCTTCAACAGATGCTTCTGGACGAACTATATCTTATTTGGTTGATAAATGTGTGAAATGAGCTTGCTTGAAGGGTAGGTACATGAGATGGCATACGGTGTTAAACGTGTGGAGACCAACACTTATTAAAATGTTGCATGTATTACACGTGCCCTCACCATTGAAGTAAAAGAGATGGAGGAAATTAGGCAAAAAACACTTTTACTAAGCAGCTAATAACCATTCCAGTTTTATCTATTTGAAAATTTCTTTATGTCATCTCTGCTTATGCATCTAAACATGAGAATGGCTGGGTGAGTGGCCTTCATAAACCTGGAGCGCTGGGAGAGTGGCCTTCATAAACCTGGAGCGTTGTGCAAATAAGACTATGAGTTACTGGGAGTCTCACTATATTCATATATTTCTATTTCTTTACTCACTTTTCTCTTGTTGGAGCAGCAACTGTTGCCAATTTGTTTGAAATGCAGAAGATGACAGTTTGTGGTCGCTGCGGGTATGTGAGGACAAAAACAGATGAAACATCTGGATTTCAAAGACTATGATTTATAGGAAGCAGATGGAGTTCGAGTTCGATTGTGATGTAAAGATATGCAGAAGATGAAGTTGTCCGCATATCTGAAGACCAAGAAATTATTTTTGGTTTTAGACAACATGTGCAGCACACTTTATCTGAAATAATTGGGCGTGGAATTTGGCAACAGAAGGAACAAACTTGTATTCACAACTTTGAAATAGAGACATGATTCAAGAAATGAAGGCAAAAGAGTCCATGCAAATACAACCCTTACGAAGAGAGGAAGCTTGGGAGTTGTTTTGGAAGGTAGCTTTCGAAGATGGCTCTGTTCCGGAGGATATAGAGCATACTGCACGACAAGTGGCCGAGGAGTGTAAAGGGTTACCATTGGCGATAAAGGTAATTGCCGTTACAATGAATGGCAACACAGCCGTAGATGAGTGGAAGCATTATTTGAAGCAGATGCAGAAAGTGGATATAAATTTTCCACTTACTCACCCTAGAATTGATCGAGATTTATATCAACGATTGAGATGGAGTTACGATAGTTTGCCCCATCCTAATTTGAAAAGCTGCGTTCTTTACTGTGCCATGTGGAGTGAATATTCCCACATTCCGGTGGACTGGTTGGTGCAGATGTGGATCGCAGAAGGTCAGGTGAACACTAATGAAGATGTTGTGTATGACTATCGCAGAAGGTCTGGTGAACACTAATGAAGATGTTGTGTATGACTATGTATTGAAGACGGAGCAGAGCTATGTAAAGTTCCTTGCAAATCATTGCTTATTCCAAGTGGAAGAGGATCATATCAGTGTCCATTCTAAGCAAAAGTTGTCAGTTCTTGTATTTCTTATGTCAGTTCTTGTATTTCTTCTTGTATTTCTTATGTCAGTTCTTGTATTTCTTATAAATAGGTGACGCTTTTACTCTGTTTATGAAAATACTGAATGCTACATGTTAAATATGCCTAATATGTATAAAGACAAGTTCAATATTGTCATAGAATGCTTTGTATAACGTTAAGCGTGCATTTTCTGGTGGAGGACTGCTGGTTGTGTTGTTGTTGGGCCTCCTTCTGGCTTTATGGCTTGGCTTATATTTATCTCAGCAAGGAGCAAGAAGAAATAGAGAAGTAGGTAGGTTATTACATCCCTCTTTTTTGTTTTGTTAGCGTAAATAAGCAAAATCTAAACGTGCAAGCAACTATTGATAAATAAAAACAGGTAGGTTGCAGCACTGGCTTTCGAAGGGCAATAGATTCACGCTTACTAACTACCCCTTGTCGATTTCTACGAGGTAAATGGGGTAAATTGCCAGTGCTTTCGATGATGGCTATCGATATGCAATTGGCTTCCCTTCGCCTATTTTCAAAGGTGGATCATGCAATTGACTGCAAGGAAACTCATATTTCAACATCTCAAGCAAGTGATCCTAGAATTTGAACTCTGGTAATTTTGACATCAACTATAGTTCCTCATTACCTAGCAAAATTATAGTCATTCTGTTACCTATAAGACAAGCTATCAAGATTGTTACAAAGTCGTTTTCGATTTTGGTGTTCATCTGAAAATTCTTCAATTTATATGTAACATTTTCTTGTTACCTTATGCACGGTCGCGCCTAAGCAGCAAGATACAAGTTATACCAGCTATAAAGACACAAGCTAGAATGGTGTATGCTAGCGAGAGAAAGACGTTGAAATATGCTAAGTATGCAGGATCGTGTAGATCATCTGGAACTACTACTTCTTCTTACCAGTAGAAGATCTTGCATAAGATTAGATTACCTAGTAAAAGACCCTATGACCCGGCATCATGGGCAGTTGGGCGGTTGTTGCCCAGGTAGAATGTTGCAGTTTGCCATGCAGAATGTTGTAGTTTGCTAAGCGGCACACCTATCATGTTGCCCAGGTACATGTGTCATGTTGGGCGAATGTTGCCACCCAGGTATAATGTTGCAGTTTTCCATGCAGAATGTTCCAGTTTGCTACTCGGCACATGTGTCACGGTAAAAAAGTTTATAAAACATAAAACATAGGCAATGAAAAAATAATAAACATTAAATGTTACGGAATTAATGGAATAAACATTAAATGCGAAGAAAACTAATGAATATAACCTATGTTTTTGCCTCCCCACCTCAGGAAGAGGCCAAATAAGATGGTGAAAAAGGCTGAAGTATAAAAAATATAGAGCGTGATTAAAAACTTTGGTTATTTGTTATTGTTAAGCTACTGAACTAATGCTTACGCCCGACATTTCAATTACTATAGTTCCTACCTTGCCTGCGGCAAGGACTAATAAGGATAAGTGACATAGTATATCGGCTTCTCCAACCAGGGCCAAAACCTCTCACCTCTTGAGAGGAAAACTCGATAAAAATTCTTCTTCTAGATCTTCAATTGATAAGTACCAAGACCATGACACAAACCTTTAACTCTAGTATCCTCTCAAGAACTTTGTCACCAACCTTGATGCTTTGCCTCTTCCTTCCTTTGCCTTTCTTCGTGATCTAGAACTGCTCCTTCTCGGCTCCTTCTAGATAAACTTAGTCTCTATCCTTTCCACTACACCTTCACAACTTCCCTAGAGAATCTCGATCTCTAGGTCTTAGAGAAACTCGATCTCAACTTTGATTACCCAAAAGAGTATTTCCTTTGCTGCCCCAAAAGATTCCTTCCTTCGCTTATCATAGAAGAAACTTATCTACTGCCTCCTTTGTTGATCCACAAGATCCCTCTAAGCTGCCCCAGAAGATTCCTTTCTCACTGCCCCAGAAAATCCTTCTTCGTTGCCCTAGAAGATTCTTCTTCGCTACTCCAGAAGATCCTTCTTCACTGCCCCAAAAGATCCTTCTTCGATGCACCAAAATAGTGACTTTTGTAACCCTAGAGAAAACACTTTCGTTGCCTCTACTTCACATTTCTTCTGTACCTTACTTCGCACTTCTCTTAGACCGAAATCATATCGAACTTTTCTTGCTTAGAATGGAGGCCAAGTTCCTCTATCTATACACCTCTTCACTAGGCCTTTAGGCCGACTTGAAGAGGTTAGGTGACAAGTTCTTTGGAGGATACTTTACATAGGCAAGATAACATTTTACAAAGTGTAACATGACTTCATTTACATGACAATGACACTTACATTTTATGACTAGATGACAAATAAATCCTAAAGATGCTCAATGGGAATCTTGACTCAAAAACAAATCCCTTGCTCATGAAACCCATGAAGCAAGTCAATATAATTTTATTTTTCTTATTTACATCTCATTACATAAAATCATAATTACATGTCATTACGAAGACCGAACCTAGTTACACTTTTCAACAGAAACAGGGTACGCAACAGACAGCGATCAGTGGAAATGGTATGGCTTCCGAACGTGGTCGAGTCTGCTAGGAGTTTGCAGGGAACTAGTGACAGGGAAAGGGAGGCTTTGACACGAGAGTGGTGATGATGTTGGGCAAAAGCCAGTGACGGTCAGCGGGGAGTTGTCGATGATGGAGGCAGTATTTTAGCAATTGTTGTGGTCGCTAGATAGTCGGTTGTGGGAGCGACGTTGGATGTGAGGTTGGAAGAGGATGAGTATAGCGCATGTATGACAGGCGAACAATGCAGCAGGGATGGCAATGGTTGTGCGATCAAGCGAAGGCAAGGTCAGACTTGACTGCAGCAAATTTTTTTTATTTCTTTTATATTTTTTTCTTAAAGTCGCTTGTTTTTTTTTCTACAGTTGTTGTCACCGAAATCGATGGCGTCGATTTGTTGCATGGTTGTACAAGCGACGTTCTCAGTAAGTAATGGTCAGTGGCTTGGCGTGCTCGCTTGTATTTCTTTTATATAGACTTTTGTTTTAATTTTATATATATATATAATTTTTTTTAATTTTTACTTTTTTATTTTCAATATTTTTTTAGTATAATTTTTTTTCGTCAATATATACTCTCTTCTTTTGTTTTTAACATATATTTTTCCTCTCTTGTTTTTATATTTTATTTTTTCTCATCCTTATATATATACTTGATTTATTTTTTAAATTGATATACTTTCTTTCTTTGTGTAAATTTTCTTCCGGATCCATCACATTCAATTTCTTTTTAGATCGACATTTCGAACCAGCAACGGTGGTTCATCTTCGGGATGTGAAAGAATTAATTGAAACACTGATCTTATTTATCAAATATATATAGAGATGCATGAGATGCTTAGCCGACAGATCTTTAAATTATTTTTTAATTGTTTTATTTAATTGTATTATTGTTAATTTTATTAGTACTAATTATTTCATGTTTTAATTCTATCTATTTTAATTATATTTGCTTTAATTATATTATTATTAAATTAATTGTTTCTTTTAATTATTTTAATTTTAATTAATTTATTAATTAAAATTAAAATACATATTCATGTTTATCTATTAATTAATTAAAAATTAAATATGTATATGTACATATATATTTTTTTTAATTAAAATTAAATGTGTATAGGTATTTTAATTAATTTATTAATTAAAATTAATATATATATATATATATATATATATATATATATCGGTTATACTTATATTTATTTCATTATATTTATTTATTTCACTATTTTAATTAATTATTAATTTTAATTGTTTATTGATTTTAATTGTTATGCTCCTATTTGTTTATGTTTTAATTTTTTTCTTTTCTTCTTTTTTTAATTTGTCGTAGGATGCGTTGTCCTATGCTAATGAATTATTATTTAATTATTTTAATTTTAATTAATTTATAAATTAAGATTCAAATACACATCCCTATTCTAGTTATGTTAATTAATTCTTTAGTTAATTCAAATTATTTTGATTTTAATTAATTTATTAATTAAAATTAAAATACATGTCCATGTTTATTTATTAATTACCCCTTTAATTATTATGTTTGATGAATTATTATTTTAATTATTTTAATCCTAATTAATTTATTAATTAAAATTATTTTAATTCTAATTAATTTATTATTTGAAATTAAAATACATATCCATGTTAATTTATTAATTAAAATTAAATATGTATATGTATTTTAATTTATTTATTAATTAAAATTAAAATATATATGTAAATATTTATATTTAGTTACATTGTATTTATTTATTTCATTATCTTAATTAATTATTAATTTTAATTGTTTATTAATTTTAATTGTTATGATTCTACTAGTTTTTGTTTTAATTTTTAATTTGTTTTAGGACGACGTCCTATTCTACTTGTGTTAATTAACCCTTTAGTCATTCTTGTTATTATTGTAATTGTTTTTACTATGTTTATATCTTAATTATATTACTTTTAATTATGTGTTTTGATTGTTTATTAAGGCTTCCTATATATTGTCCTAGGTTGCGGATTTATTATTGTTAAGATATCTTCAATTGATGTTTATTGTTAAATTATATTTTAATATGGTCATGGTGTGTTGATTTAGTTAGAATGGATTAGATTTTTAGGTTAATTGGAGGAGGATTGTAGTTGGGTAGGGGTAGATTTGGATGATAGGATTGGAATCTAGTTTTTGCTTATGGTCCATCCATCGTCTCTATTGAGGTTATTAGGGTGTTTGCTAATTTCTATGGCTTCTCTGAATTTCTTTATGAAGTAGTGATCACTTCTAGCTAAGATTCGGGTATCCTCTATGCATATTTGGTGCTTAGTTTTTTCAGAATGTTCAGCAAGAGCTGAGGACTTGGATTTTTTAATGGCCACGAGCCTAACGAAAAGTGTGTGTTGAAAAGTGTAACTAGGTTCAGTCTTCATAATGACATGTAATTATGATTTTATGTAATGAGATGTAAAGAAGAAAAATAAAATATTGTAATGCTTGCATCATGGGTTTCATGAGCAAGAGATTTATTTTTGAGTCAAGACTCCCATTGAGAGTCTTTAGGAATTATTTGTCATCTAGTCATAAAATGTTAGAGTCATTGTCATGTAATGAAGTCATGTTACACTTTGTAAAAGGTCAAACTTGTCTATGTAAAGTATCCTCCAAGACCTTGTCACTTATCCTCTTCAAGTCGGCCTACAACGATGGAAGAACATGCTAGAAGAAGTTGGCCTAACCTCTAGTGATCATGTTGGCCTAAAAGACATGGGGAGGTGTATATATAGCCACACTCTGCCTCACTTAGAGGCAAGCAACTCGACTTGCATTTGATCAAGAGAAGTGAGAAGAAAGAGCCTACGAAGAGTTTCTTTTGGGGCAAGAGAAGGAGGGTTCTTCTGGGTCAATGAAGGAGGATTCTTCTGAGTATAGCGAAAAGAGATTCTTCTAGGACAGCGTAGAAGGATTCTTTTGGATCAGCGAAGGAGGTATTCTTCTGGGGCAGCGAAGAAGGGTATTCTTTTGGGGCAGCAAAGAAGGGTTTCTTCTGGGGCAGCAAAGGAAGGATTCTTTTGGGTAACCGAGATAGAGATCTAGAGACTGAATTTCTCTAGAAGAGACTAGTGAAAGCCTAGACAATGAGATTCTCTAGAGGAAGCCGAGAAGGAGCAGTGTGAATGATAGAGACTGAGTTTCTCTAGAAGGAGCCGAGGAGAGCAGTGCGAGAAGAAAGTCGAGAAAGGGAAGAGGCTGAGCAGCAAGGTTAGTGACAAGGTTCTTGGGAGGATACTAAAGTCAAAGGTATGTGTCATGGTCTTGGTACTCATCAATTGGAGATCTAGAAGAAGAATTTTGATATGGTTTTCCTCTCAAGAGGTGACAAGATTTTGCCCTGGCTGACAAGCCTACATACTGTGTCACTTCTCTTTTATTGTGCATATTGGTAATTGTTTTGATGAAAAGAACACAATAATAACATAAAGAAGAAAAGACTTTAAGCTAAGAAGTAAAAGTACATCACAAGCAATTATCAAGCAGAGAAATCTTTTAACTATTCATGCCCTAGATTTCTCAACATGGTATCAAAGCTTAGGTGTTGAAGTCAAGAAGGGGCATTCAAAGCAAGTAGACACACGAGAATCGAGCTTCAAAGAAGGATCAAAGCAAGTCAAAGAACACCAAGCAAGAGATCTAGATCTTCATCAAACCAAAACCCTAGATCGAAGAAATATACTCCAACAAGAGTCTTGAAATTATCTTCAAGAAGGAAGCAGGAAGAAAGACCGAAACCCTAGAAGCACTTCAAAGATCATCACTCATACATCACCAAAGTGGAAGCTCTTCAAATCTAAGGAAGGTTAGATCAAAAGGCAATCTTCTCTTCATTGAAGCAAGGATCTCATTTGGAAAAAGATTATCCTAAAGGAGGTAGTCTTCCCTCATCAGAGTAAGAACCTTCTTAAAGGGATCAACAAGTTCATCATCAAGTTGACGATTCTATCTTCACAATTACCTTTTTATTATAATCTAATCTAGTAAAAATGACTTTATGTTTCAAGGAGAAGCATAAGTTGGTTGGGATATCAAACTTCCTTGAATGGAAATAAGGATAGACATAGTCCTCGAAGTAAATGAAGTCATTGATCATGTCCATGGAAAGGTCTCCAAGCCATCCGAAGAACAAGCATTATTTGAATACATGGAAAGGGATCTAAAGGCTCAAAAGATTCTCAAAGAATCTATCAAAGATCCTCTCCTTTCCAATATAGCCGAGCTTGAGACATCTAAAGAAATATATGATAAGCTGGTAGAACTTTTCTCTGAAAGCACGATAGAAAAGACCATATCACTTAGATCTAATCCATATAAATTGAAGGTGTCAAAGGATGAAGGGATATCATCATGTCTTGCAAAAGCATCTTAAATAAAAGGTCAATGGTAAGATTTGGGAGAGATGGTATATGAGAAAGAAACGATCTTTGTTGTTCTAAATGCACTAACTGATGAACAAGGCAGCCTCATATCTACTAAGGAAGAGGAAGCTATCCCATTCATCAAATTATGGTCTCTCTGCAAGGAAAAAGAAAACAGGATGAAGAAAGAAAGTGACAAAAGATCAGATAGAAGGGATCAATTAGTAACAAGGAGAATAGGGAAATTTGGAAAGTTTGGTCCTCCAAAGAAAAAGGAAAACATGGCTAAGGAAAGATGCTATGGTTGTCAGAAACTTGGGCACTATAGAAGGTATTGTCCTAAACGTAAGAGGGACAAGGAAGAAGCCCATATTACCGAGGAAGTGAAAGAACCTGAGACAAAGAAGCTTAAAAGGGAAGAAGTAAAAGATCTCTACTATGACAAAGATGATATTCTTCATTATAAGGTACTTTTCACTTGTAATTTCTAGATAGGAAGCAGTGTAAATAAGATAGGATGCATCAAATTAGAAAATAGCATCATGATAAAAGCATTAGAAGTAAGGGCTCTTGACATGGGAAGCAAAGAGGATGTCTGAAATAAATTCTATTGTTTACAAAGAATAAGAAGCTCTTAGCAAACCTCATTGAAATCTCAAATGATACTTATAGAAATAGAGGTCATCATCAACTGGGATCATCATACAATAATCAATAAGGAAACATCTATCGAGTGAGGATATTAAAGATCCTCAAGTTTCTCTGATGGAATCCTTATCAAAGGATTCACAGATCTAAAAAGGAAGCAAATGTTTCATTAGGAATTCCAACTCAAGGAATGATGGTATGATGACATTACAGGAAAGCAGGTCTAAAGGATAAATTTCTTTCGTTCCAATGAAGTTACTACAGGAAGTCTGGACAACCGACAGGAAAGATGAGGTATGTATGCTTACATAGGATATTATGAAAGTCATGGCATACGGTTGCAGATAATGTATGCTTACATAGGATATTATGAAAGTCATGGCATATGGATGTTTGGGTTAATGTTATTCTATTTTGGAGCTTCTCTCTAGTAAATGTGATGGATGGATAAACTTTTTCTTCCATGTAAGTTTCTCTTTTATGCGAAATTTTCATTATGTGTTTAATGTATGGAATGTTGCATCAGGATGTTGCTTGTGCTCTAAATTATGCGAAAATATTGCATGCATTATTCATTGGAAAAGAAAAAGTGAATGCTCCTAGGGGTTGTCTTTGAAAACCTAACTCTAAAACTCCATTATTTGATAAGTCGAAGTATAAATCCTTGTTGTAGCTGGGTAGCTGCTTCATTAGGGCATGTGAAGCTGCGATTAGGCTCCTTAATAGAACAAAACCCTAAATCAATCTCATTCTTGACTCCATTCTCCCAATAGACTAGGCACTGGTCTTAGATCCTTGGTGATCATATTAACTTAATGAAATATCATTCTTTCACCTCTTTTCTTCCTCGTTTCTTCATCCCCTAAGGATAAGGAGATTTTCTAGGGCTTGGTGCGAAATATTAGGGAGGAGCAATTTTAGAATTCCATTCAGACAAGTTTCTTCATTTAAGCCTTCTAGGCATCATCCAGTTTTGAACGAATTCCAACAGTGGAATTTCAAATAAATCGATGCCCTAGCTATCACACCAAGAGGGAACCCTTGAAGCTCTTTTGGCTTGGGGATATCTTGACGGATTGCACTTTGTATTTCATCATTCAAAACCTATTCTCTTAACTATAGGTGATCATTGGATGAGCCTTTACCATGGTATATCTCTCAACCCTTAGTCTCTTATAGTATTTCTCTCAAGGGGTTTTTCGTCGAAAGTCACTGTAGCTTCTCCCAAAGCTCACACTTCAATTGAATATTTCCATTGAATGAGCCATCCTTGCCTCACTTTGAACCCTAATATAAACACATCAATCACAAGTGAATGATTTTGGAAGTTTTGACCTTAGGCATTCATCATTCTTGAATATTCCTAAACTCGAGGTCCTCCTTCCCTCAAGCCTTTCTTGGAGAGCCCTTCTTTTGCTTCTAAAACAAGCAACCTATTATCTACACCTCTCCTTTGAATAGGCATTGGAAATCACATTGTGCATCGTTATTGACCTCATCATTCTAGTGATTTCCCTATACCAAGACTCCTCCCATTGGTGAAAATCCGTAAAGAGCAGGAGTAAGATGATGGTACTTACTTGTTAAAAGGACGAGAGAAGCAGCGGGAAGAGGACGGAAAAATCGCGCAGAGTTTCTGAGTTTCGCAGAGTCTGACCCTAATGGAGGCCCGTGGAGGAGGGAGCTCCACTCCCTCCTACAAAGATGTTGTGGCCAGCAGAGGCAAGTCACATCTGAGTAATGTCAGAGGTTCAGAGGAGGAAGAAAGCAGAAATAAGGAAAAGGAGACAGAGGGGGCAGAATCCAAGGAAAAGAGTAACACAAAGGACAAGGTAGAAGAAGACAAAAACCAGGAAAAAAAGAGGACGTTAAACAAAAGGGACCATGTAGACCCAGAGCGAAAATCACACCGAGAGTAGTTTTAAATAATCCGGCACTACAAGAGCACAGGGAACATATGGAGACTTACGCCATCATTTGCAAATTCATGGGTGTATGGCCCACTGAAAAAGCTTTACAAACCTGGATCAAATATCACTGGAAACCTAAGGGTAGCATAGATTTACACCTTGGGTCAAAGGGTTTCTTCATAGTGGTGTTTACAAACATCGAAGACAAAGATAGAATATTCGAAGGAGGGCCCTACTTTTTTGCAACAGCAGGCCTCTATATGCAGCGCTGGGTGATGAACTTTGTTCAAGAACGGGAAACTTTCACTTCAGTTCTTATCTGAGTAAGGCCTTTTTCTCTACCCCTGGATTATTGGAAAAATGAATCACTTGTGGCTATAGGCAATAAACTAGGTCGTTTTATCAAAGCCTTGGAAGCCACCAGAAGGGGTAAATACACTTCCTATGCAAGGATTTGTGTGGAGATGGATCTTTCAGGAGCTCTTCCGGATGAAATTATCTTGGAAGTTTTAGATGAGGAATGGATGCAAACGGTGGACTATGAGCATATACCGTTCAGATGCCGTAAATGCCACGAACATGGACACTTGATCAGAGACTGCCCTCTCAGTAAAGCAGAAGACAAAAGCAAACTGAAAGCAAAGAAGGACACTGAAAACTTTCAGAAAGTATCAAGCAGAGGAAAAGGAAGTAAAAAAGAACCAAAGCAACAACATAAAGAGGGGCAAAAGGCCAGTCAGAATAAATTCCAAGCTCTGGAAGAGATGGAAGACATGCCAAACAAAGTCCAGTCTATGGAGAAAGACCCTAAGGAAAAGGAGAAAGGGGAAAACTACAGTCCAGTACAAAATACTAGTGATAAGGAAGAAACTATGATGAATGAAACAGAGCTAGAGATGGACCAGGAAATGACCCAGAGTGAAACAGATCTGGAGGATCATGAACTTCTAGATAAAGAAAACCTAGATCTGGAAGGATTTCTGCAGCAGGGAACCATGGTGGGGATAGATTCATTACCACAAGATGAATGCAATAGAATACAGCAGTTGTTTTTGTGGAAAACTCAGGAAAAGGGGGCAGTTAAAGGAAGAAACATCGAAGTGCAGGAATGCAGAGGTGTGAAAACAATGAAATCAAATCCAGGATTAGCAACCAGAAATGCAAGCAAGAAAAGGGGCAGAAAAAAACAGAAGGAGCTATTAATGGAGTGTGGAACGTTGATGACAGACTCAGGTAAGATGAAAGACCTGACTAGTTACTCCTTCACAAATCTTTAATTATGAAGTTTACATCTTGGAATATAAGAGGTCTAGGTAGTAAAAGAAAGCAAAGAATGCTCAGTTTCAGAATGAAACAAGATATGTCGAACATGATCTTCATTCAGGAAACAAAGTGTTCCATCCAGAAATTAAAATCAATCCATAGCAAATGGCTTCATAGATTTGAGTTTTTAGAAGTTAAAGCAGATAACACAGCGGGGGGCATTCTCACACTCTGGAACCCCCAAAAAGTCAGAGTATTAGATGCATAGGCATCCAGAAACTACTTATCAGTAGTAATTCAACCAGTAGGGGTTTCTAAAACCTTCCTAGTTACTAATGTCTATGGTCCTCAAAGAATAGAAGATAAGCTCAGATTGCTAGAATCCCTCACTGATCTCAGGGAAAGGCAAAATGGTATCCCTTGGATCTTGGGAGGGGATTTTAATATGATCAAATCTCTTTCAGAAAAGAAAGGAGGAACCAGAGTGCTAAACAAAGACTCATTGGCATTTCAATCGTTCAAAGAGAACTTGAAATTAGTTGACTCAGACTCAAATAATGGACTCTTTACTTGGAACAACAAGAGAGGAGGGGAAGCTCAGGTGGCCTCTAGGTTAGACAGGTTCACGATATCAGAGGAACTTATGCTTATAAATAATGAAATCACAGCAAAAATTCTTCCCATTGGAGGCTCAGATCATTGGCCGATTCAATTGGAAATTAAGGGTTTGGATGCTCCAAAGAATAAACCCTTCAAATTCGAAAACATTTGGCTCTCACACCTAGATTTCTTGACTAATATCAAAAAAATGGTGGATTGAGGACTTGCAGATCCAAGGATCTAAAATGTTTCCCCTGCATAAAAGACTAAAGCATATTAAGTTTAGACTCAAAGAATGGAATAAGAAGGATTTCGGTAACATTTTTGTGAATAAAAATTCAGTGGAAAACAAAATTCAGGAACTCAACCAGG
The DNA here is from genome assembly GCA_031772625.1 of Pinus tabuliformis. Classification (NCBI taxonomy): domain Eukaryota; kingdom Viridiplantae; phylum Streptophyta; class Pinopsida; order Pinales; family Pinaceae; genus Pinus; species Pinus tabuliformis. The sequence continues at coordinate 665,115,259 of CM062809.1, read as the reverse complement.
AGTTGATCCAAGAAGGCTTTAACTATGACAAAAATGAACAGTCTGACAAACTCCACCATGAATGGGAAAACTTATGTAAACAAGAGGAAATATTCTGGAGACAAAAATCTAGAGTGCAATGGCTCAAAGAAGGAGAGCGCAATACGAGATTTTTCCATAGATCCACCATGGCCAATAGAGCATTCAACAGAATCTCGGCAATAAAGGATAAGAAGGGAGAGACTCAAAACACACATAAGGATATTGAAAAGGTGCTTGTTCAGCATTTTCGAAACATTTCACGAGAAAACAATCCAGACAGGGAAGAATCAATCAAGGAAATCACAAGATATATCCCTAAGTTGGTGTCTAGAGAGAACAATATTAACCTAAACAGACCTGTAACTGAAGAGGAAGTTAGCGAAGTTCTCAAAGAAATGCAGAATGGCAAAGCACCAGGCCCAGATGGTTTTAATGTGGATTTCTTCAAAGCTTGTTGGGATATAGTTAAACTGGATATTTTAAATGTTGTTGAGGATTCAAGGGGTAGTAAAACTATCCTAAAAGCCCTCAATACCTCCTTCATCTCCCTGATTCCCAAACAGGACTCGGCTCAAACAGCAGATAAGTATAGACCCATAGCTTTATGCAATGTAGTATACAAGATAATATCCAAAGTAGTGGCTAACAGACTCAAACCTCTCCTCCCTACATTAGTATCAGAGGAGCAATCTGGGTATGTGGAGGGCAGGCAAATTTTGAACAACATTATTCAAGCCCAGGAGGTGGTTCACTCTCTCACAAGCAAAAAGCAGGCTGGGATGATCATGCAACTGGATATCGCCAAAGCTTATGACAAGGTCAGTTGGGTATATATCAAAAAGATACTCACAGCCTTTGGGTTTGATCACAATTGGGTCAGATGGGTAATGGCTCTGGTAACTACATCCAGCTTTTCGATTTTGGTTAATGGCTCTCCCTCGGATATCTTCACTCCTTCGAGAGGCCTTAGACAGGGAGACCCGCTCTCTCCCTTTCTCTTCATCCTTATGATGGAAGGACTTGGCAGGGCTATCAAGCAGGCTAAAGACATGGGCAGAATTAAGGGTCTTCAAGTAACTGAGAATGGATAGACACTTACTCACCAACAATTTGTAGATGACACCATGTTGCAAGGAATTCCCACAGTCAAAGAAGTTGTTGCCTACAATCAAATCCTCAATGTTTTTGCAAGGGCAACAGGTATGGAAGTTAATCTTTCAAAATCAAAAATTTTCTTCTTTAATACTAACATTGCTATTCAAAGAAATATCTCAAGGATCCTTGGCTTCCAAAGGGACTCCCTCCCCTCAAAATATCTGGGAGTGCCTCTCTCGGACAGACCAATGCTTAAAAGTATTTGGGAACCTGTGCTAAATAAGTTACAAGATAAAGTTAAAAAATGGACCTTCAGAGCCTTAAACTTGGCTAGCAGGCTTGTTCTGACAAAGGCAGTTCTACAATCCATCCCGGTTTTCATGTTATCAGCCCTTCCAGCTCCCAAAGGAGTCTTAGAGCAGATCAAAAATATTCAAAGAGATTTTCTATGGGGTAAGGAGGAAACAAGGAAGAAATGGGCCCTGGTTTCCTAGGATAAAATCTGCAAACCCAAAAGTTATGGGGGTCTAGGCTTAGATGATCAGGAGATTCTTAGTAAAGTGCTAGGAGCCAAGCTTTGGTGGCGTTGGGTGAAAGAGCCAAAAGCCCATTGGGCAAGGATCTGGAAAGAAAAATATGCCAGCTCTTGGCACACAAATGATCTCATAAGAATGTCTGGAAACATAAGGGGCTCTCACAGCTGGAACAGGGCCTGGGAGAATAGAAGCATAGTGCAACATCACAGTTTCTGGGAAATCAGAGAAGGTGATCAAGCACTCTTTTGGGAGGACAAATGGCAACAAGAACCAATGTTGTTAAAATAGGACTTCTTAAGTCTCAAACAGGAAACAGATTCCCAAGGGTTAAACAAAGTAAGAGATTTCTGGGATATCTCTCAGGTACAAGGAAAGTGGAGGAGATGGAGTAACATTGACTGCAGCAATAACAGCCTCATAACAACAAAAGCAGAGGCACTGAGAAGCATATTAAAACAAAGGATGATCTTGGTTACCGAGGGGCAGGATCAATTGAGATGGGGTAACAACAACAAAGGAACCTTTAATCTCAAAGAGGCAAAGAATATTCTCCTGGGGCTGGAGTCCAGTGTTCCAGAAAAATCCTGGGAGCAACTCTGGACTTTCCGAGGATGGATGAAGATCAAGCTTTTCATGTGGCTGGTTCACCATAAGAAAATTTTGACATGGGGCAATATTAGAAAAAGGGGTGTCTTGGGCCCGTCTAGATGTCAACTTTGTGAAAAACAAGAGAAGACGATGGAGCACATTCTCAACTGTTGCTCTTACACCACCTGGTTTTGGAATTCTTTTTCCAACATTTTCCAGCAAACAGACAGGGATAGAGGGAGCATCACTAATACCCTAAATAAATGGAGAAGGATCTTTTTGGAGAATGAAGCTCTTAATTTGGCTAGGATTCATTATCTGGAATGTGTGGAAAGAAAGAAACAAAAGAATCTTCAAGAGTGAAAAGGCCAACCCTCAGAAGCTATATGATTTGATTTTGAAGCAGATTAGGGAAACAGTCAGTACCACAATGCGCAATAGCCCAGAGAGTCCTCTCTCAAAAAAGGAGTTGAGAGCTCTCAAATTGTTGGGATTGCAAGTGATCACTCCACAAGGGATTAGGAAAAAGGATACGACAATGAATAAAGAGAAAGATTTCTGGCACCCTCCTACGAAAAACTTCCTAAAATTTAATATTGATGGAGCCTCAAAAGGTAATCCGGGTACAGCTGGTTTTGGAGGGGTTTTAAGAAATGAAGATGGCAGAATCATCTTAATCTTCCACAACCATTTAGGTAAAGCAACCAATAACATGGCGAAATTAATGGCTCTGGAGCAATGCCTAGAGATCCTGATTCAAATTCGCAGCCCAAATGTTATTATAGAGGCAGACTCTGAAATTACCATCAACTCAGTAAAAAGAATTAGCTGTGGTTCTAAACCGAAGAAAGTCTCAAATCATTGGAAACTAATTCAGGTTTATCAACGGATTCAAGCACACCTTCAGGGGCTTGGTACTATTAGTTTCAATCATGTGCGCAGAAATGCTAATAAGCTTGCGGACATGCTGGCCAACCAAGGTGTGAACAATGAAGATTGCAGGATGGTGAAGAAGTGGCAGGAAATGCCCCAGAACCGTTTAAAGGTACTCTGTAATGAGCAAGCGGCAGAGGATATTGAAGTCGTCCGATATCGTGGGGGGGTTTCATGCAGGAATGAAGTTTCCCCAGACAATGATTCCTCTGCCTCTTAGTTTTCCCTTTGGGCGTCACTGGTTCTCGGAAGGTTTCGAGACGATGCTTTTAGCTTCATCAGGACACTCTCGGATTTTGATACATGATTAGAGCAGAAGCGGCGGGAGGTAAGTTCCCTCAGTCACCGAATTAGTTTTCCTTGCTGGGTTCGTGCGGATTGTTGTGCATCGGTGGTTTTCCGTTGATCGCGCGGAGCTTACATGGTAAGCGGTTTTAATTTTATGGCCGCGATTCCATTGAGCAGTCAACACGTGGCTTTGGCCAGTTTTGATTACCACCCTTCATCGCGGCTTAAAGTTCGGTTGTGTAGGGGGGAGCGATTTGGCTCTTGACCGTTGGATCCAGGCGCCTAGATCAACGGTGGGGATTGAGTCGTTTAGTTGGTGGGGTCAGGAGGACAGGCAAACCCTTTGGCGGGGTTTTTGAGGCTGAGATTTTTTGAATACAACTGTTGAGGTGACCCCCACTGATCGAGTTGACCTGAGGTCGGTTGTGTGGGTTGTGTAAGGAATGTTTGTCCAAAGCTCTTGGTTTCAAACGAAATATGTATACTATGTAACCATATTTTGATTTAATGATATAGAAGGTTTTGCTCTTGCTTCAGCAAAAAAAAAAAAAAAAAAATCGTAAAGAGCAGGCAACATAGATTGAGGTGACAATGAGTCTTTGTTTCATTGTTGCCACTTAATCTAGTAGTAGTCCCTTTGGAACCCCTCCTAAGACCCCTGCTAAATTAAGCAATAACAAGCCCCTTTATTCATGACAAAGGGGCCAGCCACGTGATTATGATAAAGAAGACTCTAGAAGAGTCTATATTGTAACTATGGTTAAGAGTTGAGACAGTCAAACCTAACCACTAGTAGGTTGTCGATGCATGCATTACTAACACTATTCTACAGATCCAGAAATCTGAAAAGAAATAAAATTGTAATATTGTAGAATTTCAGATTTTAAGTATAATTTTATCAAATCTATTGTGACGAACAGTCCAATGGAATATCCACAGTGGTTTACAGATCATTGACAAGTGACAAAGACATCCAGGAAGGGAAGAGAATTAACTTGTTGGGTTTCCATGGTAAAATGAATGTGGGAGGATAAGCTGTTGAGATGGTCCATAAATGAGCTTACGGAAGATTGGCCACGGGGCCAAATAATGAAAGTGTCGTCAACAAATTTGGACTTCGGTTTGAGAAGGAACCATCTCCTCCTTTGACCAAATTCATCCTTGGAAACCAAAATAAAATAATAATTTATTATTAATTGATCAAATTAGTCCTCAGCAATAGGATTATTTCATTTTTCATAAAATTGTCTCTTTTCTAGGCTTAAAAGCTATCTTCCAAAACTATTTAATCTCTTTGGTGCCTCTTCTCTGTAATTCAAAGCTAAAGTTGATCCCCTGATGATGGGCTAAGTTTCCACTCAAAACATTTGGACCATTTTATAACTAGCATGGAGGTTAACTCCAACAATTCTACTACAATTGTGCACATTCTTTTAGCGTTTTAGAGTCTAGTCACTTTTTCAGTCCCTGGGGTTATTTTTCTACTCCAGATCTTCTCTATATATGTTACTGGGTGTAATTTCATGTCTTGATAACCTACTTTGGCCATTCGTGAACATTATTATAATTTCTTTCTTTCTTCTGTCTTTCTTATCTTTTCCACAAATGGCACTCAAAAGGCCCGTAATAAATTCCCACTATCAAAAACATGATTCTCAGAGGTGCATCCACATATGATAAGTTGAGGTTAAAAACCTAAAATTCTTGACCATTCCAGAAGTGCAAATTAGTGTTCAAATATAAATTTGGTCTTACTTTAAAACCCATATCTCTTGACAAGTGGCATTAGAAAAAACCCATAAAAATGTCCCACTATTTTAAACATGATCCTCTAAAGGTGAAACCACAGATGACAAAGCTCAGGTTTGAAACCTAACATTCTGGACAATTTTAAAAGTGCAAAACTAGTGTTCATATATAAATAACACCAAGATCTCATTCACACAAGTCTCAAATGATTAAGGATTACTGACAGGATTCAGTCATGAGACAAGCCTAGGCCTTGATGCCAATGAAATATGTACTGCAATGGATGCTAATGTCAAGGGAGTAACGAAAGACATGAAAATAAATTCCACTTAATACCTATTTCATCTATTCATTAACTGCAAAATATGTATATCTTGCTCATTGACTTAATATAGTGGCTGTGAGTTGCAACCCTGATCACAGAAGCATCTTGCAAAGTTTAATACCAAACCTAAACTAATTATAATTTGGGTTGCCATCCCCACAACAGGTATTATTCAAATGCAGTTAGGAACATTATCATTGCCAGATTAGAGAGTTTCTATGGTCCATGAGTGCATTGTTTCTTTATTACCAATTTAGTAAGTATGAAGACATTTCAACAATCACAAAATTCTCCCATGGATTTCGCACCTATATTAACAAAAACATTATCTTGAACCTTGACATAGAAGTCAGCATCCCAAGTATCAGCAGCATTGCTGAAATATAGTTTAGACTTTTTGGACAAATCCTCAGAAGACTCCACATGGTTTTCCTGCACAATCAGAAAAGATGACACGAATGTCACAAACTAGTGAAGGCACTGATGCAGTTGGAGGGAACTTATCCACTGTGCTACCCCATTGAAGTAAAATTTCATTACTCAAGAATTACATAAAAGGCAATTTCTCAGAAACAAAGCCAATTTTATAGACATGTAGATCAAATATTTTTCTATGCTTTAGTGTAGAATTATAAACCTTCCAACAACTATACTATTGAGAGCACTAATGCAACTAGTAGATGAATATACTACAATTCTTATAAACAAAAAACAATCTTTTGGCATTTCTTGGGTACATAATCTATAGCTAGACAGGCATGATAAATTCAAGGTATTTGAGAAAATGTTTCACTATTCAAAACACTGTTCATAAAATAATCATGACATAACTGTCTACATTGTTATTCCCAATTATATATCCACATGGCACAGAACATTACTTTCGAAATTGTTAAGAATAGATAATGTTATGTGCCCACCTCCAACCTCCTATGGCTAAAAAGCATCATCAACACAACTCAATGCCTTGAACCATGCAGCCAAAACACAGATGATCTTTGCTAACTAAACAACGGCTACACCCTAATAGCACATCCATCATCACTCTCAAAATAGAGTGAATAAGTAAATATCACTCAAAGGTAAAGGTGAAGAATAGCACAGAGATGAATAATAACCCCTTAAGGTAAAGAATTGTACCTAGAGGTTAAATTAATATTATTTATCATCAGTGTAAATATTCATTACAAGCTTATGATTACCAATCCAGAAGCCAAGTTTATGGGCTAGTGCTCACATTAATAGGAACAATCATTTTCTTGTATAGAGGAGAATAATCAATTTAATGGTATAAATTTACTCTATTTGAAAGGTATAGAGATGAAACTGTAAATCAATGAGACACACAGAGTTGTATCTTAAGATAGAGGAACCACGATTAACTCCTATATGTGCTACTGCATAAGTATTTTCATGGGATAACATAATCATGCAGCATATAAACTGCTTCCACACCATATGTTAAACTTATGGCCATTAAAAGCTGAGAGTAAAAATTCCTCATGATTTATGCTTGGAATATATTAAGTAAACAAGTGTTACCGAGTGCGTCAGAATTGATGGAGAAAGAGGGTGGTCTACTAGGGTATAACTACATAATATATATATTCCTATGTACTATTTCAGATTTCTTATAGGTCATGACCATTCATCTGGGGTCACAGGTGCAGATGCATTATTCTGGGTCCCAATGCAAACAAAGAATTAACATTTGCATGGGGCATTGAGCACACTACATTAAATCAAATATTAGCTTACAATGGTCAATTAGATATTGCACTGTTATCGACTAATTTGTCATGGGTGCAAGCCCCGGAAGTGATGATTGATGCTATGTGATTCGTTCTCCACATTTCACTAGTTTCAATCCCACTTCTTCACCCCTGTGAGCATCACCCGATGCAATGAGTGCTAAGTGAACTATTCAAAAATCATGAGAAATTAGTCAGTTACGACTACCTCTCATGGAAATGGTCATACGTTTGAATGACTTACTTAACGCAGTTGAATCCCAAAAATGATATAATGCACTGCGTAATCCCCCAATACTTAAAAAAAAAAAAAAATTCAAAAAGAGTCAAGGGATCTCTACTTGAATGGTTCATGAGGCACAATACTTGCTAAGGTTTTGCAAATGGGGTAGCAAGCTAAGTGGGCTTGATTGTGGGAAAAACTCCACAGTTAAGCGCGCTTGAGCCAGAGGAGTTCTGGGATGGGTGATCTCCTGGGAAGTCCTGGTTACCGGGTGCAAGCCCCGGAAGTGATGATTGATGCTATGTGATTCGTTCTCCACATTTCACTAGTTTCAATCCCACTTCTTCACCCCTGTGAGCATCACCCGATGCAATGAGTGCTAAGTGAACTATTCAAAAATCATGAGAAATTAGTCAGTTACGACTACCTCTCATGGAAATGGTCATACGTTTGAATGACTTACTTAACGCAGTTGAATCCCAAAAATGATACCTATGTAAATCTTAAATATGATGTCAAAAAAATGGACATAAGTGGGCTGCTGATAGATTCCAAGAATGAAAGAAGCATACTTTGGAACTAAGTTGCATGGTACAAGGAAATGGGTGCACGTTTCTGAAATGGAAACACATCGGAAAGTGACCCCCAAAAAATTTGGAAACAGGGAGATGTGCACATTATATTGAAAATTGGAAAGAAATCATTATGAATAAATGAGCAAGAACATTTAATTATTTAAATGACAAACAATGTTCCACCATCACTTATATTGGGATCCTTATCATTAGTATCACCCTATGCCTCTACCTCAATCATCTATGGACATCAGTCAACACCACCCAATTTTGATGAAACTACCTAATCCAAGCTTTAAAATATGCTACGAAATGCCTAACATGCCTAATCATGATTTTGGTTTGAGTGAAGGGTACATTTTTGTTAAGGCCGTTACAGGGGAGTCCAACAAGCAATATCACTAACATTGAGGTAAATTAAGGGTTTTGTGCTCTCGATTAACTACCAATAACATACCTTCATACATGATAGACTGATGCAAATAATCCTGAAATTCTGAGAACTGTTAAGTCTGCTAAATTTTGAATAAGATATGAAATTCTACTTTCTCCATAAGAAGGTGCAAAGTGAGAGTGAAACCCTTTTTTTATTAATCCAGTCTTATAGGTTTCTAGAAGTCTCATTAATTCATAATTAACCTTTTATTAGGCAACAAAACGAAAAATGTGGGTCCCGACAATTAAATAAAGGCTAAATCAGATAAATTTCATCTAGAAATGCATTGTACAAAAGTTGAAACATATTTCACTGTTCAGTTTGTATGAAACACATTTCGACCATGTGAAATGTGTCTCATACAAACTGAAATGCATTCCCGTCGAGTTTCAGAGTTTCAAAACGGAAACACGATTGAAACACGAGGGGGGTCGAGTTTCCTGCAACATAACTTTGGAATCTCGTTGAAGCTTGGAAGCAACAGAATGTGCATGGATTTTAATCAATCTAGCCTAAGTGGGAAGTTGCTACATGGTGATGACAAAAGAAGTGTACATTGAAAGCTCTCAAATGAACTTGCTCCACAGTGATAACCAATGAAGTGCATGTCAGAATTGTTGTGGGGATCAAAGAGGAAGCCCATGCTAGGTATCTAAGGGCCATGAGAGGCCTTTCCATGCCAAGAAGACACATGCTACTAATCACATCAATGTACACATAATAGAGTCTAGACATCAATCTTGTAGACCAAAGGAGCATAATTGGGGTTGCAAAATCGCGAATGAATCACCAAATTGCGATTTTTTCTAAGCCTCCAATTTTGAGCCAAAATAAATTGGCGACTTTTTCACCAACGAAAAACTGCATTTTTTTTCGAAAAAATCACAAAAAACCATGCCACTATGCAAAAGTTTGGCCCGCAGCGCCTGATCTGAATTGGAGTGGGTTTTTTTATTTTTTTGACTCATTTTACAAACAGTGAACATTTTTTGGAGAGAAGAGGAGGGGGAATAAGGTTCCTTAAGCAGAGGAAGAGGACAACACAAATTACAATTTTTCTTAGCCATCAATGTCAATTTTTGCAATGGGCGTCAATTTTCTTTAATAGTGGACGCACTTATATGTTGTTGAAAATGCAACAAGAAATTCCTAATTTAATTTTGCCTTTGATTAAATTGGGAGAAAATCAAAACTCCACATCAACAGACAGATTGAATGAGTTAACTGAGTTGAAATAGTTGTTATCACTTAGTTAGCTTAGTTATTCGAGTTGGGGGCATGGACTTGAGTTGTCTACAATGATTCGTAAATTTTAGGAGCCTACGTTGAGTTAATTTCAATTGTAACAATTAAATTGAGTTATGGTCAGTTAAGCTAGTTCTAACTGTTAAAGGAAATAGTGGGAGGTCTGGCAGTGGGGTGTAACTTCAGTGTTTAAACAGTTAACTGATCAATCAGCCTAAATTAACTCAAGCATGTAGAGAATTCGAGTTACCAAGTTGAGATTGGAATTCAATGGCAATGCACTATCAGTTGTAGAATTTTCCAAGTTGTACAGGTGGTGCATGCAATCAAAAAAGGGCCTAAAGGAGCGCATTTCTCAATGAGCAATTTCCCTAATTAATAAGCGCTAATTCCTCATCAAACAGCGCAAGGAAATAGGATCTTGGAGGCTAGGAAATTTGGCTAAGTATTGGCCAGAGTCAGTCTATCAAGTAGAGGATAGAAGATACAGGTGCAGGTTGTGCTCTAGCTTGAGCAAGCATATTGTATTCATCCATATTCTTTGATTAATGCAATACAGATAGGAAGGGGTGATCCGAATCGGATCCATAGAACACTGTCAAAGAACCATGGTTGTATCAGGTCGGAACAAATCTCTAAAGAATCCAAAACAGTGATCAAAAACACCCTAAACCAGTGGCAATGGCAACCAGCGTGGAACGACAAGGACCTCAGTCAAAGCGCGCTGACCGAGGCCCATGGAGACTGCGCAGGAGGTCAAAGTAGCCCCTGGGAGCCCCGGATCGGGAAACGGAGGTGGATTTTGATGCGCGATTAGCGCTAATCGCGCATCGCTGGGCGAACAGGGCTGAAATGGAGGAAGCCCGAGCACTCGGTCGCATTGGGAACCGGAGGACCGCGGGCAGAAAAGGAAAAAAAGCGCTAAACGTACAAGGCGAGACCCGCGCTCTAGAAAACCGACGGTTTTGATCGCGGCGCCCTTAAACGGTAAGAGGTTTTGGATGAGAGCGGAGCGATTCCATACACTAATCGACGCGTGGCAGGCGGAGGTGAGAGAAAACCGTCGTTGATCACGCACTATCGGCCGAGCAAGTCAATCGCGCGAAACGTGCATATGGCATCGGCACTGGAGGGCCCAGATCGAACGGCTGAGATCACGCCCGACGGATCGACAAGGGAATACGCCGCGTTTTAGAAGGGATTTGGAATCCATTTTGACCGCCACGGTGGAGGAAAGATTCATCCACGACGTAACTGAAGAAATGAATCGACGAAGTATGTTGGTGTCGTTTAGAGGAGGACAAGTGGCCACTCCCTAAGCGTTCATGATGACGCCAAACCAGGGACTCCAAGCGCAGCTACAGAAGGTGAAGAGATAGAGGCGGAAGAGGAACCGAATAGGCATAGAGATCGAATGGCTAAAGCCATGAACAGAGACAGTCGAATCAGTGAAGGAAGACAGAAGTCGAGAGACAAAGAAGTGGAACAGTGAACCGAGAGAGGAGGATTGAACACAGAGAACAGTAAAGCAAAGCAAAAGAGGACAGAGGACCGAGCTGACCAGAGGCAGCATCGAGCACCAGAGGCTTTAGAGATCTGAGCCGTCCCAGAGAGGATTTGTCCGAGCTGAGCACCACATTGAGCTCTCCCCTGTAGACCAGAAGGTCACATCGCTGGTAGGAAGAAGAATTATGTGTACTCAAGTGGCTTGGGGAATCCAAGAACCACCCTGCCAAGCAAAACCTGCTTCAGGAGAACTCAAACTGAGTCCCTGTATTGTAATTTCTCTGCTTAAAGGCGCAATAAAACAAGGCCACCACTGAAAGCTGGACCGGAGATGTAGCCCTGGAGAATAGGGTGAACTCCTTATTAAAATTGCTTGTGTATTTCTCTGCTTATTGTATTTCTCTACTGTCTTTCCATTTTATTGTCTATGTATTGGCAATCTGATCGATCTGTTGCTTTGATAACACAGAACACACACCAGCACATGAGTCTGTAATACCTCAGTTTAATAAATCTTTAACTGATGTCACTCATAGGGTGAATATCAGATCAAGTGGTATCAGAGCTCTAGGTTCTAAGGTTAGACAAGCTTGTGTTGGTTTCGCTGTGAATGCTCATAAGATCAAAGCTCAAATTAGGAGAAGGAGAGTTGGTGGAAACTAATCCTGAAATTGGGAGAGTCTATTCTCGGAAGACAATGTCAAAGGAAGGTTCTGTTGGGCCAAACCCTCAATTCATAGAGAGTTTCCTAGCTATAAAATCTATGGTAGAAGAAATGTACAGAGACTTTAGAAAGCAAAAGGTTGAAGATTCATCAGGTTCTAAACAAGATAAAAAAGAAGATGAGTCTCACTGCCATGACCGCTCTAAAGGAAAGGGGAAAGAGGAAAGCTTCCTCATACCTCCTAATAGCCCTGTGCATAATAAGAAAGCATCTTTGATTAAGCTAGATGTTAAATTTGATTTGCCTATATATGATGGAGAGCTACATGCTGAAAAATTGGACAATTGCACATGAGTCCGTAATACCTCAGTTTAATAAATCTTTAACTGATGTCACTCATAGGGTGAATATCAGATCAAGTGGTATCAGAGCTCTAGGTTGTAAGGTTAGACAAGCTTGTGTTGGTTTAGCTGTGAATGCTCATAAGATCAAAGCTCAAATTAGGAGAAGAAGAGTTGGTGGAAACTAATCCTGAAATTGGGAGAGTCTATTCTCGGAAGACAATGTCAAAGGAAGGTTCTGTTGGGCCAAACCCTCAATTCATAGAGAGTTTCCTAGCTATAAAGTCTATGATAGAAGAAATGTACAGAGACTTTAGAAAGCAAAAGGTTGAAGATTCATCAGGTTCTAAACAAGATAAAAAAGAAGATGAGTCTCACTGCCATGACCACTCTAAAGGAAAGGGGAAAGAGGAAAGCTTCCTCACACCTCCTAATAGCCCTGTGCATAATAAGAAAGCATCTTTGATTAAGCTAGATGTTAAATTTGATTTTCCTATATATGATGGAGAGCTACATGCTGAAAAATTGGACAATTGGATTACATAAATTGATGTGTATTGCAGGGTACAAAATATAAACTCAAACAAGAGTAAGATTTAGCTGGCAAGCCTACGTCTAGGAGGCACTGCCTTCGTTTGGTGGGAAGGCAGAACCCAAGCTGATATGAAAAGACATGGTAAGACCATCTCTGTCTGGAGTGACTTTGTTTCTGCAATCAAAAAACAGTTTTATCCATTAGCTTACATGCAACAAGCCATGATGAGTTGGCAAACTCTTCGACAGTCGAAAGGGCAAAGTGTGCAAGGGTACACTCAAGAGTTCAGAAAGAGAGCATTGATGTTGGGTATCTCATTAGACTCACCAAAGACTCTTTTGAAGTACATTGGTGGTCTACACAACTACATGAGGCATACCATCCTCATGTTTAATCCCACTAGTATAGATGAGGTATATGTACAAGCTACTCATCTAGAATCTAGAGAAAAGAATGGAAATCCAGAAGCTGGGGGACCATCCCAACCCACTGTAAGCAAGAGCAAGGAGAAAAGAAAGCAGAAGTGGAAAGCAAGGAAGGTTAACACTGCACAGAAAGCCAAAGTTTCATGCACTCACTGTAAAAAGGAGGGGCATGATGATGAGCATTGTTGGATTCTGCATCCAGAGCTGAGACCTAAGAAGTTCGAGGGCAAGAGGAAGACGACAGTTGCAGCTATTCAGAAAGATTTCGGGTCAGACTCGGGAGATGAAACAACTATAGCAGCCACATGTATAAAAGGTAAAAATTCCAAAGCATCTACTAGTAATTCTGCTCAATTTGTTATTGATGAAGAAAATGAGAGAAAAAGACATGAGCTTTTCCATATTCAAGTTATTTCCAAAAATCAAAAAATTGATACTTTGTTTGATAGTGGCTCACAAGTAAATTTGAGTTCTGAAGCAATTGTAAAGAAATTTGGATTAGCAACTACACCTCACAAGAAACCATACCCATTAGGATGGTTGAATGATAAAGCACAACTACAAGTGACTAGACAGTGCAAACTCAAGTTTTCTTTTGGGTCACCATTTGTAGATGAGGTTGAGTTAAACATAATTCATTTGGATATATGTGGAATTGTTTTAGGAAGCCCTTACTTGTATGATAGAAAGGCTATTTTCTATAGAGCTGATAACAAGTATTTACTTGTTAAAGATGGAATCGAATACTTTGTAAGAACTCATAAGCTCAAGAATAATTATGCTCTCATAAATTCATGACAAATGAAAAGAATGATAAATTCATGCAAACAATTCTTACTGGTGGTTGTAAAGGAAAAGAAACCTAATAAAACCAATGTATTTGAGGGTTGTAATGCTGAACAACAAGCTGATATAGAAAAGGTTGTTTCAGACTATGATGTCTTGTTTCAAGAACCTAGAGGTCTGCCACCCAAAAAGGGAATAGTACATGATATTATTTTGCAGCAATATGTTCCTTTGCCTAACATTGGGATGTACAGGTTGTCTGCTTTAAAGAATGCTGAAATCAAGAAGCAAGTGCAGGAGTTGCTCGAGAAAGGGTTCATCAAGCCTAGCATATCACCATGTGGGTCACCAACCGTTTTGGTGAGAAAGAAAGATGGCTCGTGGAGAATGTGCATTGATTACCAAGCACTGAATAAGATAACAATCAAAAATCATTATCCCCTTCCTCGCATAGATGATCTTTTAGATCAATTGAAGGAAGTTGTTTATTTCACCAAGCTGGATTTGCACAGTGGATACCATCAGGTCAGAGTTGCAGAGCAAGATGCATGGAACACTGCTTTCAAAACAAAGCAGGGATTGTATGAATGGCTGGTTATGCCTTTTGGCTTAACTAATGCTCCTGCTACTTTCATGAGATTAATGAATGATGTACTCATACCTTTTCTTGATGATTTTGTTATTGTGTATTTGGATGACATTCTGATTTTTAGTAAAACGTGGGAAGAACATTTAAAGCATGTTAAGCAGACATTAGATGTTTTGAAAAGAGAAAAACTTTATGTTAAACTCTCAAAATGTGAATTTGGCAAAACATCTCTAAACTACTTGGGTCATATAGTAGGGGGAGGTGAATTAAAAATAGATCCCTCTAAAGTGGCAGTCATTGCGAACTAGCCTAAACCCAGGTCTGCTACAGAAGTGAGAAGCTTCCTAGGAGCAGCACAATATTGGAAGAAGTTCATTTCTAACTTCTCCCCGATTGCACCTCCCTTACATGCTTTAATAGGATTGAATAAGGTGTTTCAGTGGGGCGGCAAACATCAGAAATCCTTCGACACCTTGAAAGAGAGAATTAGTACAGCACCTGTACTAGCACTGCCAGATTTACAAAGACCATTTGAGATCCAAACTGATGCCAGTGACCCATATGTTCTCATTCTCAGACTTTTAATCCTGCAGTAGTTAACTATCCTACATATGATAAAGAATTGTAAGCATTAGTTCAGAGTGTGAAAAAGTGGAAACATTATTTAATGGGCAAAGAGACAGTAATACATACTTATCATCAGCCACTTCAATGTCTACACTCCCAAACTAAGTTGCAGGAATCAGGACATTACAAATGGATGGGGTTTCTACAACAGTTTCATTTGGTCATCAAATATAAAAAGGGCATACATAACAAGGTTGCAGACATGTTATCTAGACCCATTATAAATGCATCTACCATACTTAAGCATAATTTTGTGCTACATGAAAGCTACATAGAACAATATGCTCAGCATATGGACTTTAAATATGTATATGCAACTTTGAGTCAAGGCAAAAGAGTAAAAGAGTAGAAGAATTGGACTATCATGTGAAGGACCGACTCTTATATCATTGTGGGAAACTCTGCATTCCAAAACTGAGAGGCTAAAGATAATTAGGGAAGCACACACTTCTCTGATATCAGGTCACTTTGGGGTAAGTAAAACAATTGCACAGCTGCAAAGGTTCTGCTATTAGACGAAAATGAACGAGACAGTTTCTAGATATGTAAGAGGGTGTGCCATGTGTGCTAAAAGCAAACCCAGCAATAGAAAACTAGGCTTGTACACTCCATTGCCAGTTCCTTCTCACCCTTGGGAAAGTGTTTCCATGGATTTTGTTGGAGGACTGCCTAAATCTAGGAAAGGTCATGACTATCTATATGTTGTTGTGGATAGGTTCAGCAAAATGTGTATTTTGATACCTTGTAGTAAACAGATCACAGCTGAACAGACTGCAAAATTGTTCTTTGAACATGTATGGGTTCATTTTGGATTACCCACTTCCATTGTATCTGATCAAGATACCTGATTTGTGGGGAAGTTTTGGTCAAGTCTGTGGGAACTGATGGACACGAAACTAAAGAAAAGCACAGCCTTTCATCCCCAAACAAATGGCCAGACAAAAGTAGTACACAGGACAGTGATCCAGTTACTAAGAGGTTATTGCAACAAACATCCTAAGCTTTGGGATGAACACTTGTGTTATGTGCAGCATGCTTACAACAGAGCCAAGCACTCTTCTACACAGAGATCTCCTTTTGAGACCTGTTTTGGTTTCACACCAAGGTCTCCTTTGGATTTTCTCTTTGGTAAAGATACCATGGTTGATGAACACAGTGATGTGGACAAGACAACTAGGTTCATTGAACAGATCCAGGAGATCCACCAGGCAGTATAGGAACAGCTAAAAAAGAACCAGGCCAAGTATAAGGCTAGGCATGACAATCGGATGGAGCATAGTTTTCAAGTTGGAGACCAAGTCTAGCTGTATCTCAGCAAGGACAAGATGCAAGGTGAAGGTAAAAAGCTAAAGCCTATCAAGTATGGACCTTTTAGGATACTTGAGAAGATTGGGGAAAATGCTTTTCGCCTTGAGATACCAGCTTACATGCACATCTACTCAATCGTAAATGCAGATTGCTTGAGATTGTTTGAACCTTCAATGATTGAGGACCCTGAAGAGCAAAGTCAATTGCCTTCTATCAATGACCTGCTACCTGAATATCTCAATGAGTTGCAGGAAGACACGGTGTTGGACAAGAAGATAAGGACGACGCGCAGGGGAACTGTCGAGTACTTCAGGATTGGACTCAAAGGTTCAAAGCCGAGCAGCGCAAATTGGATTGAGATTGGAAAGTGAAGAACAGTATCCTCACTTAGTTGATGCTTGAAAACCAAATTTTGGTGGTCCAAAAGCTTTTTTAGTGGGAAGGTCGTGATCTGAATCGGATCCATAGAAGACTGTCAAAGAACCATGATTGTATCAAGTCGGAACAAATCTCTAAAGAATCCAAAACAGCGATCAAAAACACCCTAAACTAGTGGCAATGGCAGCCAGCATGGAACGACGAGGACCTCGGTCAAAGCGCACTGACCGAGGCCCATGGAGACTGCGCGGGAGGTCAAAGTAGCCCCTGGGAGCCCCGAATCGGGAAATGGAGGTGGATTTTGATGCGCGATTAGCGCTAATCGCGCATCGCTGGGCAAACAGGGCCGAAATGGAGGAAGCCTAAGCACTCGGTCACGTTGGGAACCGGAGGGCCGCGGGCGGAAAATGAAAAAAAGCGCTAAACATACAAGGCAGGACCCGCGCTCTAGAAAACCGGTGGTTTTGATCGGGGCGCCCTTAAACGGTAAGAGGTTTTGGACGAGAGCGGAGCGATTCCATACACTGATCGACGCGTGGCAGGCGGAGGTGAGAGAAAACCGTCGTTGATCCCGAGCTATCGGTCGAGCAAGTCAACCGCGTGAAACGTCCGTATCGTGTCGGATCTGGAGGGCCCAGATCGGACGGTTGAGATCGCGCCCGACGGAGGAAGCGGAATCAACAAGGGAATACGCCGCGTTCTAGAAGGGATTTGGAATCTGTTTTGACCGCCACGGTGGAGGAAAGATTCATCCACGACGTAACTAAAGAAATGAATCAACGAAGTACGCTGGCGCCATTTACAGGAGGACAAGTGGCCACTCCCTGAGCGTTCATGATGACGCCGAACCAGGAACTCCAAGCGCAGCTACAAAAGGTGAAGAGACAGAGGCAGAAGAGGAACCGAACAGGCATAGAGATCGAATGGCTAAAGCCATGAATAGAGACAGTCGAATCAGCGAAGGAAGACAGAAGTCGTGGAACAGTGAACCCAGAGAGGAGGACTGAACACAAAGAACAGTAAAGCAAAGCAGAAGAGGACAGAGGGCCGAGCTGACCAGAGGCAGCATCAAGCACCAGAGGCTTGAGAGATCCGAGCCATCCCAGAGAGGATCTGTCCAGGCTAAGCACCACATTGGGCTCTCCCCTGTAGACCAGAAGGTCACAGAGCTGGTAGGAAGAAGAAGTCTGTGTACTCAAGTGGCTTGGGGAATCCAAGAACCACCCTGCCAAGCAAAACCTGCTTCAGGAGAACTCACATTGAGTCCTTGTATTGTAATTTCTCTGCTTAAAGGCACAATAAAACAAGGCCACCACTAAAAGTTGGACCGGAGATGTAGCCCTGGAGAATAGGGTGAACTCCTTATTAAAATTGCTTGTGTCTTTATGTTTGCTTACTGTATTTCTCTGTTGTCTTTCCATTTTATTGTCTGTGTATTGGCAATCTGATCGATCCGTTGCTTCAATAACACAGAACACACACCAGCACATGAGTCTGTAATACCTTAGTTTAATAAATCTTTAACTGATGTCACTCATAGGGTGAATATCAAATCAAGGGGTTTTGAGCAGTTGCTTTCCACTAGATAAATCTCTGTGAGTGTGTGTTGAATCATGATGCATGTTTTTGATATGTGTTCTCGATTGTGAATTTGCTTCCGCAAATGAGTCGAGTAGATTTGAGTCTTATGTTTAAGTAAATTATATGAGCTATTTTGAATCTACAATTAATTTCTACATGGTATTAGAGCTAATTCACAATAGAGAAGAGATTTCGAAGTTATCCTTGAAGGAAATTCGAATTTGAAGATCAGTGTTACAGGTTTTCTCCGGGACTGAGAAAATGACCTTCAACAGACTCAACCTCGAGTATGCTTTGGAAGGAGCCACAAACTTTGTGGCATGGAAGATCTGCATGGAGGCAATATTGGATGATTATGGGCTGCTAGAATACATCAATACAGATGTAACAAAACCCCAAGCATTTGATACCTAGGGTCTCGCTCAGTGGAAGAAGGATGTGGCTACAGCGAGGAGAATCATAGTGGAAGAAGGATGTGGCTACAGTGAGAAGAATCATAGTGGAAGGAGTTTGGGATCATATTGTCTCGAATCTCCATGGGAAAGAAACTCGGTTCGCGATGTGGAAAACACTAACAGAGTTATTCGAGAACAATAGTGACCACAAGATGCTGGCACTCAAGGACAAGCTTTGTAGTATCAATATGCAAAAGAATGAACCAATTCCGCAATACCTGAGCAGGTTTACACAGTGTCGTGATGAACTCGGCGAGATCGGTGTTATTGTTCTTGAAGAAGACTTGGTAGCTCTAGCCCTGTTGGACCTACCTAAGACCTGGCATAGCTATCAAGATTTCATGAATGGTAGAGATAAACTACCAAAGTGGGAGTGTTTATGGTCCGATCTAGTGCAGGAATAAATAAGGCGAATTAACAGAGACGGAACTTCATCCAAGGGCGAGGATGAGGAGAATTGTGTCTTGGCTGAAAAGGAAAAACAGGGAAAGGGAAGAAATCCAAATCCAAAGCAGAATTCTGTCAAGGGGGAAAGAAGAAAGACTTGTCCAAAATCAAGTGCTTTCACTGTCATGCACTGAGACACTACGTCACAAAGTGTCCACACAAGAAGGCAGGCAAGAAGACCTCGGGAGGAGCGGCAAGTGAAGCTTTGGCTTCACAATTCGACTTGGACTTCACCCTCATTTCTTGCATGGAAAGCACAATGATGGGTAGTGATCCAAAATGGATCTTGGATAGACTTCTAAATCTAAAGTGTTCCTCACAGAGGAAAATGAAAGTCCAAGAATGCTCCTGGAAATAGTCCCATTGCAAAGATCTTTACATTCTGAATCCACTGCAACTTGAATGGGCCAAAACGGATTTCGGATGAAGAAGTTATCGCAGAAAAAAGTTGCCTTTGTTCTTCGATAAAGGAGGCATTTCTTCTAAAAATGGCCTAAAAGGCTCCTTAAGGAAAATC
Source organism: Pinus tabuliformis (assembly GCA_031772625.1). Classification (NCBI taxonomy): domain Eukaryota; kingdom Viridiplantae; phylum Streptophyta; class Pinopsida; order Pinales; family Pinaceae; genus Pinus; species Pinus tabuliformis. Next base: position 665,095,335 of record CM062809.1, on the reverse strand, counting down.
ACATCGGAAGGGTTAAGCGGAGGACTTAAGGCAAGGGCAGAAGGAACGCCCGACTGCGACCTCCGACTTATCGCATCAGAAGTAGGCCTCCGCCCGATATCGGGACCCCAGGCATAGCGACATGCGACTGGGCGATATGCGACAATGCAATTGCGATGAGCGATATCGGCGATCAGAGGAGCAGGGACATAGACCCCCACCGATGCGATACGCGAGGTGCGATATCAGCGATTGGCGGATCGGTGGATCGACCGTCAGCATTTTCAAAGGGAAGACCCCCTGGGCCATTGCGCTGGCGATGTGCTATCGCGCATGGACCGTTGGATCGGGTGCATAGATTAACGGTCAAGATTCGATCAAGGTGATCAGATATCGGGTGATCTGTGATCCTCGATACAAAGGGCCGTTGGGCACGCGACTTGTGATAAGCCAATAAGGATCAGCGATCGGAGGAGCAGGGACATAGACCCCCGCCGATGCGATACGCGAGGTGCGATATCGGCGATTGGCGGATCGGCGGATCGACCGTCAGCATTGTCAAAGGGAAGACCCCCGAGGCCGTTGCGATGGCGATGTGTTATTGTGCGTGGACCGTTGGATCAGGTGCGCAGATTAACGGTCAAGATTCGATTAGGGTGAGCGGATATCGGGTGATCGATGATCCCCGATACAAAGGGCCATTGGGCACACGACTTGCGATAAGCCAATAAGGGCTGGACCCGATGGGAATTATAAGCCCGATTTCATAAATTTTGAAATCCGGGAATTCGGGATTTCTGTGTATTCCCATGTATTGAGGTTTTTAGACCTCCCGCCTATGCGATTGCGATATGTCGATGAAAGGCGGACCCGATAGATTTATAGATGCGATTCTATAATATTTGAAGTCTGGCTAAAAGGCAAATTATGTGTTTTTAACGCGTCTGCCTATGTATTCCATTATGTTGTTGTTTTCGAGTTTTCACCTGAAGAAAGGCCCCGATTCCTTTGTAACAACCCCGATCATTGTGCCACGCTGCAAGCAAGCGATTTGTGAACAATGATGCATTTGTAACGTGCAGAGCCACAGAGCCAGAAGCCAGAGGGCCAGCTGAAGGGACAAAGGAATGATTACACGCAGAGAAACAGACAGGAAGCCACAGAGTCGGGAGAATACCTCAAAGAAGCCAGAGAGCACAATTGACGGTAGCGCAAAGAGCTAAGGGAGTTTTTGGAGTCACTTGGAGGTCAAGTGAACCAGAGAGCTCAATTGACAGCAGCGAGTTGTAGCTAAAGGTCACTGGAAGGTTGCTAAAGGTCGCTTGGAGGTCAAGCGAACCATTGATGCACGAGAGCCAGAGCTACGAGCCAGAGCCACGAGCCAGAGCCAAGAGCCAGAGCAAGAGCAAGAGCCGAGATCCAGAGCCAGAGCCAGAGCCAGAAAGCTGGAGAGCTTCAGAACCAAGGATAAGATGGTGTTCTAAGCCCATTGTGTTCTGTGTAAACCAGTGGAGTTGAACGTGGAGCTTGTAAAAGGACTTTTCCATAATCCCAGAGAGCATAGTTGAGTTGACTAGAGCTCAAGGAGACGTAGCCCAAGAGTTTTGGGTGAACTCCCTATTATATTGTTGTTCTGTGTGTTTGTTTTATTGCTGCATTATTTATTATCACATGTATTTACATATTGGCATAAACAACCGAATTTAAAGCGTCGAACAGTTAAAAATAAACACAAGCATACACCTATTTCAAACATTATTAACTCCGCAATTGGTTAATCATAATATCTTAGGAATATATAAGCTTTGGAAGTGGAAGAGGTTCTTGTAAGCTAGACAAAAAACCTTTAGTACCCCATTTTCAAATTAGGTAGTATCAGAGCTTGAGATTGATTAACCCCACCTTCAGGAAGGTGATATCAAAGCTGGTTATACCAGAGCAAGTGGTATCAAATCAAAATGCTTGATTAACAGAGCAAAGGTTGCTTGTCTAAAAGATGTTTAAATAGTCAGAGGTTGATTGTACGCTTGTTTGCAGATTGACTATTGTTTGAGTTTGCAAAGGTGAAGGGAAAGCTATTGATAGCTCAGTCTAGGAAGGACAAGAAGGAAGAAGGGTTGAACTTTTGAAGGCATTCTTCTATCCCAAAGGACCTCAAAGCAATCCTTGAAGCACAAGAGGTTTGTTGCAAAAGGTTGCTTGAATAAGCTCCTTGTTAATCTTGTTTGAAGTTTTTTGTTCATTGGCATAATGACAACTTCTACAAGTGAATCCACAAATTTTTCTTTCTTCATAAGAGTCTTTGATGAAGACATGAAGCAAGACTTGTTCACCATGATGGACAAGGTGAGAGAAATATATGAGGATGGAAGGAAGAGCAGCATACTTAGAGAGCAGTTGAATTCCGTGGAGGAAGAGAAGCAGTTGCTTTCTGACAAATTGCAGGAAATGGAGAGGCAACTTCATATTGCGAATATGAATCTGAAAAGGATGCATGAGTTGGAGACACAGGTCTTTGTTGCCAAAGAAGTCTTGGTCAAGTATCAGCTTGAAGAAGAGGTAAACCATTCCAGTTTGTCTTCAAATTCTTCTAAGAATGCTTGTATTGGTTCTTTTGAAAAGCATACCAGAGGCATAGGTTCCAAGCTAATGTCCAAGATGGGCTATGAAGGAAAAGGCTTGGGTAAACATGCACAAGGTATCGTTGAGCCAATAATGGTTGAGGAAAGGCCTAAGTATTTGGGTCTTGGCTATGGACAGTCTTATGGAGAGAGTTCCAAAGCTGCCATGAAGACCATTGAAATAACGCCAAGAAGGAGTTCCATTGCAGGTCTTCTACCTCAAAAGTGTGAAGATTGTATTCAGGAGGAATGCAATAGCTTGAAACATCATTTGCAGAATGCAAGTGTTCAGAAGCACACACTTGAACCAGAGAGTTGTGGAAACTCTGGAAGCCTTGAAGAGATTGATGGTGTTCCAAAGGGAGCCACTTCTTCATTTGCTTCACTTCCTCATGAAGGCAATAAAGGTGAAAAAAAAGTTATAAATCTGGTTCTAACCATATTCCTTTTGATTATGTTCAGCATGGTAAATTTCCACATAGATATGGGAAAAGAATCGCATGTTCCTTTTGTGGTTTGGAAAACCATAATGTTTCTAGATGTTGGAAGAGAATGGCCACATACAAGAAACTTTGAAGGAAAGGAAGCAAGAAGCCAAAGGTCCATTGGACAAGGCAAATCACGTTGTCAAGAGGATGCACATGTGTTGCACTTACTGCCATAAGCAAGGGCATCTTGCTGAAAGGTGTTGGACTCTGAATCCAGCAATGCTTCGATGAAACTTGAAGAAGGTGGAAAGAGAAGATGGCAGAAATGGAAAGGAAGTTTCCTTGGATGATGTATTTCAAGATGATTCACATGTTGATGCTGATGTGCAGATAAAGTAAAGACCTTTGAAATGGATTGGTAAGAAATGGCTAGAGTTCTTATCCAATTAAAGATTGCATGTCTTTTGATTTGGTGCATCTATTTGCATTTCTTTGTTGATGGAATGAAAGTTGCAGGATTTGACCAAGAAGGTGAATGGAAAAGTTGAGTAGAAGACTCACTTTATTGCTGCAACATTATATTTCATTTCAGCTTCGAAAGTACAGTGTGCTTAAGCAAAAGTTGAAGGATGAAATGCAAGCATGAGCTTGATATGCATGAACACAGGGATGTTGATGATTTCCTTGTATTTGAACATGTATGTTTAATTAACTTGAAGGGTTGATTGCTTTGGCATGCATGTAATGCAATGTTGACTTGGGAGAAGTTAACTTGGTCTCCAAGATGGAGATAATGAAGGATTGTTTCATATTTTTGAAAAAGAATCCTAGAAGTCTTTTTCTACATGCTTGACTTGAAGGGTCATTTGTTTTAAAGGCATGTTTTTGTGGGCTTGTTATCTAGTCCATCATTTGTATGCAAATGTAAGACATGGAGAAGGTTCACAAGATGTGAAATCTGTTTCTTTTGTTGAAGCAGGAGTTTAGTCCATCCAGTTGTTGTCTGTATTTTTGTTGTTGTTAACAGTTGTTGTTGGCAGCTTGTCAAACAGGTACAAATGAAAGTTTTGTGAAGCAGATATCACTTCACAATTGTTTGAGCCACCTTGGATCAATGATCAAGGCAGAGAAGTTCAAACTACCTTCTGTAATCTTCTCAGCAGGAATTCTGCAGGAAGTCAAGGAGGAAAACAGTTCTTCCCAGGAGGACCAGCACATCCAGGAAGGAGAGTGGTCAAAGGCTTTGGTTCAGAGGCACTAGCCATGAAGGCAAGTGTATGAAGGCTGAAAGAAGATGGTGAAGTACTCTCATTTACTGTTCAGATCAGTATATCAGACTTTTGGGGACCAAAAGTTCTTTTAGTGGGAAGGCGTGATCCAAAATGGATCTTGGATAGACTTCTAAGTCTAAAGTATTCCTCACAGAGGAAAATGAAAGTCCAAGGATGCTCTTGGAAATAGTCCCATTGCAGAGATCTTTTCATTCTGAATCTACTACAACTTGAATGGGCTAAAACGGACTTCGGATGAAGAAGTTATCGCAGAAAGAAAGTTGTCTTTGTCCTTTGAAAAAGGAGGCATTTCTTCTAAAAATGGCCTAAAAGGCTCCTTAAGAAAAATCGCATCGGAAAGGTTAAGCGGAGGACTTAAGGCAAGGGCGGAAGGAACCCCTGATTGCGACCTCCAACTTATCGCAACGAAGGTAGGCCTTCGCCCGATATCGGGACCCCAGGCATAGCGACATGCTACTGGGTGATATGCGACAATGCAATTGCGATGGGCGATATCGGCGATTGGAGGAGCAGGGACATAGACCCCCACCGATGCGATACGCGAGGTGCGATATCGGCGATCGGCGGTCGACATGGTCAAAGGGAAGACCCCCAGGGCCGTTGCGATGGTGATTTGCGATTACGCGTGGACCGTTGAATCGGGTGCGCAGATCAACGGTCAGGATTCGATCGAGCTGATCGGTGATCCCCGATATAAAGGGTTGTTGGGCACGCAACTTGCGATAAGCCGATAAGGGCCGGACCCAATGGGAATTATCAGCCCGATTTCATAAATTTTGAAATCCGGGAATTCGGGATTTCTGTGTATTCACGTGTATTGAGGTTTTTAGACCTCCCACGTTGCGATTGCAATATGCCGATGAAAGGCGGACCCGAGGGGTTTATAGACGCGATTCTATAATATTTGAAGTCTGGCTAAAAGGCAAATGATGTGTTTTTAACGCGTCTGCCTGTGTATTCTCTTATGATGTTGTTTTCGGGTTTTCGCCTGAAGAAAGGCCCTGATTCCTTTGTAACAGCGCCTTATCATTGTGTCACGCTACAAGTGGGCATTTTGTGAACAATGATGCATTTGTAACGCATAGAACCACATAGCCAGAAGCCAGAGGACCAGCTGAAAGGACAAAGGAATGATTACATAGAGAGAAATGGACAGGAAGCCGCAGAACTGGGAGAATACCTCAAAGACGCCAGACAGCACGATTGAGGGTAACGCAGAGAGCTGAGGGAGTTTTTGGAGTCACTTGGAGGTCAAGTGAACCAGAGAGCTCAATTGACAGTAGCAAGTTGTTGCTGAAGGTCGTTGGAAGGTTGTTAAAGGTCGCTTGGAGGTCAAGCGAACCATTGATGCACGAAAGCCAGAGCCACGAGCCAGAGCAAGAGCCAAAGAAGCCAGAGCCAGAGCCTAGAGCCAGAGCCAGAGCCAAGAGCCTAGAGCCGGAGCCGGAGCCGAGAGCCAGAGCCAGAGCCAGAGCTGAAAAGCCAGAGAGCTTCAGAGCCAGGGATAAGATGTTGTTCTAAGCCCATTATGTTTTGTGTAAACCAATGGAGTTGAGCATGGAGCTTGTAAAAGGAATTTGCCATAATCCCAGAGAGCCTAGTTGAGTTGACTAGAGCTCAAGGAGATGTAGCCCAAGAGTTTTGGGTGAACTCCATATTATATTGTTGTTCTGTGTGTTTGTTTTATTGTTGCATTATTTACTGTCACATATATTTATATATCAACATAAACAACCGAATTTAAAGCGTCGAACAGTTAAAAATAAACACAAGCATACACCTATTTCAAGCATTATTAATTCCGCAATTGGTTAATCATAATATCTTGGGAATATATAAGCTTTGGAAGTGGGAGAGGTTCTTGTAAGCTAGACAAGAAGCCTTTAGTGCCCCATTTTCAGATCAGGTAGTGTGTGGTATCTCTAAGTTACCAAAAACGGGTACGAATTGGCACGGAAACGTTTCAATGGAAACACGGGATCCTAATTCTTAAACGTTTTTTTTTTGGAAACGCAAGATCCTATTTTTGAAATGTTTTAAGCATTTTCAAGGGTTCCGTTTCCAGAGTTTCACGACTTGGATATGACGTTGAATGCCATGTCTCATATGATTTTTTTTTATGAAGAACCACCAATAATTGCATCTTCAAGTGGACATGGCAGCAATGTTCCCACTCATGGAGAGGATCTAAATGATGATGTGGATCTTAATTATATGGATGAAAACATATTTGATGATATGTAAATGTAATTTATGATGATGTTTTAAACTTTTTAACAATGGACATTGAATACCATAATATGTCATATGATAGTAGACTACCAGCCATAGTTCATTACTGTAATTTGTACATGTAGTGTGCATTTAGCATTATTAATTTTGGTGATGATGATGATTGAAATTGGAAACAGAAACTTGATGATATATTGAAAGTTATAATATTCTCTAATGATGATGACAGTGTTTATGCTAAATTGGTGATGATGATTTATTTATGTGGAATTTATGATGATGATTATGTATTTTTAAATATAGAAGATAGATTCTAAAAGATGAATGGTAATATGAAAGTTTTATTTTGTCATATATATATGTGTGTGTCTGTGTTTTTTCCTTGTCGTATCGTATCCAAATTTTTTGAAACTATGTCGTATCCATTTCAAACCCCATCTTTGTATCCGTTCACATATCCATTTCGGTGTAACTTAGTGGTATCTGGATAGTGGTGCCTCATTCCATATGTCGGGCAACCGAGAATTTTTCAGAGACTTGGAGGGGAAAGGCCTCCAGATGCACATCAAGATGGGAGATGATGGGAGGTATAGCGCGACCGGTACTAGTACAATTACTTTTGGGAGGGAGTCTGGCTCCCCTCTCAGACTCAAGGATGTGATGTTTGTTTCAACTTTCAGGTCTAAAGAAGAATTTGGTTTTTGTCACGGTGTTGGAAGACCGTGGCTACAATGTAATATTCAGCAAAAGGAAAGGCATTCTCGAGACACATCTCCACGGGACAAGTGAAGCAGATTAGGGTTCAGGTGAAGAACCTCTATAAGTTGAATGTGGCAAACTGTGTTGCTTTGAACACAAAGGCAGAAAAGGTGAAGAGCCGAGATGTCGACGAATTATGGTAAAAAAGGTGAAGAGCCAAGATGTCGGCGAATTATGGCATAGAAGGATTGACCATTTGCACCATGGATCTTTGAAGATCATGCAGCAAATTACCACAAGCCTCCCCAAAGGAGAAGTAGAGTAATAGAATACATGCAAAGGGTGTACCTTGGGGAAGTACACAAAAGCCACCTTTAATGATCAGGATAGCAGGGCACATGAAATCCTTGAAAGGATCCACTCTGATGTCTTTAGACCTTTCTTAACAGCCTCCATGGCCAAGCACATGTATTACATTATATTTGTAGATGATTTCTCACGGAAGCGTTGGGTTTTCTTCATGCAGAAGAAAGACCAAACATTCTCCAAATTTGTTGAATTTTAAGAACTTGTTGAGAAAGAAACTAGCAGGAAAGTGTTGGCTCTTAGGACCAATAACGGTGGTGTTCAGAAATCTAGGGCACTAAAAGTTAACAATTTCTCTACTTGATAATTGCTTGTGATTCACTTTCACTTATAGTATTTTATTTGTTAGCTTATTAATGTGTTCATTTATCAAGGCAATTACCAATATGCATAATAAAAAACAAGTGACACCGTATGTAGGCTTCTTCAGCGAGGGCCAAAACCTCTCACCTCTTGAGAGGAAAACCCAATCAAAATTCTTCTTCTAGATCTTCAATTGATAAGTACCAATACCATGACACAAACCCTTGACTCTAGCATCCTCCCAAGAACCTTGTCACTAACCTTGATGCTCTGCCTCTTCCTTTTCTCGCCTTTCATCTTGACCTTGAACTGCTTTACCTCGACTTCTTCTAGAGAAACTCGGTCTCTATCTTTTTCACTGCACCTTCACAACTTCCCTAGAGAATCTCAGTCTCTAGGTCTTCTATAGAGAAACTCGGTCTCTACTGCGATCACCCAGAATAGTCTTCTTTTGCTGCCCCAAAACATACCTTCCTTCGCTATCCCAAAAGAAACCCTATTTCACAGATCCCAAAAGAATCCTTCTTCGTGTGCCCAGAAGAATCCTATCTACTGCCCTAGAAGAATGCCTCCTTCATTGATCCAAAAGATTCCTTCTTCGCTACCCCAGAAGAATGACTTTCACAACCCTAGAAGAAACCCTTTCGCTACTCTTACTTCGCACTTTCTTCTACACCCTACTTTGCATTTCTCTTAGACCGAAATTAGATCGAATTTCTTGTCTAGAATGGAGTTCGAGTTCTTCTATTTATACACCTCTTCATTGGGTCTTTAGGCCAACTTGGCAGCTGGAGTTAGGCCGACTATATCTAGAAGTTACTTCATCACTTGTAGGCCAACTTAAAGACGTTAGGTGACAAGTTCTTGGAGGATACTTTACATAGACAAGATTAATCGTTTACAAAGTGTAACATGGCTTCTTTTACATTACAATGACTCTAATATTTTATGACTCGGTGACAAATAAATCCTAATGACTCTCAATGGAAGTCTTGACTCACAAACAAAATCCCTTGCTCATGAAACCCATGAAGCAAGTCAATATAATAATTTTGTTTTTTTTATTTACATCTCACTACATAAAATCATAATTCCATGTCATTATGAAGACCAAACCTAGTTACACTTTTCAACAGGTGGTGAATATGTGTCGAATGAGTTTAAAAAATTTGGGGCATAAGAAAGCATTTGACGGGATTTGACAGCACCCCACAACCCACATCAGAATGATGTGGCTGAGAGGAAGAACAAAAGTATTGTGGGAGCAGCAAGGGCGATGTTGCATGACCAAGGCCTACCACTGCACTTGTGGGCTGAAGCATGCAACACAATGGTCTATTTGCAGAACGGGGGTCCTCATCAGACTCTTGGAAAGATTACACTAGAAGAAGCTTTTTCAAGGAAGAAACCAGATGTGTCACACTTCGGGATCTTTGGATCATCATTTTATTGTCATGTTTCCAATGAATCAAGGAAAAAGCTAGAGCCGACAGTAGAATTGGGCATATTTGTGGGGTACACAGAAACACCTCACAACTATCGTGTGTACTTGCCATCTCTCAAGGTGACAATTGTTCGTAGAGATGTGAAGTTCGATGAGGAGAAGGTAATGAGGTGTTCCCTTGAGAGAGAGCTTCAGTTGCATTCAGATGAGGAGCTTTTGGCTCCAAAGGAAGAACCTCGGGATGTTGTGGAGCAGCCACAAGCAGAGAAGCAAACAGTGGAGATACCCACTCATGCAGAGACATCCAGAGAAGAAAGGAAGAGCACCAGGGAAGTTGACAGATTATCGCATGATGCTAGAGAGAATGTGGGAGCACCCACATCACAGCGCAGGCAGAGGAAGTCACCGGATCGGTACACTGGTTACATGGCTCTGATGAGTGAGCTAGTAGTGACAAAACCATCCTCATTGGAGGAAGCAGTGCAACAACCAGTATGGGTTGATGCCATGGTAGAGGAATATGATTCTATTGTCAGAAACAGTGTTTGGGAGGTTGTCCCAAGACCAGAGGACAAGGTGAAGCAAGCAGCAAACGGAACCATCGAGAAACACAAGGACAGATTTGTGGCCAAGGGGTTCTCTAAGGTGGAGAGAATTGACTATGAGGAGACCTTTGCTCTAGTAGCAAGGTACTCTTATATCAGATCAATTCTAGAACTTGCAGCGCAGATGGGATGGAAGATCCATCAGATGGATGTGAAGACAACATTCATCAATGGAGTGATTGAGGAGGAGGTGTACATTGAACAGCCGGAAGGATTTGAGACATTCGACAGAGTGTTGCATGTGTGCAGACTCAAGCGAGCATTGTATGGATTGAAGCAAGCACCCCGTGCTTGGTACACCAGGATCGATAGCTATCTCACCGAGTTGGGCTTCACCAAGAGTGAAACAGATGCAAACCTTTACCATATTGTTGTTGAAGGTAAATTATTGATTATAGTATTATATGTCGATGATTTGATTTTAACCGTTGATGAGAAGTTGATTATATCTTGCAAAGAGGATCTTGCAAGAGAATTCGAGATGAAGGACATAGGACTCATCCATTATTTTCTCGGTTTGGAAGCATGGCAAGGATATGGGGAACTGTTTGTCTCTCAGGGCAAGTATGCCAACGAGATGCTGAAGAAGTTCCGCATGGACAGTAGAAAACCCATGGACACTCCTCTAACAAGCAATTGGATGAAGGAGGATGCCACTTCAGGTGAGGAAGTGGGGGCTACTCATGTATTTGGTGAACACACGACCAGACATGTGTTATGCAGTTAATCAACTTAGTCAAGCAATGGTTAAGCCAACCAAACTATATTGGAAGGCAGCAAAACATGTGTTGAGATACCTTAGAAGCAATACTCAGTTTGGTCTTTGGTACAGACTGGCAAAGGGAGTGAAGTTGCAAGGCTTCACAAATTGGGCAAGGAGTCCATCAGACAAGAAGAGCACATCAAGAGGAATTTTCAGTGTTGGGTCTGCAGCAATTTCCTGGTACAACAGGAAGCAGAGATTTATCGCACTCAGCTCAGCAAAAGAAAAGTACATGGTTGCCAGTGAAGCAGCATGTGAGGTGATCTGGATGAGGAAGATTTTTGTTGGGTTATTTGGTCAAATGATGGATCCTACAATGGTTCACTGTGACAACTAGAGTTGTATCAAACTCTTCGAGAATCCAATTTTTCATGATCAATCCAAGCATATCGACATCCGATATCACCATCTACGAGATTGTGTACAGAGGATTGTGTACAGAGGCGGATCATGTTGTTGGAATACATTCCTACAGAGGAACAGGATGCAAATATTTTGACAAAGGCTTTGTCAAGAGGAAAATTCGAGTTTCCTAGAGGCAGGATTGGGGTATTTTCCCATTTTTTAGAGCAACTGCTGAAAATACAGCAAGAAATTCCTAATTTAATTTTTCCTTTGATTAAATTACGAGAAAATCAAAATTCCACATCAACAGACAACTTGAACGAGTTAACTGAGTCGAAAAAGTTGTTATCACTCAGTTAGCTTAGTTAATTCGAGTTGGGGACATGGACTAGATTTGTCTACAGTGATTCCTAAATGTTAGGAGCCTTGGTTGAGTCAATTTTAGTGGTAACAATTTAAATCAGTTAAATTGAGTTATGGTCAATTAAACTAGTTCTAATTTTTTAAGGAACTAGTGGGAGGTCTAGCAGTGGGTTGTAACTTCAATGTTTAACCAGTTAATTGATCAATCAGCCTAAATTAACTCATGCATGAGAGAATTCGAGTTACCCAGTTGAGATTGGAGTTCAAGAGCGATGTACTATCAGTTGTAGAATTTTCCAAGTTGTACAAGTGTTGCATGCAATCAAAGAAGGGCCTAAAGGAATCGTGCAATTCTCAATGAGCAATTTCCCTAATTAATAGGGGCTAATTCCTCATCAAACAACGCAAGGAAATAGGAGCTTGGAGGCTAGGAAATTTGGCTAAGTATTGGCCAAAGTCATCTAAAAGGCAGAGGATAGAAGATATAAGTGCAGGTTGCTCTAGCTTGAGCAAGCATATTGTATTCATCCATATTCTTTGTTAATGCAATACAGATAGGAAGGGGTTTTAAGCAGTTGCTTTCCCCTAGATAAATCTTTGTGTATGTGTGTTGAATCATGATGCATGTTTTTTATATGTGTTCTCGATCATGAATTTGCTTCTGCAGATGAGTAGAGTAGATTTGAGTCTTCTATTTTAGTAAATTACATGACCAGTTTTGAATCTATAGTTAATTTCTACATGTGTATGGGCATCAATTTCCACCCAGCGTTTTCGTTTTTTCTTTAGATTTTTCTACAGGTTTCAATCACCATTTTTTTCATGATTTTTCTAGGGGTAGATTGTGTTATCACCAAGTAATTTCCCAAGGTTAAAGAAAGAGACCACCAGGGTAACCACTAGCCACTTTTGAAGAATCAGAACCTAGCCTTCCTGATGCTCAGAGAGGGCTCTCTCTACATGATTTAGCTTTGTTTGTTTGAGTATTAGGCTAGTTATGAATGTTCAAGGGGTTTTTGAGTTGTATTGAAGATTGGGTGGTGGAATCCTTGAAACAGATGGATAGAATGATACCTCTAGAGCATTGGGCATATAGAGTCAAAAGAAGGACAGCAGAACTGGATCAACTCACTGAAGGGAATGTTCAAAGGACAAGATAGCAGAGTAGAGTGCAGGTCTTTAGGCCAGAGGGGTGAAAAGGTTTTAACCAAGGTGAGATAACAATTAAGAATTCTCAGACCGGGATTGAAACGAGGAACAAAGGGTAATCGGAAACAAAGGGCAACTAAAAATCCTTTGCTATAGATTATAATGAAACAACCTAAACTAAGGAGCAATTAAAAATTCATTAACTTAGATTATCAGTAGAAAACATATATTTGCCTAACTGTTATAACAAAGTGTAATTAAACAAATTTTGATACAATACTGCAGTTATGGCATTCAAATTTAGATAAACATTATGGAAAAATTTTAAGAAATAACAACAACGTGAGAAAATACTTGTCTGCACTTCGCTCTACACATGAATCATTTCAAATATCTGGTCTTTATTCATCAATCCAGCTTGCTAGCTCAGTTAATGCTCCAATGGCTTTACAGTCTTTCGATCAAGAAGTCTATAGAAATGTCTAAGAATCCACCCTACATGCTTCAAATTGTGAAGTATTTATACTAAGGTTTTATTACAAATATCTCAAACTGACTTCAGATTTAATCTAGCATAGCTAATGAACTACTTTCATGCTGTCCCTGTTATTGTGGTATTACTGGCTGGTTATGTTTTGCTTTTAACTCTTTATGCTCTTTGTTGTTTGAATCATTGCGCTAGAGGCTTTATTTACGTTTGACTTTCATCTGATACTCTCTATCACTGATACTCTTTCACTCTGATGACCTGTCTTTATCCTTTCTGTGTCTTTCCTTTTTATTGTACAAATCAACCTTTTACTGTGTTTCAACAGTAAATTCTTTTGTTTTTACGTGTATCAACATTGGGAAGTGAATATTTGATCAAGTCTCTATATGTTTCATCTTTTGTCTTCTAACTGCATCTTTGGTCTGGTTCCTCTGTTTTAACTGTCCATGTCTCTGTATAAGTGTTTTCTTCTCGGTTTTGTGTGTAGTTGTCTTCATCTTCTATTCCTTGTATAATGGTCTTCTTCATTTGAATATCGGCTTTTAACAAATTTCTTGTTGAGTCTTCGGGTAAACAGGTTATGCGACTAGTATCAGATATGTTTATCCAAACTCTGGTCTTCGGCGGATTACCTATAAAATTCAATCAATTATTAAGAAAACCTCGGTCTGCATGGAAGGCGATTGATGGCTTTCTGGCACAGGGATGCCTGGGGAAGGGGTCGTGGCAGTGTTTTGGACGTAAATGGAGGTGGAATTGCGTCGCAAAGGTTCAAGGTCCCGCTGAAGGGTTTTATGGGTTTATACTGTTAAACGGGCGAAAGGCACGCAAACACAGGTTTTCAAGGTTTAGAGTTTAACGGGCAAACTTTTCAAATATGGCGTGAAATTTCATATTTACGGAGGATAGGCGGTTTCTCGGATCGGCGGGGAGGCGATTTTGGGAGTCGTCGCACCGCTTTTGTGGCGTGGGTGAGGGTCACCCGATGTATGCCAGATCTTGACACGTAACAATCGAGGGGTTGGGGAAAACCACCTTATAAGGCAAGGAAAGGTAGGCTATCGGGCTTGGCTGATATACCTTTGGGCTGTCAAATGAGCGGGAAGTTGATCTAACGGCAATCGGGTAGAGGAAACGCGCGGGTTATAAAAGCTTGGGTTTAGGAGGGGCCCAACGTTTTAATCTTCGGCGGTATTGATTTATTTAGGAATTAATCATGGGTTTAAAATGATCGGGCCAGGCTTAATGAGGGAGTTCAACTCTTTGGGTAAAAGTTCGGGCGTCGAGTGAGGCCGATATGGCTACGCGTCGTTGGATTTGAGCACGGATGATCGGATGGAGGTCGGGTCGATGAAGAAGCACGGGTGAAATGTATGGAGGCTTAAGGGGGGCCCGAAGCTTTTAATCATAAGTGATTTTGGGTTTATTTGGGGTTAATGGGGGATTTATATGTTTTGTCGGGATATGGGTAATTCATATAGTTTTTATTTAAAACTAAGGGTTGAGGTATTTAAATAGGGATTTATTTTATATACGGGAAAATGGTTATAGGGGAGTTATACAATAAAGTTAGAAATTAATATGAAATGCGATGGCGGAGTGGGTTTTTCCTCAGTAAAAGGATAAAAGGTATGCATTTGCGCACTTAGCTTTATACTTGGGATAAAAAGGATTTTGTGGGTTTTTGAGTGGAAAGAGATTCATACGAGGGGTTTTCACTTTTCTTAGGCAAATTGTGTTTAACCTTAGAAAAAGGGGTTTTCTTAGGGTGATGAGGGGAAATGGATTGTATGAAGAGGGAATGATTTTATGAAAGGGATTCTAGCACTTGAGTCCATAAGTCATAAAGCCGAGGGTCCGGTCCCACCAAAAGTCAGAGAAATGCTCTAAGCCTCTTTGACTTGTAGGATTTAAAAGTACTAGAACATATTTGTAGATAGGAGAAAAGTGAATGAGGGGGAGTTAATCACATGAACTTGTAAACCTTTATCTTTGTCTTCGTAGTAGACCATACATGTTGAAAGATGTGTATAAGCATGATGCATGTGCTTTGATCTAATTAACTTTGTAGTTCAGCAACCTTTTTTCTACTTAGCCATTTCTTACTTCTAACATGTTTTCTTCATTTCTTTGGGTGCATTTAGGCTAGCAAACCCTTATTCATCTATTTTTCTTTTGAAAAGTAATCTATCTATTTCTAACCTTATATCATCCAAGGGCTCAGATTAAGCTTATGAGCTCCTTTTATTTTCTCTACCTAACTATGATCTGCCAAGATTAAACTGTTTGGTCAAATTTTATTCTCTAATCTATAAACATAAAATTCAAAGCATGGAATAACCAAGATTAAACAGTTTGATTACCATGGATTGTGGCATGAATAACAAGTTGCACACAATCATTATTATGCATAAAAGTAAATAGTAGTGGCATTTAGACTTGCACACTTTCATGGTCTTTTTTGCTTTTTGAGGTTAACATACTTTCATTGTTTTTTTACTTTCTCTTATTCTTTTGTCCTTTGATTTTTTTTTAGGACATACCCTCTTTACATTTTTTAATTTTTATATTATGAAAAATATTTGCAGAAAGAAAAGGTATATACAATATTACAAGGTTTAAGCTTAGTCATTCAAAATTATGACTCCTATTGGCCTAGGAACCTAACAGATTGAATTTTTTGCCATTACCATTTTGTACAGTGGAGAGGGTTCCCAATTGGTGACCAAATTCCCATAGTCGTTGGTGTCTTTTCCATTTGGCAATTTGCATCCAACAGGGACATCCCTCTATTATTGAAAAAAATCACTATATTTGTCTTTTTTTTTGTGAATTTTTTTCCATTTTGATTGTTGATTTTTATTGTTTTCAATTTTTTTGTGCACTAGGTTCAATCATTACCATTGAAGAGTCCAGACTAAAAATTACAAGAAATTTGGACCCTATGTGAGAATATGGTGAACCCAAGGGAGGTTCAATAGACAAAATATGAATTGCAAGTTGTGTGGGAAGCATTTGACAGGGGGAATCTCTCAATTACAATTCCACCTTGAACAAATTCCTCGACATGATGTAGGAGTTTGCACAAAGGCAAGTCCAAAAATTATCTATATTGTTACCAAAGCACTGCAAGATAAAGTTGTAGCCAAAGATTACAAGGAAGCTATGAGAAGTCAAATTGGAAGGGGAGTGGGGGGGGGAGTGAGAGTGGTTCTTCAGTGACATCACCTTCCACAATGGCCAACCCTGCATCTACCACATCAATTTTTGTTTCTAGAATCACACCAAGTGCAAAACCTTCTATAAGGTCGACGGTTGAAAGAAAGGAGAAGAAAGAAGTTGACAAGATGGTGGGTAGGTATTTTCTATGTAGTGATGTTCCCTTCAGCATTGCCAAGAACAATCCCTTCTACCAACCTATGGTTGATGTTATTGCTATTGTTGGCCCAAGGTACAAATCCCCTTCTTATGATAAGTTGAGAGGGTCTATTCTTCAAAATGAAAACGCTGATTGCACTACTAGATTGGAGGACTTTTAAGGCATCATGGAAACACATTGGATGCACTATGATGTTGGATGGTTGGATTGATCAAAAATATAGAACCCTTGTTAACTTCTTGGTCAATGGTCCCAAGGGAACACTGTTTATGAAATCTATTGATGCATTTGCACATATTAAAGATGCACAATTATTGTGTGTTGTTGGATGTGTTCATTTAGGAGGGAGGTCCACAAAATGTTGTCCAAGTCGTAATGGACAATGTTGCAAATTATGTTGTTGTTGACATGTTGCTTATGGGGATGTATCCTAACTTGTTTTGGACACCTTGTGTTGCACACTATTGATTTGATGTTAGAGGACATAGAGAAAATTCCTTATGTCATGAATATTGTTGAATCATCCAAGAGCATAACAAAATTTATATATAATCATGCATTTGTGCTTAACTTGATGAAAAGATTCACCAAAAACAATGAGTTGGTATGTCTTTCCATTACATGATTTGCCATTAGCCTCACTTTTTTTCAATCTCTCTTGACTTCTAAGTGGGATGTGAAGAGAATGTTTCTTTTAGGAGTGGCGTGCTTTATCTTTTAGCCACAAACTAAAGGGAGAGGCCATATACAAGCTAATTTCATATCAAGAGAGTTTTTGTTCAAGAATGGAGGTGGTGTGTGCCATCACCGAACCTTTGGTAAATGTTCTTCGATTGGTTGATGGAGACAAGCCCACAATGGGTTATTTGTATAAGGCCATGGATAGGGCCAAAGAAGCCATATATTCCCATTGTGAAGATAAGAGGGATGGGGGGTTTGACAAACAATAGTTGTTGTGGAAAGCAATTGATGAGTGATGGAACAATACCTATGTTGCAGGAAACGTGGCATAGAAGTTCGTTTCCGTACGGAAACGCGTTTGGTACGGCCGTGAAACGCGTTTCCGGCCGTACTGCCACGTTTCCCGAAACGGAAACGTGGCCAGTACAGCCGGAAACGCGTTTCACGGCCGTACGACCCACGTTTCCTCATTAACTTGTGTTTTTTTTTATTTTATTTTTTAATTTGTTTTTTAATTTACTTTTATGGTATGTTAGTGATTTCTAGATGTGTGTCTAAAGTTATAAAAGTGAATTGCAGTTCATCAGGAAGTTTGAGGCATATGCAGTTCATGGTAATGTTAAATTCTTAAAGTAAAAGTGATATTCTCCTTTATTTTCCATTTTCATCCTTTTACTTAAATTTTTAACATTACCATGAGATGACTCAGGATGTTTGAGAGTGGTTTCGCCCTCATTGGATTTCATATGGAGAAAATAGAATTTTAGATCTCACTCAAAATCCAGCAGACTTATTTGTTTTTCAGGATTTCAGGATTAGGGGGATTGCAATGTTTCCATTGGATTTTATCATGTACTAAGGTATGGAACTTGTATTTAATCAAGAGAATCAAGCCCTCTATGCAGGGGAAACTCCCAATAATCAAGATCATTTAGGGTACTAGGGTATGAAACGTGTATTTAATCAAGAGCACTAAGGTCGTTCTACTATGTAGGAGGAGACTCCCAATACAACAGTGGTCCTTCTAAAGAATGGGATGTGGATGCAGAAAATCCTGATTTGGATCTCTCTCTTGCAGCCTTATAGTCTTTATTGTACTTGCAGCTTCATATATTAATATAAATAAAGGTTGATTTTGAGATTTGGATATATAATAAACGTTGCTTTTGCATATTCCGATATTTTTATTTTCATTATGTGATCATTCATGAGTAAATGTGATGTAAATTAAATCTTAATGTTTAAGTGTAATAAATTATAATGTATCATTTATGCTTTATGATTGCACATATATATATATATATATATATATATATATATATATATATATAAATATTTTCAATATATATAGATATAGATATAGATATAGATATATATATATATATATTCGTGTTTTCCCGTTTCCAAAATTTGGGGAGGTCGCGTTTCGTATCGCTTCCCGTTTCGGAAAATCGTACCCGTTTTCCCTTTTCGTGCAACTTAGAACAATACACTCCATCATATTCATGTTGTAGGGATTTACCTCAACCCTACATTTTCTTACTCCCTTGGTTTTAGATTTGATGTCGAGGTGATGGATGGGTTCTTCACCAATGTTCAGAAAATGGTGCCATCTCTGCAGCAACATGTGGAGATTTCTAAAGAAATGGATATATATAAGATAGCAAGAGGCACATTTAGCATTGACATGGCTATCTAGGACAGGAAGACCAAAATGCCAGGTAAGCTTCAGTTTGTTTCAACTTTCAACTTTCAATGTTTTTTTCTTATGTTTCTCTTATTTGGTGTAGATGCTTTGACATGGCTATCTAGGATAGGAAGACCAAAATGCCAGGTAAACTTCAGTTTGTTTCAAATTTCATTGTCTCTTCATACTTTGTTTCAAATTTGAACTTTCAATGTTTTTCCTTATGTTTCTCCTATTTGTTATTGATTTTTGGTGGACAAGCTATGGTGGCAGAGTACCCAATCTCCAAAATCTTTCTAGTCAAGTACTTAGCCAAGCATATAGCTCCTCCAAATGCAAGCACAATTGGTGTATTTGAAAAAAGACACACCAAGAAGCGCAGCAAGTTAAAAATTTTCAAATTAAAAGTTTGAATTCATTATAAATTATAATTATTTATTTATAATTTATGACCCTCATACATGTTGGAGTCCCAATGCCCCAATAACATGGTCTACATGTACTACAATATCTGTTTGTAGATGAGGCAAATTCAGAAAATACCTAACATGGAGGCCATCTCATTGGATGGGATTTACACCATTGTTGCATGGAGGGTTGAGGCTAGGAGGCTTGTCACGGAATCAACCCCTAATTGGTTACAGGAGTACGTGCAGGAGGAGGTAGCAACAATAGCAAAGAGAGAGGAGGAGGTGACACCACCTAGCATGGTCACCAGTGGAGGATGTCAGAGTCTACCTCCTCTTTCTTCTTCTAGAGAAAAATCCAAAGCGAGACCCAGGGGCCTTCTTCCTCTAGAGGAAAATACATTACATTTTACCGTAGAAGTGGCAAAGGAAATAACTAGTTAGTAGTTTATGACACATGTATCTAATTTCATTGTAGATGACTCATGATGATGAGATATATTTATTATATTTTTTGTTGATATTTTGAGGTTGAGTTAAGACTCAAGATTCAAGACATGATTCATCGTTGATGTGTAATGTAGCACTATACATCTTATATATTAGTTTTCTTTTCATATTTATGTGGCAATGCATTTATTTGAGGTTGCGGATGCTGTAGATGCTAAAACAATTGAAAAAAAATATGAATATTTTTGTATATTTTTTTTTTATTTTGCTGATGTTTACCAAATTTTACCGATTTTTTGCCTATTTTTTTTATTTTTTCATTTTCCATACCCTCACCAATCTTATCCCGATGCCAATTTCAGAAACCTTGAGCATAAATGAGAAGCTTTTCCAAGTCTCTGACAAATTAATCCACAGTGAAAGCCTGCATTAACAAAAAGGCATTGTACGATACTAGTTTGGTGTGCTAGCTTTTACATACTGGATCTTGAGGTTCAACACTGGCATATTTGATATTAGATGTGCAGCCTAACATTGAGACAGAATCACCTAGCAGACCAAGATGATGGAAAGTTTGGATCAAGTGCTTTAAAGTTTATATGTTAAAGTCAGCAGAAAGTAGACTGGAAATTACACAACTGTTACCTTGATTTATTGTCTGCATTAGAGAAAAAGTTCAGTTGCTTTACTATTGGTCAGTGTGGATCTCATGAGGATTGGATGCTTGTTGGAGAACTAGAACCATGGGGAGATATAAAAACAGGAACTAGGTGTGGAGCATAACCAGCTACAAAATCATTGTGGAGGTTCCATACAAGGATGCAGACCCCCATCTATATTTGCACCAGCTGCTGGAACACCTGACTGTTTGAAATGACACTGAAGTATGCCTGGTAAAGCTGAGATTCTCATCTTGAGAGTTCCAAGTTGTCACCTTTAATTTTAACACAGTATTTTAGGTCAAGGAGGCTTTGGAATTGCGTACACAGGAATCCTATAAGATGGTACTCTGGTAGCTGTGAAAAGACTGAAAAACACTGGTGAAGTCTGATCACAAACAGAGGTAGAAATGATCAGCTTGGCTGTGCATAGGAACTTGTTATGTTTATATGGATTTTGCATGGCTTGCACAGAGAATGTTGGTGTATTGCACAGAGAATGTTGGTGTATCCATGCATGCCAAATGGAAGTGTAGACTATCGTATAATACATAATATTTGGGAGAAGCCAGCTCTGGATTGGTGTGCTCACAAACAGATAGCACTGGAGCAGCATGGGGATTTTAATAATATGTATGAGCAATGTGACCCCTAGATGCACCAACTATGGATGAAGAGTTTTAGGACAAACAGTGATAGATGCTTATGAACAAATAAAAGTGTGGATAATGTATACCAAGTTTCATGGACTGTTGCAGCACAATTTCAAACTGGAGCGAACAGCTCATGCACCTGTACAGTGTACTGGCAGCTCCAGAATTTTCAAATCTGTTTTTAATTGAATGTGACGCTTCGGGTTTTGGCATAGGAGCAGTGTTAATGCAAGATGATCACCCAAACGCATTTGAAACCTGGAAGCTCAACAAGAAAAGAGTGTCTCAAGTCTACATAAAACAAATAAATGCTTACCATTATGCACACATTAGCCAATTGGAGCCAATATCTTTTGGGAAGTAAATTCTCAATATGAACAGACCATAATAGTCTTCAGCATCTCCTCCAGCATAAAACACTCTCTACAGAACAACAAAAGTAGATCGAAAAAATTGTTGCCTTCCACATGGATATATTACATAAGAATGGGAAAGAAAACGTAGTAGCAGATGCTCTGTCCAGAAAAGACGAAGAATCATCATTACTTGCAATTTCAGTGGCTGTCCCAGAATGGCTTAATGAGATTCGAAGTGAATATGCAAAAGATCTAGAAACAAGTGCTATAATCAATAACCCTCCTCATAATTCAAAATTTGAATGGAAAAACGATATTTTGTGGTACAAGGGAAGAATTTACCTAAGTCCCAATTCCAAATTTAAAGCCAAAGTTCTCAAAGAGTCCCATGATTCATTGTCAGTCGGGCATGTAGGTTTTTTTAAAACCTACTATAATGCACGCCAATCATTTTTCTGGAAGGGAATGAATAATGATATTCAAAAATATGTAGCAGAATGTGATCAATGCCAGCGTAATAAAAGTGAGAACATTATGACACCGGGTTTTCTCCACCCCTTAAATATTCCAAACCAAAAATGGGAAGAAATATGAAAAAAAAGGATTACCCATGTCAGATGAAAAAAAAGATAAATTTCTTGTAGTAGTAGACAGACTCATAAAGTATGCGCCACACTTCTTAGGAATGAAAAAAACAGATTCAGCAAAAGAGATCGCTGAGATATTTTGCAAGAATGTCTACAAATTACATGGATTTCCCAAAGTCACTGTTAATGACAGAGATGCAAAATTTAAAGGGAATTTTTGGAATGAGCTCTTCAAACATATTGGAACATACCTCAACATGAGTTCTGCATATCATCCTCAAACAGACGGTCAAACAGAAACTCACAATAAGTGCTTAAAAGTTTACCTTCGTTGTTATGCAGTAGACAAACAAAATAAGTGGGCTCAGTGGTTACATCTCGCTGAATGGTGGTATAATTCAACTTATCACACTTCCGCAAAAATGACCCATTTCAAACTCTGATACCAAATGGAGCAAATAGCTCATTAATTGACAGAAATACTTATATATTTTATTAATAATTGAATGATGATTACAATGAATGAGGACTTTGGCTTTAAATATAGCCCAAGAGCCATTACATGAGGGAGCATGATCTTTGATCATGCCCCTTAGTCTAAAAATGAAGGTAATTAAGTTAGTGAAATAATTTTATACATAACACAGACATGTTCTGGCTAGTGGCATTCCTAACCACATCAAAACTTGTCTCATTCAATCCTTTTTCAGTCCTGGTAATGTTTTTGTGGCATATATCCTAGAATGAACTATAGCTCAAGGGGCACATGTCTAAATGACAAATATGTTGCATCTATATAGACAGATACAAATACAATACTAAATTTGATAGGTGAACCTAAGTTATAGTGTTAAAATTGGCAACTAGGGCCAAACTTCATGTGGGTCATCTTATTCATGGCTGATAATATTTTTATTAGATTCCTCTCGTCGAAAGGTGTAGGATTGATCTAAAAATCATCCGATTCCGATAAGTATTTATGAAGATATGAATTTATTTTGATTATGGAATTATTATCAAGCAGACCTACAACTCATGTAGGCTCAGAAGCCCAACAGTCGCATCTATTCAAACATCAATAGTTGTGTATAAATATAGGAGGACTTTTCGTCATTTGCACTCACTCATCTCATCACATCTCTCTCTCTCTACTGCGCAGAAAAGAGTCGCTTCTCTACTGCGCAGAAAAGGGACTCTCTCTCTCACACATGTGGAAGGAAGTTGCTGAAACTGAAGCTGCAACTGCAAATCCAAACTTTGACCAGGGTGGACCATCTAACCTCCTCTTCTAAACTACGTTGTAGGTTCATCTAAACTTCCTCTGAAGGCTGCAGCTTTTGGTGGTGGAATCAAGCCGATCCGACGGTCGGTTTGCAAGATATCGACTGCCCTAGTTTGAAGGAAGCTGTTGAAACTGAAGCTGCAACTGCAGATCCAAACTTTGACCAATGTGGACCATCTAACCTCTTCTGAACTACGTTGTAGGTTGATCTGAACCTCCTCTGAAGGCTGCAACTTTTGGTGGTGGAATCAAGCCGATCCGATGGTTGGCTTGTGAGATATCGACTGCCCTAGTTTTGATGATGAAGCCGCTAATGCTAATGTTGCTGATATAAATCAGATTTATTATACTATTTCTCTCTGCTGAATTATTGAAGATAAAAGAAGATTTGATCAAAGGGTTTACCCACACATTGCGGGGTTTGACCCTGGCTAGCCGCCAAATCTTGTGTCTCTTGTCTTCGCTTGTTTTCTATCGATCGTTTAATGTTCTATCTGCACTTTACTTTATGTACATGTGATTGCTAATCTGTGGAATATAATAAGAAAAGAAGTAAACTGTTATAAGCATAGAACATACCATAACTTAACATATAGGCTTGAGCCGACCTACACATACAGAACTTAGTGCCGCCTTTTGTATGTCTTAACTGTGGAGCTAATAATGAGGAGCCAACCCCTATTGAAGGATTGCTCATTGATTGGTGGAGATATATCTTCATTGGAACCCATATGTCCACATTTGGAAGACCTTTGGAGGCAACATGACACTTTTGAAGTTCATATTTCCCTCAATCAATGAGATATCTCATTTTGAGGGGTTTTGGTCATTTAATTACCGTACATGGGCATGAAAAGCTCAATTGTAATATGATTTAACTTAATTATTTGTTGAAGAGGGCCTTTTACCCCTCTATAGGTAAGATTAGGGGTTCTAATTTAAAAAATAAATGTTTTAATTGTAAGGGAAGTTGAGCATGTCATATAAACAAAGATGCACTTCCTCTCATTTCCTCATTGCTCGATTGGGAGAGAAATCCATTAACAAGTTTGAAATTTCTTGCAATTATTTTGTAATGGATTTGGTGTTGTGGATGGTAGAATGATGCACGTAATTGAGGACATGATTTGCAGATAATTTTTTGCAATTTCTTGATGATTAATGGCTAGGGCTTATAGACGAGCAATGTTTTCTTGAGTAGGTGGTCTCTTTATGTCTTGCGGATTTATTTGTAAGACTAATGCACCTCATTGAGGACATGATTTGTGGATAAATTTTTGCAATTTCTTAATGATTAATGGCTAGGGTTTATGGATGAGCAATGGTTTCTTGAGTAGGTGGTCTCTTTGTCTTGTGGATTTATTTGTAAGACTAATGCCACTCATTGAGGACATGATTTGTGGATGAATATTTGCAATTTCTTGATGGTAAATGGCTAGGGTTTATAGATAAGCAATGCTTTCTTGATTAAGTGGTCTCTCTAAGTATTGTGGATTTATTTGTTGAATGTGTTAAGTGGGAATGTCCTTATCTAATGGTGAGGTCGTTTACTCTTTGTATTATTCTTGGATAAATCCTATCTTGTAAACCATAGGAAGAGTTCTAGTGGAGAACCATCCCTTGAAGTTATCTTGGAGCTTGTAAAAGTCATACGAGAATCTTCCTGGGTTACAACCCTAGTCATCACCCTATAGGAGGACATTCACATCACCTTACACCCATTCTTTGGTTTCTCAAGGTATACCCCATATTCCCAATGAAAACACACCAGTCTCCTATCTTCCCATCGCATTTCATATTCTAAATTCCTTCAAAACCATTTTGGTGGGTTTACTCTTCATATCACCTTCAATTTCATTGCCTTAAAATCCTACCAATCTTAAAATTGGGAAACCTCCTTGAGCCAAAGGAGAGCCAATATGAAGTAAGAAGAGCATTAGTGAGTTGACAATGGCCCCCCTCTTGAATTTCATTCAAATCACATTTGATCTTTTTGGAGTTCATCTCAAGAAGTGTGAGTTTGTGTGATAACATGCATAATATAAGTTATATCCAAAATGATTATACCCTAGTTATATATATATATATATATATACCATTTCTTATAGGTATTATATATATATATATATATATACCATGTTTGGGCCATCTGTATAATGGGGATGGACCTAGGTTCTCTAGCATTCTTAGAGACTAAGACTCCCACACCCCTTCTGATGTATTGGACACTCATTCAACTCGTAGGGGTGCCTTCCATAGATATTTCCCCAAAATGTTTGCTCCTCACTCCTTTTGTGAGGATGAGATGACTATGGGAGTCTAAGTGTAATGAAAAGGAGGGAGACACTATAGAAATGCCAATGGAATAAAGATATGAGGTGACCTCCAAGAATCAACTTCATCTACATGCAGAAAGACCCATCAAGGAAACCCCCTTGAAGGAGCAAGTGAGATAAGGGTACCTATCCTACTATGAAGTAGACTTCGCCATGCTGCAAATTATATGGAGAACGCAAGTCTAAAAAAAGCATTCTCCAATCATAAAGGATAGGCCACAAATTAGAGCTAGGTGATGGCTTGTAGGATTGCCCATTTGTAACAAAACATATGTTACAACATGATGATGCTAAACTCTTTGAACCCATCACTAATAGGTTTAAGTCAAACTAGGTCCCCAAACCTCCGCTCCATAAACAGTTGTAGGTTTAATGATGGTATCAAAGAGGAACAACTTCATTGGGATGTCTTGAAAATAGAAATAGAAACTATGAAATATTGATAAAATATCACTCATTGCAATCAATCGGTAATTATCTAATGTATTTAATTCTAAGCAAAATTAATATATTGCAAATGTTGATTTCTACTAGCATCGGATGTGCTCTAAGCCTCAATTTTGCAAGGAGGCTTA
Organism: Pinus tabuliformis; assembly: GCA_031772625.1. Lineage (NCBI taxonomy): Eukaryota > Viridiplantae > Streptophyta > Pinopsida > Pinales > Pinaceae > Pinus > Pinus tabuliformis. The sequence goes on along the minus strand of CM062809.1, from coordinate 665,069,204 downwards.
GGCACATGTATTCCAAAGAACCCAGAAAGTGTTTTGGGAAATTTCACCCAGAGTCTAAACTTATGAAATTAAAATAATTAATGGGTATTAATCTAAACTATGGGTGTAACTTCTAGAAGAAGACAAGGATCAAGTCAAAATGATCTTAGCCATAGATTAAGACCTAATCTGGGTCGTTGAATGTCAACAAGGAAATTATTTAAGGAGGCTTGAGGGTCATTCGGAAAACACACGGAGAGAGATCAAGAAGATTGAATTTCTCAGAGACGGCAGCATAGCAGTTGCTAGAGGAGAGATCGAAGTGATCTTTTGCAGTGAGGGGCAGAGATAGTTTTCGGAAGAAGGAAGTTTTCCTAGGTCGGAGAATACAAGGCAAAGAGGGCAGAACGACATCCATAGAGAGGCAAACACCGGCCCACACAGAGCTGACGCAGTGGCAGCGCAGTCCTTAGAGCGAGATCGAATTCCTGTTAAGGAAATCGAGTTTCAGAAGCCGGAGCTAGGGTGTGAGACCAGGAGGCAGAAATTTTGTATTTCCAGTGAGCAGAGGGTAAGAAGGAAGGAGGAGCAACGTGATTTCCAGCAGGGGTGACGCAAAGACTGCGTGAGGCTTACTCAATTCTACGCAAAGACCACGTAGAGGGGAAACAGAGGCTCCAGTCCAGCGTGATCAGGCTGAGATTCTTCCAGTGACAAGTGAGAGCATCTCACTATTGTTTTTGTCCAGTTTCTCTCTATATCGGATTGCTAGTTGATCTCTCTATATCGAATTGCTAGTTGAGCATCCAACGAATTGTACTCAGATTACTATTGCATAATAATAAAACCCTCTGAGTTGTTGCACCAGTTTCCACGCATTGGGTTTTTCCGGGGACATTTGTCCAAAAACAACGGTGTCATGTGCGATGTTTTCTCTTTTGCTCAGTTCTCTTGTTTCAGCAAATTAATAAATTAAGTGAAGGTTGCAATGTATTAGTTTCGATATTTGTCGTAGGAAGCAATAAATAATTTGTTCAGAAATTAACAAATAGAAGAAGCTTAATCAGTTGATGCAGTAGGGATTCCAGGTTGAGGAATTTTCACAGCAAATACTAAATAAAAACGCGATTGCAATATTCACAAAAATTAAATTGTGAAAACCCTGATAGAACCAATCACAAAATGGACACAATTATTTTTGGACAAAATGTCCTTGGAAAAACCTCAAAGGGAAAACCAATTCTTCAGATTTGTGGGTTTTATTATTATTCAACAAAAACTGCAATTAATAAATATTACAACAGTGCTACCCCAACAAAGCTCCAGCAAAATATTTCTTCACCTCCACAAGTCAATCTAACCACTAGAAGGCTTACGGCCTCCCTCTGCAACCTGACACAGCCTCCCCTGTAATTCGCACTGCGATTCCAACAATCCGCTGTGAATTCCTGCAATTTGCCTTTTCTACAATCGCACTAATTTCTTGCAATTCGCTCTGCAACTAGAAATCTCAATCTACTAAACTAGCAACTCATACGGCCTCTCCTCACAATCTTGGCATCTCTGTCTGCAAAATAACTCTGGGAGAATTTCTCCTCCAGATCTTGGAAATTAGAAGAATATTGATGAAGGAAACTCTAGAAATATTTACTGCTTCAATTGTTGCTTGAACCCTCATTAGTGTCAAACCCCACGTTGTCACTGCGAACTCTTCACTGCAATGAATGGATCTCCAAGATTGCCCATTGATTTCCTTTATAATCTCTCATTAAGAAATCAATGGCCAATATCTAGATTTGAAATGATATAATCAATGGCTAAGATCACTTAGAAACTTTACTAGAATTATCTAGAGGAAAATTGACCATGTCTCAATTATTACTAATTAATTAATCTATTTCCCTATGTTAAAACTTACAAGAATAATTAAAAATTGATTAATTAATTTAATTAAGACATTTCCATTCAAAAGAATAACTTGGGCTTAGAGATATTTTCCTCTCTTGTGTTCCTAGACTCACTAACACCACTTGAGGCTAGAACACTTGTCTAAGCTACATCAACCAATAGAAACATCGGTATTCCAACATAATAGGGGAAGCACACCCCTTACTGAATCAAGGCTAGGAAAAAAGCCTCATGGTGAAGCTAGGGTCTGTAAATTAAACCGAGTGATATCCACCTCCCCACCATAAAAGAAGAAATGAAAATCCTACACAAATTTCTTGGAGGTATTAAAAATCATAACCTTAGTTGTTATGGCTTACTACCATCTACTTAAGGTCACAAAAGCCATCAAGGATATCCAATTGCCTTTAGAGGCCCTTAGGTAAGCAGATTAAGAGGACCACAACATCTACAAACAAGATTGATGCAATCAACATATGGTGTAAGATGCAACCATCATCTACATGAGTAGTCTCTCTAACGTTCCTTCCCAACTCATTGATATAAATCCCAAAAAGGGTAGTTGAAAAGAGTCAACCTCATTTGATAGCAAAGGTGCTCTTGATAAAATAAAAAAAGGCCCTGTTATATACAAATCCATCGAACAACTATCTCAAAAAGCTCCATGGTAGCCATGTTGAAGGACCCAAAAAAACCAATTCCCACACTCTCTAGAAAAAGAAAGTCCTCGGTACTAAGTCAAAATCCTTTCAAACGTTTACAAAATAACAGAAGACTTTAGAAGACTATGGCCTAACTTCCCTGATAATAGCCTAAAGAATAAAAATGCAATCCACAATCTAGTAGTGATCCCTAAAATTCGCTTACCAAGTGGCCATGAGTTTGTTCATTAAGATGGTCCTATAATTTTTTAGAGATGCCTTCCCCATCAACTACAATGTTGAAACTCATGGGACGAATAGCGCTTCCAATCTCTAATGGGGTAAAATGGTAGAAAGAGAGAAGAGAGGAACCAAAAGCAAGCATCTAAGATAGCAAGTCGTGTGTAACATGCAAAATCTAAGACTAGTAGTCAATATCAGAGAAGAGGGGGGCATTTTTGGTAAAAAATTGTGCCAGAATACTTTAGAAAAACTATGGAGGGAAGAAAGCAAATGATGATTCTTATGTCAAATAATATAGCAATATTCTTCTCAAGTGAATCAGATGGAGGAAGAGTCGGGAGAAAGGACAAAACAAAGATGTTTATGAGTTACATTCATCATTAAACCATCAATACATGGTGCAAGGATCAAGGGGTAAACATGTTTGAGGTGGGAAAATGGAGTCAAGAAAATAAGAATAGATAAGATAAGATAACTATATGAATTTCCAACAAATGACCACGAAAGTAGGTCAATGGAGCTAAAGAATACAACTGTTGATTTTTGTAGCTCTGGCAGGTATTTCTACACAGGCCTTGTATATAGGCATGTAGAAGTTGTGCACATTCTCCCTAGAACACTTCTCTAGGTTGAGCAAGTTGTTGATGTAACTTAGCTTGAGTCTAACTTAGGAAAAAGCACATATTAATACTATGGTTTATTGAGCTAATAGAAACTTAGGAAAAGTAAAGTAATTTACTTTAGTGAATAAGTTTTAATCTTAGCCATTGATCTCAAGTGGGGAAGATCTAATCTCAGTCGTCCACCACTTTGAGATTAGGGTTAAGATTAGGATTTTGGCTCAATGTAAAGTTATAAAAGCAAGACTAGGGAGAGGGAGAAATACACAACAGCAGCACAAGATTGAGAGAGGCGTCTCAATTAGTGGTATGCTGGGTCCAAGGGAGTGGAGAGAGGTTGGAGATCTATATCTGCAGGAAAGAATGAGCACCGATCTAGGGAAAATCTTTTGGATCATATCTAGGCTATTGTATTTGTATTTTATCAAGTGGGCCATTATACCAAGACGGGAGCCCACATAAGTTTGGATTTATTAATGAAAAACTTGTTGGGCAAAAATTTGTGTGTATCATTGTGATTAAGATCGTTATTTGCTCTCGGTGAATATTTTGTTAGGAACCTAGTTGTGTGTTTATTCAATAAGTTTTTGCTAGGAATAAAATATCGGTTATTGGCTTCTAAAAACTAACAACAACCAATATGAATGCAATGTGGGAATGCAAGTGAAACTCCTAGAAATCTCAAAAATAATATCAAGAACATAGTTTTAAAAACCGGCCTAGCTAACCGGCTACCGGTCTAACCGGCCGGTTAGTAGGCCCACCAGTTGGAACCGGTGAAAAAACCGGGTTTAATAGGCTGTGTGGCGAAAAATTTGACCTAACCGGTCCTAAACCGGCTGGTTACCTACCATGCCCTCCGAGGACCCACAGTGTAGCTTTTCCAAGGTAGTTTAGGGGTTTTAGAGGGAAATTAAGGGTGCTTTCCCTCCAAAAACACCCTCTCCAAGCCTTTAAGGAACAAAAACAGTTAAATGATCTTGTTTTCGTGCAATACAACCTTCGACTAAGGAGGAACCAAATGATGAACAAAGCACCTGATTTAGATCCCATTGTGTTGGACGATATTGATCCAACATTAGAAAGGGTGGAGGAAACTGAAGATCCTGTGTTTGAAGCTGATTTTGATATCGACATGGCTTTAGCGGGGGATGAAGCAGATTTTGTGGCGGCATCAAAACTAGGATTAGTAGCGGCATCAAGGAAAGGCAAAGAACCAATGGAAGGCACTAGTCGTGCAGGTCGACAAACTCGTGCTTCCATTAGGTCCACTTCTATTGTTATTGGTGGCATTGCTACAGAGGTTGCAAATCAAGCTGAGGCATCCTCAGACTCTAAACCAGATGATGTCTATGTAACTCCTGATGATGATCCTGGGGCTAGTAGTGGTGATGAACTTGATGATTGATCATATGTACACTGTAGATTTGTAGTAGGCCAATGGCCTCATAACTTGCAGCATTGATTTTGGACTTTATAGGCCATTTAGAGCCTCATTGCTTATGTATTTTGCTATTTTGTCAATGATATGTATTGCACTCGGTGCCATTTCGATATATTCACCTTTACATGGTATATAAATGAGCAAACTTTGCATATTTTGTCTCTATTGGCTTGGAATTATGGTTTTAAATCTTAAAAATAGTTTTGTTTCATTAAAAATTAATTATTTGATGTATTTTTCTAGAACCAGTTCGTTTAGACCAAACCAATCCCAGTTAGACCGGTTCCGTCGGTAAACCAGTTCATTAGGTGGACCGGTCCGGTCACCGGTTCCAGTTTTAAAAACATTGATCAAGAAAGAAACCTACATAGGTGTAACAATAAAACATATGTATAAATGTATAAAACTATGGCATAGGTATGGTATTAAAATTACTAAGTGAATTTGGGTAACTCAAGACCCTATCAAGAGAGAGAGATTGGATGACGAGGCCAATGATACAAGGGTCTCCTGAGTCTGATGGTTCAAGGAAAAGGGGGTGAACAAGGCATTGGCTTCTTGTCAAAGTCCTCTGGAACTATCGAGGGGTCTAGTTGTATGATCCAGGGAGAATGTACAAGCAAGGGATACTCCTAGCATCCAAGGTTGAAAGAAGGAAACTTTAAATGGATTTCTAGCTTATCCTCTAGGTCTGGGAGGTAGTTTGATGGGAGGGAGGTACTCTAATAGAGAATAAAACTTAAAGGTGAAAGCGTATTGCCTAAGGTTGAGAGGATAAGAATATTAATTACCATTGTAGGCAAGGCTAGTACAAGCCTCTAATCTACAATCCTAGTGACTACTATATGGCTCATGATGATGGATTTATGGAAACATACTTTTTCATCTATAGATGAGAATAACAAACGCAAACATATAGAATTATTTCATTTGAAACACAATATGAGAGAGATGAAAGAGTACCTCAATAAGGTGCACAGAGTTGTATATTTGCAGTAGAACAACTAGAATCAAACAACATTTGCACTAGTGAGAGATCTTTCCATAAGACATGAAAATCATGGGCCATATGACCTACTTCCAATGTCATGCAAAACTTATGGCCATTCAAACTCGCAGGTTTAAATTCCTCACAATTTCCAGATCTCTTTTTTTCCTTGAGCTACACATCTCAAGGAAACATATCAAGCACTTCCCCTCATTCTGAGAATGGTACCTAGGGAAGATTGGATTTTGCATAAGCTCAAGGCTTTATCAACACACGGCTCAAGGCTGGTATAACAATACAGTCATTAAGAGTTCAACATGTCACTTGTGGTAATTGAACTTAGGCGGGGAGGATAACATTCCTTCTCACAACCGCCTGGACTTGACCCAATTAACACAGTTTCCAAATTCTTAAAATGAAGAGGTGCACAATAATTGTGAAAAGAAAAAAGAGAAATTGCTTCAATGTCTACTAGTGACCAAAATTAGGTCAATGGGACTCAAGTGTGCAACAAGTATTAATGGCCAAAAGAGGAGTGCTTATGGCATCTCCTCTCTAGAAAACAAAAATAATAAATGTGAAAATGCACATAAAAGTGAGGGTGACAACCTAGAATATAAATGCTAGTCCATGTAAGCCCCGTGGTAATATCAGTTGAGTAGGTTGTTGGCAAGCAGAACAGTCTGTAGGTAGAATGGTCTACCTTCTTGCTGCAGGTCAGCCCTCTTAGGATGTGCATTTATCTTCTTTGATGTTTATGATTATCAATGTATCTTTATTTGTACAGAATTTAATGACCTTTTCCTCATATTAAGGCTCTCTTTTGTTGACTTGGTCTTCCTGTTAAGAGTTCTTGCCATGGCAATATTAGCCATGCAAGAACTTCATATCTTGTATGTCTACATGAAATAGAAAAGGCCCAAGCGTATTCACTTTAGAGCCCCCTCAATAGAAAACTAAGGGACAACTAAATATGTCCTAAGACCAATATAAACAACATTTGATCATATTACTAGGAGGTCAAAATGGTTATACATGGAGTTCAATGAGCATGATTTAGCTCTATATCTATGCACCTAATTATTTTATGCTTCTTGCAATATATAGTGCTCCTAATAAAGCAAACACTATATGAAAGACTAATTGCAACCAGCATTGCATGCAAACTTCAAGGGGAAGGGAAGACTTCCACTTCACTACAGTCATTGAATGATGGGATAACCTAGTGCGCTAGGGAATTTGGAGGTATGGGGAAAGGTATGTCCTTTCTTCCCTTCACTATATCAGGGAAAGAATAACCTGGACCAATCCAGTTTATTCAAGCTGACTTTGCAAAAAGAGCTCAAAAGTCACATTTTCCCATTTGCAATTTTAAATACTTTGACACACGTAGCCTGGATCATCAGCAAGGCATTGGTTCCCTTAATATTTATGCTTCACTGGTATAATGAGCAGAGAAGAAAACAATGACTATGCATGAATGCCCCAAAAGCATATCCATGTTCTTTATCAAACATGTTAACCATGTGATGAGTAAAAGATTCACACTTACAAGAATAAAAAAATCTTTAGTTTGCCGGTTTTCATCATCAATAGCTTTGTCATAAATATCTCCCCTGTTTGCACTGCAGGTAAAAAAAACAAACGTGAAATCATATAAAGATAAACCTCTGAAAGTATTAACTCTCAAACATAGTAACACTACATTCTTTCATCTTAATCAAAATGATAGTACCTTCGACCTAGAACAAAACGGATGATGATTCCTTTGTCTTCTTCCAGCTTTCTTAACTTTGTGCCTGCATGAAATATCTGCCATTAAGATGGAAGAAAAAGCATTCCAATGCACGCAATCTAATACCAATGATAATTTTCACTCATATACAACCACCTAAATCACAACAGTATATATAAGCATTTCAACAAACACATATTGCATCCCTTCTACCACCACCTACATCTTTGTATATATCCTAATTTTCATTTTTGAAACAAATTGACACCAATTTGGTATAGACATTGTAATAAACATTGTACAGCCTCAGTGAGCTTAACAGTTAAGAACATCAGTTTTTTCCTTGGAGGTCACATGTTCGATTCCAGAGTACACGTGAGCAAGTTGTTGTTTGTGGATATTAGTGTGGGGCTGGCAAAGTACCAACACTAATTCTTGCTTATGGGCTAAAAAGTGGGATGAATTGTATTTCCCAAGTAGACCCAAATGCCCAAAATTTTCCTGAGCAAAATTGACATAGAGATAAACAAACTATGCAAGCAGATGACATTGTTATGTCAGTGAATTACCAGCTCAATATAGCAGAAGTGGAGACGTCAAGTTACAAGTCTCCTTTCCTAGATCCCGAATTGTTGACAAGAATAAATATCATTGTGAAATTTACAAGTAAATTCATCCAGGCAATAAGGTCCCTGTTCTAACACATCATGCTCTGTTACATACATACAAACCCGTGAATGTAGAAAAGTTTATTAAACTTTTGATAAAAGATGGTAAATCATGGTGGCAAAACATCCATCTGATACAACCTTAAACTGAGATCCCTACAAGTAAAGGATGATATGGTCTATGACCTGATCAAAGTCATAATACACAGAAATGTGATTGGTATGTTGGGTCCAAAACATGAAATACATAAATTAAAGCAAATGTGAAAAACATCTAAACAAATGCAGTCAATACAAACTGCAAACTGAGAGTCAAAACAATTTGATAGAACATCTAATTCATGTAAAGAGCATAAATCAGTAATCAAATCACGAGTCTTCCGCATTTCACAATCTGAAACATTATATCAGTTGCTGTGATAAGCTTAAAATAGGAACAAGAACCTTGTGTTAAAATCAATTATTAATGTGACTGTGTACATGGTCCATGCTGAATAGTTCATCATTTGATTCTTTCCAATTCCCCCAGACATAAGGATCAAGAAAAACAATGTTCTTACTATCCCCTTATTTATGCTAGGTAACTACGTGCTGAGGAAGTGAAGCAGTGAAAGATCTATTTGTAGATAAGACAACAATCAGGGGATCAAGCATACAAAGACAGTAACAGAAACAAATCACTTGAGCTTTTGGAACAAAGATCAGTATCATAGCACTCTAAAAATTGAGCAGATAATAAATAATTGCAAAGATTAACATTGTTTGGAATTTGGTAAATTCTTATAGTTTGACCAAGGTCAAATATCACAAAAAAAAAATTATGATGAGTAACAAATATGAACATGATATTTTAAGTCACCAGATTCGTCCTAAACCCCCTACGAATCCCGAATCCAGCGAATACGACACGATGCGGTCCGGATTCGTGTCCAAATCATATGACACGTCGTGTCCAAGGTCGTGTCACAATTTTCAAAAGCGTGTCGCGATTTTGGGACACGTGTCCTGTTTCCAGGACTCGCTAAGCTCAGTGCGGGAAAGAAAAGGGCGTGTTTGCTCATTAATATTTTCATTTGGCAAGTGATTTGTGCTGTTGGCAAGTGATTTGTGTTGTTGCAGCAAGGAGTAGAGCATTTTGGCAGCTTCATGATCAAGTGTAGGCCCTAGTATTGATATGCTATTCATGGTAATATTAAATTCTTAAAGTAAAAGTGACATTCTCCTTAATCTTCATTTTCATCCTTTTACTTCACTTTTACTTAAATTTTTAACATTACCATGAAATGACTCAGGATGTTTGAGAGTGGTTCTGGCCTCATTGGATTTCATATGGAGAAAGTAGAATTTTAGATTTCATTCAAAATCCAGCAGACTTATCAGTTTTTCAGGATTTTAGGATTGGGGGATTGCAATGTTTCCATTGAATTTTGTCATGTATTAGGGTATGGAACTCGTATTTAATCAAGAGCACCAAACCAAGAGCTTCTGAATATGTCGCTCCGGCTCCCGTTTTCGCTCCCGCTCCCCGATTTTGCTCCCGCTCCCAAGTAACATTGTTCTTGATGATATGGGTCTGGACACCACCGTTGAGTTGGCATTGGCCAACATGGATCTCAATGATGCAGTGCTAGAGCCTGTTAGATTTGATGACTTAGAGGGGTCAACCTCCATACCAGCAGATGCAGAGGCGACTATGGATACAGGAGAGGAGGAGGATGCAGAGGAGAGCAGTGGGGACCATGATGATGGGGACAGTGATGCTGATTCTGATGCTGATTGATGCCTTGAGGCTTGTATACCTGTAGTTGTTTTATATTTTCTATTTCTATTTGCCATTGGCATTGCACCAACACTACCTATGTAACACATTTTGATTTGATGACTTAATGAGAAAACTACAATTGTCAGTGTGTTTATCTTACTATCTTGTAGTTGTAAGTTGTCTTTCAGTTATGAATTATGAATCATGATTTAAATTTTTAATAGATTTATCATTTATGTGACCAGTACCACTGACATTTATTTGAATTTTGTATGTACTATGCATGCTAATAGCTATAGATGAAGATCTATGTTTGAAATCAATAAATTTGTATCATTAATTAAAATTTGTGTAAGAAATATGATGATATCTAATTTTTAATATATATATATATATATATATATATATATATATATGTATGTATGTATGTATGTATGTATGTATAATAAAATAATATATAACATGTCCTAACGTGTCCTGTTTCGGGGGGTCAGCGTGTCCGAATCCGACACCACGAATCTTGAATCCTACGTGTCCCGAATCCCCGTGTCAGGTGACTTAGGAAAAATAGCATTGTTTTTTTATTATGGAGTATATAAAAACAGCATTGGAAATAGGTCCATTTCAAAATAATGAATTAACATTGTATCAAAGTAAAACCCCATAGTCATAAAGTAGTAGATCAGAGACCCATTTTCTAGATAGTAGCATAGCCCAAGCATCAGGCACATCAACAACAACAATGTCCATAACAATCATAATGTCAAGGTAAACTGATATAATGAACTTGTAAATCCTTGATTAACCCATGAACCTCAATCTTCTTTAAAATCCATGACACATATATCCTAGTAAGGCCTAGAAACTCTCAAATTAAGTTGTTCCATGACCCTCTTGGTCATGACACACTAATGCACCAGAATCCAGCATACAATTATTCAATTTATATCTATTAACCATCAAAGTAATAAAGAAAAATTGATGATCCTTGTTATCTGAATCCAAACTTTGCAAATATATAGGGGCATCCTGATAGACAGTCTCAGGTGCCTTCTGTTGAGAAACATTCACATGAGGAGCTTCAATAACTTTTAATAGCTTAGCTCTTTGGGAAGGAATCTTCAAAATCTTGGTGACAGGAACCCAGATTTTTGAGTTATTAAACCAACTTCCGAATCAACATCCAATCCAGAGTTTGAACCACGGTTAAAACTTCGAGGGGGAATTTAATTTCCACTTTGATCCTTATCCCTACTTTGATGAGTTAAACCCTTATCTTAAGCAATTTCCAAGACTTGCTCCAGAGAAGGCTTTTCACCAAATAACTTAACCATCACATCCTTTTCATGATCAAAATTATTTATACTAAAAGATGATGTGGAAGGCCTAACATCTTGACTGTTTTCCTTAATCTCCATCCAATCTTCCATAGACAAAGAAAACTCTTTACCAACAACATTTATTTGATTATTCGCCCCAAACATTCCACTATCCATAATCCTTTTAATCGTGGGGCAAGTAGCCTCCTCATGAAGAGCATCACAAGCCCTACAATAAGGCGGAGCTTCATCGACCAGATTAGTAGATTCAAGCGGATTAGGCAGTCTCTGCTCACTAGATTGGCCTTTTTTCTGCCAAGTATTATTACTTCGATTATTATTATGATTCCTAGGCTGGAAATTTTGCGCTTGAGCCCTTTCCATTTGAACCAACCTAGACTGCAAAGTACTTATTTCCTTAGCATGGTTAGAGATTAATTTTGCTTGGTTAAGCTCCATGCTTTCAAGTTTTTGCAGTTATTTTTGCATAGGGTTGTTTTCAGATTCCTTAACCTCTTTTCCTTTAGACTCTTTCAATTTGGTTGAAGCCCTATCAAAACCTAGGATTTCAGACTTCCCAAATGCCTTCTTATCCTTTTCAAGCTCTACAGCTAATGTATAAGCAACTTTATAATCACGATTCTTAGCTCGTTTCAATTCATAAGATGTATCAGGATTAAAAACATCAATGTGAAAATCCAAAAGAGATTTATCAAGAGGTTTATAGTCTTGAGGTAATTCCTTAATAATATCATTAAACCTCTTATTAAATTCTTCTACAGCCTCATTTTCTCTCTTATTCATGACACTGATAGCTTTTACGATATGCCTCTCTATTCTCTTATCTCCATACTTTTCCTTATATGCATTAATAATCGATTGCAAAGAATCAAATGAATTATCACGCTTTTTCCATAAACCAGTGCAAAGCATCTCCCTCCAAGGTAAGAACAAAAAGGCTCATTTTTATAGTTTCATTATTATAATCAGCAACCCTCGCATACTTACCTATCCAAGAACCAAAAGCCTTCAAATGAGCATTAACACTAATTGCATTATTGCGTGAAAAGAAGGTAATTTATCCATCCCATTCTCTAAAAGATCATTAGGATATCCTTGAATGTTAACAAAGTTACAAGGGGCGAACACGTCCATGATGTCGTGCTCAACCGGGTTAGGAAAAACCAAATGGATATCAGAGAGAGCTTCTTGTCCGAGATTAACACAAAGAGTACGAGAAGAGAGCTTGTGTAATCATAGCAGGATTAACAAAGCTACTTGGATGTCTTCTAGAACACACTCTTGTAGAAGATGGAGGATGTGGAGTTGCCACTCGGACAAAAATCTAATGTAAGGAAGAAAATCAACAAAAGGAACCAAGGACAAGGAACTTATCTTGATGAGAGATGAAAGAATGAGAAATATGAATGAGATGAATGTCGAATGTCATAAAGCCAAAGTCCAATAAATTGGTCCCCGACAACAGTGCCAAAAAATGTTGTTGCACAGAATTTCTAAGCACCGCGACAACGACTCTAATCAGGGGATGTCACCTTAATCCCCAATCTCTTCGTTTAAGTTGTCTCCCCACAGTAGGCTAAGGGGGTAGACCCTATGGAAATGAAATGAAGGAGAACTAGTTGAGAACCAACCAGTTCGGGAGACACAGTCAAGCAACCAAGTACTTGACTTAGATTTAGCAAGACTTATAGGATTCGATTAGATTTAAGCCATTGATTCCAATGCCTTATGGAGTCAACTATCTTGCTAGGAAATTTGGGACCAAGTAATTGATTTGCAACTGCTACTTGAATGAATAATTGTCTTATATGAAAAAGTGTAGATCCTAAAGCTAATATGAGATGTAAGAATCTTGATAAATTTTAGTTAAATTCCTATTTAAGTTTTAACCCTTCGATCATTTATATATTGAGCTTGATTTCGTAGTATGTGGCAGAGAGAAGATAAGGTGAAGCACACTAAGGTGTGATTAACGATACCTCTCCTGAAAATCTAACATGCCCGGTGCCTCCAACGCTGTAGAGAGTTGTGGCTTTGACAGCTGCAAGGTCACCATTTTAAGTACTATTAAAAGCAGGCTTCTCAAGCAAAGATGAATGGATACCTAACTTTCTATCGACCAAGCTTATGCTTGGAAGTAAATTTTAATTATGCAAAACTAACTTAATATGCAAATGCACGAGATGATTAGAAGATGAGATGAAGGAAGTTTCAAGAATTAAAAGCGCTTATGCCACGATCTATTTCAGAGTTATGATCCAAAACGTTTAATCGCCCAAAATGGATATTCACTTTACTAGACTGTAAGACAAATTTCTCAACAATATGCTTGAAATATCACAATGTAATGCCCAGTTAAATCACAAGCCTATCACTTCAATTTATCTAGATTATTTCAAATGCAATTATAGCTCAAAGAGAACAAAAGCCTCTTCACAATTTAATATCAATGTCAATTATGTAGATGCTCAAAGATATTCAAATAAGGAAACAAAATATATGCAATTTACCACAATTACATGAAAGAGTAATTAACAATTACTTGAAAAATTTGCAAGTATTTAATATGCAATAAATATCAAATAATTCAAGCAATTAAAACCACGCTTCGAGTTAATTAGACGATGAGAAATCTCAATAGATGTCAAGCACAAAATGTTCAAAACCCTTAGCATACAAAAACATAAGCAATTAAATTCCGAAAATAAATTACCACATAGAAACGTGAAATTCAAAATCTAGACACTTCAAACAATTCCGGATTTCAAAAAAAAACCTTAAATCCTTCAATCCAGAAAAAATTTCTTGCTTTCCTATAGTCAAACTTTAGAGATGATTTAAAAAATATTTAAATGTGTTTTGACTATAGAGAAATTTTTAAAAAAATTACCCCTCAAAAGATTTCACTTTTAAGATTTAAAAAACCCTAAACCCTTAACACAAAAACCCCAAAAAATGAACTTTAGATTAAAAATTTAATTATTCCTTCGGCAAATTTAATGTGCTAAGTTTTATGAATAAAAATTTTAATGTGGCAAGAAGTTTAATTTAATTTTTAATGGGCCAAAGGCCACATAAAAATTTTAATTCGAAATTTTAAAAATTGAAACCACACTAAATCAAAACCATACCTAAAAAAAACAAAAAAAATCAAACTTTCAAAGAAAACAAAACCACACCTAAAAATTTAAAATCGAAACTTTAAAAATTTTCTTTTGTTTCAAAAAAAATCAAAATGAAATTCGATTTCTAAAAAAAATCAAAGCCACACTCATAAATTCAACCAAAGTCAAAAGAATGAAAACAAAATGAGAGAAAGTGCTACAGTTTTAAAGGAGATGGACGGTCGAGGAAATAGGAGTATCGTTTATGATGTAGGTCGAATGGATGAGAAGGGACGCGGGGTTAAGGAGAAGTTGTTGAGGAAAAAGGAGTACACAGAGGGAGGGCAACAGACATGAAGGAAGAGTTGCGAGCGTGAATGAGGGAGTGTTTCTTTTTATTTGCAGGATTGCAGGTTGAAAAGACAGCGGCAAGGCTCGAAGGATGAAAGCCAGCTCGAGGGTTTCAAAGGAGGGCGAGGAGTTGCGACAGGGCAGCGAAAATTTAAAGGGAGAAATCACGAGCAGAAAGGAAGGAAAAGGGATGAAGGTCACAGATAAAAAGGAAGGCGCAGGGAGAAGCAAGGAAGGAAAGAAGAAGGGACTGTGATTTTAAAGGAAACGCAAAGAAAACAAAGCATAAAAATGAGGACAAAGGGAGAAACAAGGAGAAAAACACAGAGGAGAAGGAAGCTAAACAAATGGAAAAAAGCAGCAAAAGAAAACATAGAGGAGGAAGAAGAAAAACGCAGCTGGAGAGGGTTGCAATTTGGCAGCATAAAAAGAGAAGCAATTTCAAGAAGAAAAAATAGGAAAATGCAGACAGAGGGAGCAGTGAAATTTTAAAGGGATTCAGGGCAAGAAACGGTAGCCCAAAAACCTTAAAACAAATCCCAAAAATTTATGACCAAAAAAAAAAAAAACTGCCCAAAATTTTAAATTTTAAGACAACATATTTTTGCTTTAAAGTTTGCTCTCAGTGAAAACTTCAGATCTAAATTTGAAACCCTCAGACTAAAAATAATTTTGAATAATGTCCCTACAAAATGGTATTGAGACCAGATTTTTCCCTCCTCTGGATTCAAATTAAAGTTTTCCTTCAGATCCGCACCTGCAAAACAAAAACAAAAAATACCCAGATCCCAGATATACAAAAATGAATAAAACCCCAGAAATCCATGTTAGAAAATTTTCAGATCTTAAAAAAAATTACAAATCTATGCACAAAGGTTACAAATTAATCAGATCTGAGGAGCATGAATCCAACTCTGCTCCCATATCCGATAATCTAAGGCTCTTACTAGCTAGATTTATCATTTTTTCCACAAAAAAAAGATTTTGAAATTTTAGAGGTACTAGCCCAAAAACACCCTGCAAAGAAAATAAAAACAAAAAAATTGTTAGATAAATCCTGGAGTTTATATGAGGTAGCCTCTTCAGAAAATATATGTTGAGAGTTGGTTGGTCCAACCGAGGACTATCCTCAAACACTCAACGAAAACCTGAGAGATCTCCTGCAAACTCTAGATCAACCATCAAACCAAGTAGAGAAATAGTACAACAATGAAATTCTGAAGAAATAAAGATACTTGCTACTTTGATCAAAATTAAAAAATGTTACCCTAGATCCAACAAACTGAATAAGGTACCTGTATTCAAATTATTCTAAGGGAGCTATTTTAATAGTTTTCACATAATATTAAGCAGGAATTAAAACAATGTTACCATAAACTCATGAAGAAGAACACCACCGCAAGTTGAAACCCCAAAGACTCTTGCATTAATTCAAAAAAAGTATACAAGAGAGGTTGAGAGCTTAGTACATGATTCAAAGATTGAATGAAAAAACAGACTGACACTGACCTCTAATTTATAGGTAAAATCTTCAATGGCTAGTTGGCGTGATCCCTGTCAAATTAATCTCGACTGTTCATAAAGATTTAATTATCTTTAATCATCACTGTCGAAATTATTTAATTTTTTGAGGAAAAATGAATTTTTCATTTAATTGATTTTTAATTAACTCAAAATTAATTAGTTTGAATTAATTTCCTCAAAAATTTGACTTTGACTTTGACTTAACCACCAAAACCCAAGGGTCCAAAATTTCTTGAATTTTTCAATATTCCCTTGGTCGGGGACCTCCAAAAATTAACTTCTTTAAAACCCACGAATTTCACCATTAGAGAATTTAATTTTACCTAGGACACAATTAATTAAATTTCTGGCTTAGGATTTAATTTAATTTTGCCAGAAAATTTAATTAATTGACTTATGAGGGGATTAATAATTTTTCCAACCCTCTAATATTTAGCCATGGTGTCTAATTATGAGGGACCATGCACTAAATATTTTTTACATGAAGATTTTACAATTTAATACATGAAGGGGGACACCCATTCGTTATAGACCCTCAACATTTACCCATTTTTGTGACACAAAATATGATCTAGTAGACCAAGTAATCTATAATAAAATAATCTAGCCAATTAGCTAAGATTATTCCCAAATTACTTTTACAAAGACTCGATAAAAAACACTAGGACTGACTTAATATCTTGATGACAAAATCCACCCTAGCTTTGGGGTGAAGTTGGAGGAAAAAACTTTGCTGATCATTTGTGTCTAGAGATACAGATGAATCAATGAGACCAAAAACCTCCTAAGGTAGAAATCGTCATCAAAATACTATGCTTACCTAGGCTGTTACATACATGATGGTCTTACTAAGATCATTTACATTATAACCATGCAGAATAGACCCTCAACATTTACCCATTTTTGTGACACAAAATATGATCTAGTAGACCAAGTAATCTGTAATAAAATAATCTAGCCAATTAGCTAAGATTATTCCCAAATTACTTTTACAAAGACTCGATAAAAAACACTAGGACTCACTTAATATCTTGATGACAAAATCCACCCTAGCTTTGGGGTGAAGTTGGAGGAAAAAACTTTGCTAATCATTTGTGTCTAGAGATACAGATGAATCAATGAGACAAAAAACCTCCTAAGGTAGAAATCGTCATCAAAATACTATGCTTACCTAGGCTGTTACATACATGATGGTCTTACTAAGATCATTTACATTATAACCATGCAGAATGGATTTACATCTTTAACAAATTGCCGACTAATGATGAAATCTGAATGATACGAACACTCAAACATGATAGATCGCTTTTGCGAAAAAAAAGGGGTGTACTGCTATGGGGTCATTGGCACAGAGTAGTCAACAAGTCCTTCATCCTAAATACGAAAAAGAAGTTTTTGAGATTTTTATTCAAAATTAAAAGAATAACACTACAATATGTTACATTGAAGCCAAATTCAATACCACCAGAAGACATACAAGATATTTCAAAAGTAATTTTTCAAGAAAGTAAAAAGTAGTACAAAATGTGCAAAGGGAAGTTGACAAGATCGTCACTAACAAAAATGAAGAAGTTTCTTGGTTTAAAAACCATAGTGAAAAATTACTGACGCAAATTAAGAAGATGAAGAAGGACAAGAAGTCCTTGGAAAACAAGGTACAACAACTTATCGAGAAGGAAGCATCGAACGTAGAAATCCAAGTTGAAGAGAAAGGAATAAATACTGATCCAGTGAATATCACAACCAATGTTACTTGGGAGCGGGAGCGGGAGCGGGGAGCGGGAGCGGAAGCGGGAGCGGGAGCGACCATTTTCAGAAGCTCCCGGTTTGGGAGCGAATCGGGGAGCGATTTTTTAAAAATATATATATTTTTTATATTTTTTAATTTTTGATACATATATGTCAACAAAAACATGTAGAATGATGAAATAGACATAAAAAACATAAAAAAACATAGATTGAACCATATAACAACAATCATCTAGAAGTTATAATCTTCATCAACCACGTCCGCAAGTTAGTAACATAGTAACATACAACATATTGAGTCTCATGATTCATCAATCTTAAAGTTTCAAGCTTTTAAAATTCAATATATAACATTTATCATCATTGATCACCAAAGTTGTACTTGTAAGCTAAGTGTAACCATTACAACAAATAATATCTAACATGAAATGAAATGTTATAAAATGAAATGAAATGAAACAACTTTCAACTTTCACGAAGCATCATATTCATAATTCATTACTAATGAGTTATAATTGCCAACTTCAAACTTAAATTGTCATATATTGTTTAAAAAAATATCATAATAAATATGAAAGAGTCAATAGTTATAAAAGCTACTAGAAACTAGAAAAGAGAAGTAAATCTATTATCTATTTCTTATGCTTGGGCCTCTTGCCACCACGAGAAATGTCTAATTTTTTAGTCTTGTTGCAAAATCAGGATCTTTGTCATTAATATCACCCTCCAAGCATTAATATCCAGAGGTATCTTTGTCATTACCTTTGTATCTGTATAGGGATCTTTGTCATTAATATCACCCTCTAAGCATTAACATAAGATAGAAAAAGCATAGCATGTCAAGTCAAGATTTTGTTTGAGTGATGCGTACATTTTTAGAAGGGTCATGATAGAGGAGTTCGACAACCAATGTCACTAACATCAAGGTACATAGAGGGATTGGTACTCTTGATTAAATATGAGTTCCATACCCTAATACATGACAAAATTCAATGGAAACATTGCAATCCCCCAATCCTGAAATCCTGAAAAACTGATAAGTCTGCTGGATTTTGAATGAAATCTAAAATTCTACTTTCTCCATATGAAATCCAATGAGGACGAAACCACTCTCAAACATCCTGAGTCATTTCATGGTAATGTTAAAAATTTAAGTAAAAGGATGAAAATGAAAATTAAAGAAAATGTCACTTTTACTTTAAGAATTTAACATTACCATGAATAGCATATCAATACTAGGGCCTAGACTTGATCATTAAGTTGCCCCACTCAAAAACTATTTGTTTCTTTCAAAAAAAATTGCATTTCGAACATTATTACAAAAAAAAAAATGCAAAAAAGGCAAAACGCTCCCGAAAACGCTCCCGAAAAGGCAGGGAGCGAAATTTTTTTTAGGGAGCGCGCTCCCGAAATCGCTCCCTTTTCGGGAGCGATTTCGGGAGCGCGCTCCCGACCCGCTCCCGAGTCGCTCCCGCCCGGAGCGCGGATCGGGAGCGGGAGCGAGGGGGGGGGGGGGCGCTCCCCCGCAACACTGATCACAACTCAAGAAGAAGAAAAGCTAGCTGAAGAAAAGACACTCAAATGTTGTAGTTCAAACGAAAAACATTCCAAGTGAAGGTTTTGTAACCAACTCAACAACATCGTCACCTAAAGTAAATCAGGAAATTCTCAAACACATGATAAGAGAAAGTCAAATCAACAGTACTCCTTATCGACATCCGAACCACAAGAGCATACATCCCATCAGTTTGTGTATTTGTATCACTCAAAACAGAAACAACAAACTCGTGTTCTGAATAATAATGATGTCAACACAATCCAAACTAACGATAACAAATTATCCCAGCTATCCAATAATTGTCAAGCTCCACAGAAGATTAATTTAGGATGATTCAATCCCTTCTCAATGTGACAATTTTGTTTATCACTTAGAGGATCATATCGTCTTGTATAAACGAAGATGATAGTTCCAAGACAAGATAACATTCAAAACAGAAAAAAGAGATCAAGCATTTTCATTAGTATGCTTTGACGACAAAGCTTTTCGAGGAAGGCAATGTTATGAATAAAATATACATAAAATAATACAAATAATGTAAATAATAATAATAATAATAATGATCAATTAACCAGTGATTAGTGTGAAGAGGCATGTCTCTATGGACATAATGATTGGTGAAAAGGTATCTGTCGAGGTATACAAACAGGTCCTCACCTTCATTTGTAATCATCTCACTTGTATTCAAATATTCTTATATAATATAGTATTTGTCCCATAATGGACATTCTTATATACCATATCTTTTGAGTATTTTGTTGCGTGCACGAACCTTATTCGTTACATTTTTCATTCCAATCTGAACATCAAGAACTGAAGAATAACCAATACCAATCCATCTACCAATCACTTTGTTTATCTAGAATTCTATGTTACTCTATTGTACCAATAGTGCAACACCCAATAGTGCCAAGTTGTCATCGCAAACAAATCTTTGAGGATAACAAAAGTACAAAGAAAATTGGTGCAAATTTGAGCTCATTCTCCACTTGAAAACCTTAGTTTCATTCAGAAAGAGCAGAGATCAACACTTTGTGTGAATTCACGCATTTCTTCTCACTCAAAAAATTTTGTTCAATCCCAAATATTATTTTGGAATTGTCTCCATGTGAGGAGCTAAAACACAAGCCATCCTTTTTCATCAAACGGGAACAAGAAAGGAAGTTTCAACAATTGTTGGCAATGCCCCAATAATGCCTGTTTCTTTGCATTGTACACAATATTCTCCTTGTAGTTCTGACAATAGGTTGTTACAAACTCCCCATGTCTGAGACAAAAAAATACAAGAGGGGAAAAACTTGCATGATGCTACACACAACATGTATATAATCAGATTGATGAAAGAACCAGGAGCTATCAAGGATTGAAAAACATCTAATTGATGGACATTGGACATTACCAGAAAGATATCACCCCTTTGCTCCTTTGTTGGGACATGTAGAATAACTAGTACAATAATTGAAGACAAGATCTAGTCGATCTGTTTGCAAGACAAGAAAAACCATTATCAATATTTCAGGAAAAACCTTTGTGATGCTCCAACTTGTGTCGTTCTTGCATGACCCTAGTTTCTAGATTCACATAAATCATTCTTCCTGCATTATGATATGCCACACATTCACAAGCAACTCCAGAACCCTACAGTAGTAGTGCTAACCCTCCATCTTTGAAAGGCTCAAGCAGCATGTTCCATTATCATGATGTTCTTCATTATGTTGTGCATCCGAGGAATCAATGAGCATTCTTGCACACATAACTAACTCCAGAATGATAATGACAAGCAGGCCAGGAGTCCCCATCCACGGGCATTGGTGGAAGTCCCTTCCAGCTTCCAGCTTGCAGGCAGGTTGTACATTCTTTTGAATGTATCGAAGAACACAACCCTCTGCAACCTTTGTGTGATCAATATGTGGTCAAACAGAACATCATATTGCATAGCCCAAACTTCCCTTTCTTCAAATGCTTCATAGCATTCAACCTTGCATATACTTGAAGAAGCTTTCATCAACAAATAAGATTTGTATCTTGAGCATACAAATCCATCTTTGGCTCTTCTTGTTTTCTTCTCCACACCTTGGTGTATTTTTATTTATGCTTGGTAGAAATATCTCGCCTTCTTGACCTTGCCATGTGTTTTTTTGAGGTCTACCTTCCAGCTGTTAGGTTGTGTCTGAAGGAACTTGCTCTACTACCAATTTTTGGAAATACTGAGATGAGGGGAGTGAATCAGTATTTCGTTACTACTAACTATTTTTAGCTTTTAAAAACACTTGATCCACATAAATCATGAAACACAAATCTTTATTATACAATTTTTATTTGTAAATCTTTTGTAAACTTCTTCGTACAAAGTAAGCACCAACTTACAAATTTTGTAGGCACCAACCTACAGAAGACTCCAATCCCCTTAGTGAAGTACCAACTCAACAATTTGTACTTGTAGGCACCAACCTACTTTTTCAAGGTCCACAACTTTTCTTGGTTCACAAATTGCTTTTCTTTAGTAGATATGTCACCCAACCATGCCACTCTTAGATTTGCTTTTTCAAGCCTGATCACAGCCACTTTTCCTTATCTTTTGCCTTGTCCTAGCACTTGGCTCAAGCCATTTAAGCCTCACTCCACATCTTACATCATTGTATCTGCTAACTTTTGTAGAACTTTGCCAACCTCAAAACACTTGAAGCTTTTCACAAACACTGCCCCTTATCCTCTTACTTATCCACACTATTGTTTGTGACTTAGGAACAACCCTCCTTTCTCACCTCAAGAGCTCAGCCTTGTTTACTACTGAGATACTACAGTAATAACACAAAAATGCTCTTTGTTTGTTCCTTTTAGTATGGCCTACATGCCTTCATAATCTGCTTCTTTTCTACTCTTTAAAACCATCCTAACCACAATGAATTTGAAATTGTTCACCACAAAAATGTCACTGTTTTAAGTACTTCGAGTTTGGTCTTTGTATGGGTTACTAGCCAATCCTTTGTAGACTTAGACTACTCCAAAACAAGGTAAACACAAAGCTTTTGCAATCAAGATAGCCTTCTCTGTTGGCACCTTGTAAACACAAGAAATTTGGCCCACAAAGATAACCCAGAAATCACAATCACTTCTCTTTAAGTTTCCCTACAGGCCTACGGCCTAGATAGACCAAGGTTTGGCCTTCTCCATAAACAACCAAGGATAAAACAAATAACTCGACCTATGGCCTAGGGCTCAACCTCTTTCAAAACTAGCAAGTGTAAAACACAGAACTTGACTAGGGCTCGGCCTATTTCAGAACCAGCAAGAGTAATACAAAATTTGACTAGGGTTCGGCCTCTTTCAGAACCAGCAAGAGTAATACAGAATTCAGCCCGTCACAGAGTAGCACCAAAAATATCAACAAATTTTACCTCTGCAATCCTTCCTTGGTAGCCTGGCATCCTTTAGTTAGCGGTAAGCTTTGGCTCCTCAATTCGGCCTTCTTCTTCAACTCAAATCTTTTGTGGTCTACTTCAGACCTTATTGCTTACACAAACACCGAGTTTTTTTTTCAATGAGCCAAATGACTGGCCTTATTTAGGGCCAACATGTCCCCTTAAACAATGGATTCAGTTAGCCTTTAAGTGAAGGACCAACTTGAGTTGGGGTCACAAATTACAATATATATTTACATGTGTTAATAAATTATTTCCCCTCAACCATGAGGAGTTAGAGGTTGTGTCGCCTATCACTAGAAAGCTAAGTCACCTAACACAAGGACATGGGACACGAGGATTCAAGTGTCAGACACAGACACGCTGAACCCCCAAAACAGGGCATGTTATATATATATATATATATATATATATATATATATATATATATATATTAAAAATTAGATATTTCTTACACAAAATCTCACTCATGATACAAATTCATTGATTCAAACATATATCTTCATCTAGATGTAGGTTTTACAAAGTAAAATTATGCATACAAATACAATTGTGACATAATAACTATTCATCAATGATCCAATAGGAGAAAGACAAGATATTGTAGTTTTCTCATTAAGTCATCAAAATCAAAATGTGTTACATAGGTAGTAGCAATGCCAATGGCAAATACAAATAGCAAAGACAAAACAACTACAAGCCTCAAGACAGTAGGTAGCTCATGAGTCATCAATCCTCATCATCAAAATCAGCGTCATTGTACTCATCATCATGGTCACCACTGCTCTCCTCTACTGCATCTTCCTCCTCTATATCCAATGTCATCTCTGCATCTGTTGGTGTGGAGGATGACCCCTCTACAATATCACCATCATCAAAAGTGATAGGCTCTAGCACTGGCTCATTAAGATCCAAGTTGGCCAATGCCAACTCATCATTGTTGTCCAAACCCATATCATCAGGAAAGACATCCCACATCTTTGTCCTTCCCTTCAACCACTCATCCCTCTACCTGTATATAAGACGAAGGTTGGTGTGCACGTACACCATTGTCTTTGCCCTAGACTGCTCAAGCCTGTTCTTCTTGACACTATACAAATTCCCATATGTGCTCCAATTCCTCTCGCAACAAGAGGATGAAGTCACCTGAGAGAGGAACCTCATGGCTAACTGTTGTAAAAGTTTTGTTGCCCCATGAGTTTCCCACCAAGAATAGGTCTTCTTAGCCCCCCTGTCTCTAATCCCATCATATCCTACGAATCGACCAGTGCCAATGGAAAACTCTGCAAAGACATCCTCCACCTCATCAAAGGATGCTTTATCCTGAAATATCTGCCTCAATGCATCTTTCCTCATCTGTGAAATTTCACCATCCATATCACGAGGGAATTTGCAGGAAGATACACCATTCAGCCACTCATGGTTGTAGTATTTTGGGTTCAATGAGTGAGCCAAACAATGTAAAGGTGTGCAATTCTTGTCCCATCTACTGACAAGAATATCATGCATGGTGGCGAAGAAGGCCCTGATGATGTCTCATACTCAGGGCACTCACTATGTAAAAAATGCTCCTCAAAGATTCAATCATGGAATTCCATCCCTCATAAACCTCTCCTAGGATGGGTTGATCTGTATCTGCAAATCGAAGCAAAGAAATGATAGGGTCCATGATCTGAATAAGTAGATCTACCCTCTCCCACCAAGCATCATCTAACAATGTGTCCTTCATTCTTTTTGAGGCCGCTTAA
Organism: Pinus tabuliformis; assembly: GCA_031772625.1. Taxonomy (NCBI): domain Eukaryota; kingdom Viridiplantae; phylum Streptophyta; class Pinopsida; order Pinales; family Pinaceae; genus Pinus; species Pinus tabuliformis. The sequence goes on along the minus strand of CM062809.1, from coordinate 665,044,420 downwards.
TCTGTCTTTCTCCAAAAATACCAAAACTCTAAAATAACCATGGCCCCAAGAGCGGTCTTGACCTCCCTCAACCTCTTCAACATGATGAATGAAGAGGCAAACGTGTATCTGCAATCTTCAACAATGATAGATTGGTGTACCCCTTGTAGATAGTGAGGGCATTTGTATAATTTTGTACAAAGTTGCGGAAATGTCGTGCATCCTCAATAATTCTTCCAATCCAAAGCACATCAGAAGCAATAGATTTAAGTGTTAAATTCAAAGAATGGACAATGCAAGGTGTCCAAAATACTTGTGCATATTTAGCTTCCACAATCATATCAGCGGTCTTACAAACAGGTGCATTATATATAATGATTTGCACACAAGAATCAACACCTACATCTTCAATAACTTTAATAAACAACTCACCCATATATTGTGCATCCTTGTATTGTCCAAGTGCATCCATTGATTTCAAGAAAACTAGACCATTCAAGGAAGACACCATGAAGTTGATGAGTGGGTGTCATGTTGGATTTGTCCATCCATCAGAAACAATGCTAACCCAGATGTTGGCCACGCTGATTTAATAGGATCAAGCATTTTGTCCACCTCTTTCTTTGCCTTCATCAACAATGTGTTTCTAAGTTTCTCTGACCCAGGAGGCACATACCTTGATGGAGCCCCTTGAGTTAGAGCTCAGCACATCTCAATAAATAAAGGTGAGCGTGCAACATTAAAGGATATGAAGTTCTGATAGAAAAAAAATGCAATGGTGAGATCAAGCTCTTCCCATTCCTCTTTCTGAAAAATATTGTCCATTGGACCTGTTGTCGCGCGGATTGACACGACAACGCTCAGACCGGGGGTTGTCACTCTGATCCCCGGTCTCTCCGTTTAAGCCTGTCTCCAACAGCTAAGGGGGGTAGACCCTGAGGAAAGATGAAGGCCAACTGCCAAACAGTTGGGCCGGGAGACGAGATGCACTAAAATGGTTTTATTGATTTGATAGACCAGTGCCTTGTTAGATTGGTGCCTAAATGATTACTTTCTAGGTGATATAAGAGCATAAATCATAAACAGCAATCACCTATCAACAAATGATCAGAACAATGCTTTAAATATCCAGTAAAAACCACAAAGTTCCTCAAATAACGATATCCGGCACTAAGAGAAATAAATTGCTTTGAATAACAGAGAAACCAGATACATGTTTTGTGTTCAGATCTCAGCGTGAAAGATATGCAGTGAAAAAAAAAACACTGATACTGGCAAAACTAAATTCCCACAAAATTTTCGAAATTTTTTTTTTTTTTTTTTTTTTTTTATTTTTATTATTATTTTTCTTTAAAACCAAATCAAAATCTAATTTAAAATCTAATTTAAATTTTAAAGACTAAAAAAAAAAAAATAAAAAAAAATAAAACCTAAAACCTAAATTAAAATCTAAGGAATTTAAACTAAAATTAATCTAAAAAAGGCTAACTATAAAACATTAAAGTCTAATACATTAAAAATTAAAGAAACTCTAAACTAAATCAATTAAAATCTAATTTAAAAATAAAACTAAAACATAAATCTAAACATTCATTGAAATATTACCAAACTACAAATTAACATGAGAATCTAAAACATTTTTTTTTTTTTTTTTTATTTCTAAAACCAAAATAGAACAAAATTTTGATCTAATTAAAATCCTATAAACCTAAACTAAAATCTACCTACGCTTGACTCTTTTTTTTTTTGTTTTATTTTATTTAAAATATAATAACAAAATCTAAATGAAATGGAATCGAAACTGTATTTATCAGTCAAAACCCTAACCTAAGGCATCAAGACGCAAACGACTATGACGCAGAGAAAACAAATACGAAATTATCAAAGCGATGCCGCTGCATTTAGATTTCCAGTTTTTCGATGGCGGGGGTTTGGAAGGGCCTACGGGTCGATTTCTTTTTTGAAACGATGGCTGTCAAAAATTGAAAACGATACTGAATGCGTGCCCCTGAAATGTAATTGAAGTCCAACGTTTGTCTTTTCCTTGCTGGACACTTAAATTTCTTTCAACGCTGATCCCTTTTTGCACGCGGACGCGAGTCAAAACCTCCAGTGCGAATGTTATCAATAATGCCTGCAGCTTGAGGAGTATCTGTGAGTGTTTATGGGTTTATTTTGGGCCACGGTTTTTGGACTACGCTATCTCAGCGGCTTCTATTATAGGGAATTGTATTACAGACCTCTGGAGTTTCTTGTGTGTACAAAATCGACATTCACAGTGAGCTGAAACACATATACAGCAAGCCGAGATGCCAAAATTGAACGTTGACTGCCCACCACGTGAAATTTCAAATGCATATGGTAATCAGATCAGAATTCGGTGTATGGTGAATTGTTTAAATGCTGGAACCTTGAAGAACAGAATGCAGATCTGGAGTGTTTTGAGTGGCTCCAGTAATGAAAGCATACATAAAAAATTTAACGTGGAGGGCTCAAATTTGAGGAAATCGCAGACATAAAAAAAACAAAACCCTACACAGGTTAAGCGTTTGACAACCTTGAGGAAATAGCTTTGGGCGTATAATGACACAATGATCTGCGTTGCCAGCAGGAAAATAAAAAAAAATTGTAAAACATTTAGGAACTTACCTGAGCAACAGAGTATCGTTGCCAGACTTTGTTTTGAATCTGATGATTTTTCTTTTTTTTTTTTTTTTTTACTCAGTGACGAGACAATTCACCCTTATGCCAATTCCCCAGAGACGCTTTATTCTCAGGACAGCAGTACGATAACCCTGAAAAGACCGACAACAAGATTTTGGCAGATATATGCAGAATTTTGGAGTAAAACCCTTCAAAATTACCTAAAATCAAAATTTTACAGCTCCAGAACAGCCAGATTTAACCATGATTGCAGTAACATTTTCAATATATCAGAATTTTGAACTTTACTGTGAAAATAAAGAAAAATCTCTCATGTAAAACAGGAAATAAACTCTTAATATTTAACCCAGGGCCAAAATCAGCTAGGCTCTGCAAAGAAAAGCCTGTGGGAGTCGGCTGGTTCAGCCCAGAACTTCCCCAAACGCCCACAAATACCCTTTACCTGAAGATTTCCTGCACACCTCAAGCAAACATCAGTAATGAGGGCAAGAAATGCTGCTAGATTTCAAGAGATAATGGAGATACCTGCCATTATTCCAGAAACCCTACAACATTCAAACCCTAGCACGTGAGCAAGATACCTGTACTCACAATACTCTGAAAACCAGCTATTATTAACTGCTGAAAACTGAAATATGCAGAAAAATGAACATCTCACAGCAATTCCAGAGAGTAACACCAGCCAGTTTGAACCCCAAAGTCTTTTTATTAACCAGAAAATCAGATTACAAGAGAGCTTTTTCAGTACAGACTCACAGATCAGATAAACCTGTAAAATGACCCCCTAAGACCCTATAAGAAGGAAATGATCCCAACGGCTAGTTTTGGTTGATCCATGTAGAACTGATCTCGACCGTTGATGAGGATCAAGACATCTCTTGATCTCATCCGTCGATTTTATTTAAAAATGATATTTTGCATGTGTTCACAAAAAATATTATTATTTTATTATTTAAGGTTTTTGCTTTGTTTTATGAATTTTTTTTTTATTTTATTTTTTTTTTTTTTTTTATTTTTTTTTTTTTTTTTTTTTTTTAATATTTTATTTATTTTCTAAATGGATCATTTGAACCAAACCGTTGGAAACATCCCCTAGGACCTAGGACCTAGGACTCATGAGGGGATTTAAACATTTCTCAACCCTCAAGACACATTACATCATGACTTTTACAATTTACATCTTAAGGGGACGAACCCACTTTAACATAGACCCTCATAAACCACCCAGTTCTGCGACACAACTATAATCTAGCAAATTAACACGCTAGGATTCTCCTAAAGTCCTAATAACAAAATGCATCCCGGCTTTGGGGTCGGGTTTGAAGGAAAACTCTGCCGATCCATGGATCGGTGAGACTAAAAACCTCCCGGGACGCATATCATCATTAGAAAGTTAGGTCCACCTAGGCAACTTTACATACATGACTCTGATCTGCTTAGATTATTTACAATTCAAACATGCAGACTGGGTTTACAACAAAAATGATCAAGCTGTCGATGACTGTAGGCTGGCACGGACATGTCGCTCAGGAGCTACCCCTCTCTGCCAACAGAAAGGAGGTGGACTGCATGGGCAGTTGACCAGTAGTTGTCAACATCTGGCTCTACTTGGGGACACGTTGCTGCACTGGTAGGAATGTGAGAATCCAGAATCTGCATCCATACAACACACAAATAAAAATAAGTAGCGTCCATTCCAAAATCATCATATACATTAAGCACAGGAAAGATAAAAGCTCTTCATTTATTGACTAACTAATAACATGAAAAGTAAATCTAATCCTAAAAACAGAAATAAAATGCTGAAAAGACAAGGAGTAGGGATAGAAATACAATACAAAAGATGCCCCATGGCATCAGATATCATCTCTGAAGAACAGCTTGAGCATTTGGCCGTTCGCTGGTAGATGAAGTGGTTCACCATCCAATCTGCTCAAGTGGAATGAGTTTGGTCCAGCTATATCTCTAATGATGTACAGTCCCAGCCACAAGCTGTCAAACTTCTTATGCTTTCCTGGTTTTTCATTTTTGTGATCCCAAAGTAAAACCATATCTCCAACCTGCAAAGATCTAGATCTAGAGCATTTATCAAAGCTTTTCTTAATATTAGATTGATTTTTACATATAGTTTCGAAAGCTGTCCGACGAGTCTCATCTAATTCCACAATCTGATCTATCCTATTCTGAACAACATCTTTATCAGTGGAAAAATTTTGGAGAAGCTGATAGGCTGGCAATTTTAGGTGCACAGGTAAGGTAACATCCAAGCCATAAACCAATTCAAAGGGAGATCTACCAGTAGATTTCTTCTTAGTAATTCTGTCGGCCCACAAAGCATACTTGATTTTGCTGTCCCAAGACTTCTTGTTATCTCCTACTATCTTCTTTATAATGGTTATTAGATTTTTATTACTTGATTCAGCCAAACCATTACCCTGAGGATAGTAATTCGACGAATGAGATAAGACAATGCCATATTTGAAACAAAAAGATGTAAACTCTGAAGAACTAAAAGCCTTGGCATTGTCCGTGGTTATCTTAGCGGGGACACCAAATCTAGTAATGATGTTACTCTCAATGAAATCCATAATCACCTTTTCAGTGGCATTCTTAGCAGGAATGGCTTCTACCCATTTAGTGAAATAATCTGTAGCAGTCAAAATCCAAGAGTAGCCATTGCTAGAATTTTCATGGAACTTCCCTATGAAGTCCAGACCCCAATGCTGAAAAGGTGCCTCTACAATAACAAGTTGTAGAGGAAGGGCAGCAAGCTTCTGTTTCCCAGTGAACAGTTGACAGGCTTGACACGTTCTAACATACTTGTGCACATCAGAAAAAATCGAAGGCCAATAATAGCCAGCTCTCAGGATTTTGTGGGCAGTAGTTCTAGCGGCATAATGACCACCACAAAATCCTGAATGAAATTCGGAGATTAATCTTTTGGACTCAACATCGTCAACACACCTAAGCACTATGCCCTCTGGATTTCTCCATCCAAGGCCATCCTTCATAAGGCAGTACTTAGTGGCTTTTAGTCTAAGAGCCCTTTTCTTATGAGCGACTAAGTGGATAGGACATGCAAGGTTTGTTAAATAGTAAACTATGTCCTTATACCATTCATGCTCAGCTAACCTTCTTAATTCTGGTGAAGATAGATCGTCAAGGCAGAACAAACCAAGAGTCTTTTCATTACTTTCAGCTAACATTTGAGCTAAACCTTGGCCTTTGATCGGCTTAGTGGGTCTAATCTCTAAATCATACTCTTGTATCTTAGTAACCCACCGAGCACGAGTCCCTAAGCAATCAGTTTGAGTTAATATGTCCTTAACAGCAGAATGTGGGACGAAAGCGATGATCTTAGAATAACCCACATAAGTTTTAAAATGCTTAAGAGACTTGACCAGGGCATAAGCCTGCTTTTCCATGGTATTGTACTTCAATTCGGAGTTTTGAAGTGCTCTACTCATGAAAGCGATAGGCTGCTCATGACCATCTTTATTCTTTTGAAGCAAGACACCGGCAATGGTATCCTCAGAAGCGAAAGAAAAAATCATGAAATCTTTGGAGTAATCAGGACTAACAAGGACAGGAGCTTTTGCGATAGCAGACTTGATTTCTTGGAAAGCCCTTTTGCCCTCTTCCTGCCAGACAAATTTCACATCTTTCTTCAGAAGACTTTGAATGGGCTTAGCTATTTCCGCATAATTCGGGATAAATCTTCTAATAAAATTTATCTTTCCAAGGAAAGACTGAAGGGACTTGAGGTTATGCGGGAGAGGAATCTTTTGAATTGCTTCAACTCGTTCAGGATCGACCTTGACTCCTTCCTTAGAAATGATATGACCCAGAAGTTTCCCTTCAGTTACCCCAAAGACAGATTTAGCCGGATTCAAAGAAATTCCATATTCTCTGCATCTTTCGAAAACCTTCCTAAGATGATCTATATGGCTGATACCATCTTTAGAGAAAACAGTAAGATCGTCTTGGTAAATTTCGATGATTTTCCCGATTAACCCTTTGAAGGCATAATCCATGGCCCTCTGGAAAGTAGCCCCAGCATTTGTTAACCCAAATGGCATTCTGATGTATTCAAAAGTGCCCCATGGTGTTGTGAATGTGGTCTTGTGTCGATCTTCCTTTTTAACCCAAACTTGATTATACCCAGAAAAACCGTCTAGCAATGACATCATTCCAGACCCAGTTACTCTTTGCAACAAAGTTTCCATTTTTGGCAAAGGGTAATTATCCTTTTTGCATGCTAGATTAAGGTTTCTAAAATCGACACAGAGTCTTATTGTACCATTCTTTTTCCTGACAATCACTAAATTCGAACACCATGTCGAATGCCTAGTTTGAGCGATGATCCCTGCTGCAAGCATTTTCGTAAGCTCTTTCTGGACCAGGGGGGCTAACTTAGGATTAATCTGCCTAAGCTTCTGCCGGAAGGGTCTAGCATTTTCGTCCTTTAATGGAATAGTATGCTCCATAATATCCTCCCTATAGCCCTTCAATTCATCATAGGAAAAAGCTAAAACATCTCGATATTCGCGAAGTAAATCGGTTAACTTTTTCCTTTCCTCCAAACTAGTACCCTTACCGATTTTAACTATTTTCGGATTTTCAGAAGTGCCAATGTTGACTTCAAGGTACTCACCTGGGTCCATCTTGTTTTCTTCTCTCAGCTTCGTGGCATCATGCCGATCAAAATGTTGCTCTAAGGCAACCACATTTCTGGGAGTGGGATTTATGATATGTCTATGATCTAAAGACCCATCCTCGTCAGAAGCTAACCGGAAATCCTCAAACTCGTCTAAACTATTGAGAAAACGAACGACTTGCTTTTCATCATTAAAAACTTGCCAATGCTCTGAGTTGTCTGGGACAGATGGTCTGAATATTACCTCCATTTTAATTTTATCGTTAATTAACTCATCAGACAACTGGAAAGTGGTAGCAGCTACGGCAAGTTCATCTGCCGAACTATTTAGTTCTCTAGGAATTGCTTCAAGGTTAAGGGCATCGAAGTGCTCCATAGTATCCCACACAGCATTCCGATAGTTTCTTAATCTCTGATTTCTACATGTAAATTTGTTCTTAAGCTGCATGATAACCAGATCGGAATCCCCCTTTATGCTAAGCAACTTAATCTTCAAAGCTTTGGCCAATTCAAGGCCCAACAATATGGCTTCATACTCAGCGACATTGTTGGTTGCTTCAAATTCTAGACGATAGGCAAACTTGAATTGGTGACCAAGGGGGGACTTAAGCACAATTCCAGCACCCTTACCATGACTAGAGAACGCACCATCGAAATACATATACCAGACTTCATCTTTAAGACTTTTGACCTTTTCATCGGGAGGAGTTATGAAGTTAGACAGGATAGCATAGTTCCCGATGTCAGATTGCTCTCTAATTATTTCGTTATGAGGCTTTTCAGGATTTTCAACATGAAATTTCCTCTCAGGCTCTCTATTTAGTCTAACGAAACCGTCACCGCTAGGAGAAGGAATCATAGCATATGACCAATTCATCTGAATGCTTCCCCCTAGATCAGAGGCCCACTTCCTAGATAACAGCATACCCCAAGCATCAGGTACATCAACGACAACAATATCCATAACAACCATGATGTCTGGATAAACCGAAAGATGAACTTGCAAATCCTTGATTAAACCATGTACTTCGATTTTCTTGGAATCCATGGCACATATATTATAATAGGGTCTGGAAACTCTTAAGTTAAGTTGTTCCATAACCCTTTTAGTCATGACACAAGCAGATGCACCTGAATCCAACATGCAGTTATTCAATTTATACCCATTGACTAACAAGGTGATAAAGAAGGGTTGATGATCCTTGTTATCAGCATCTACGCTTTGCAGGTAAATAGGAGCATCCTGATAGTCAACCTCACGAATCTTCTGTTGAGAAGCATTGACTTGAGGACCCTGAATTGCTTTTAGTAACTTGTCTCTTTGGGAAGGGATCTTAGCAATCTCAGATACGGGAACCCAGATTTTAGCATTATTAAACCAACTCCCCAAATCGACATCTATTCCAGAGTTTATACCAGGGTTTAAAGTTCGAGGAGGAATTTGATTCCCGCTCTGATCTTTATCCCTTCTCTGGTATGTTAAACCCTTATCTCTAGCAATTTCCAGAATTTTCTCAGGAGAGGGTTTCTCACCATACAACCTAGCCAAAATGTCATCTTCGTCTTCAAGGTTATTTATATTAAAAGCAGATTGAGGATTCCCAACATCATAGCTCCTTTCCTTAACATCTATCCAATCATTCATAGGCAAAGGAAACTTGCTCCCTACTACGTTTATTTGCTCACCTGTCCCAAACATTCCATTATCGAAAAGTCTTCTGATAATGGGACAAGAGGACTCTTCGTGAAAATCAGCACAAGCACGACAGTAAGGAGGAGCATTATCCACCAGGTTGGTAAGCGGATTAGGGGGCCTCTGCTCACTAGATTGACCCTTTCTTTGCCAGTTACTATTTCTGTTATTATTATTTCGAGGCTGAAAATTTTGCGGTTGCGCTCTTTCTATTTGAATTAACCTATTCTGCAAAGTGTTTATCTCCTTGTTATGATTAATTTCCATGGTTTCAATTTTTTGAAGTAACTTGAGAACAAGTTCATTTTCAGGCTCTTGGGCTGCTTTTCCCTTAGGTTCCTTTAGTTTTGTAGCAGCCCTATCATAACCTGGGATTTCAGACTTCCCAGAAGCTGCCTTGTCCTTCTCAAGTTCTACAGCTAAGGCTTGGCAATCTCAATAATCAGTAAGTTTAGCACGCCTTAACTCATAAGATGGTTCAGGACCAAAGGCATCAATATAAAAATCTTGGAGAGTTTTATCTGAAGGTTTATAGTCCTGAGGTAATTCTCTAATAATACCATTAAACCTTCTATTAAATTCTTCAACAGTTTCGTCTTCTCTCTTTTTCATCAGAGTAAGAGCTCTTACAAGATGTCTTCCCTCTCTCTTATCTCCAAATTTTTCTCTAAATGAATTAATGATTGATTGTAAAGAGTCAAAAGAATTAGGAGGTTTTTCTGTAAACCAGTCATGAGCATCACCTCCTAGAGTCAAGATAAAAAGGGTCATCCTGACATCTTCATGGTCAAAATCAGGAGATCTAGCATACTTAGCCATCCATATGTTGAAATCTCGCAAATGGGAATTAACAGTAATGGCATTATCTCCATGAAAGCTAGGCAATTTGTCTATCCCAACAGATGGAATATCATTGGGGGCTCCAGGAATGTTAGAAAAATCACAAGGGGCAAACAGACTCATGGTGTTGCGCTTAACTTGACCTTTAAAGAGCAAATGAATATCGGAGAGGGCTTCTTGTCCAAGATTTCCAAGAAGTGTACGAGAAGCGAGTTTGTGTGATCGCACCCTATAAACCTTTTCAGGGTCAGGAGTAGGATTGCACAGACCGCTTGGATGTCTTCTAGTGTACACTCTTGCAGATAATATAGGAAGTGGAGTCGCCACCTGAACAAGAAGCTAAGCATAGAAAAGCTTGAAGAACAAGGACCAAGGACAGAAAAACTCTATCCCCGGCAACGGCGCCAAAAAATGTTGTCGCGCGGATTGACACGACAACGCTCAGACCGAGGGCTGTCACTCTGATCCCCGGTCTCTCCGTTTAAGCCTGTCTCCAACAGCTAAGGGGGGTAGACCCTGAGGAAAGATGAAGGCCAACTGCCAAACAGTTGGGCCGGGAGACGAGATGCACTAAAATGGTTTTATTGATTTGATAGACCAGTGCCTTGTTAGATTGGTGCCTAAATGATTACTTTCTAGGTGATATAAGAGCATAAATCATAAACAGCAATCACCTATCAACAAATGATCAGAACAATGCTTTAAATATCCAGTAAAAACCACAAAGTTCCTCAAATAACGATATCCGGCACTAAGAGAAATAAATTGCTTTGAATAACAGAGAAACCAGATACATGTTTTGTGTTCAGATCTCAGCGTGAAAGATATGCAGTGAAAAAAAAAAACACTGATACTGGCAAAACTAAATTCCCACAAAATTTTCGAAATTTTTATTTTTTTTTTTTTTTTTTTTTTTTTTTTTTTTTTTTATTATTATTATTATTTTTCTTTAAAACCAAATCAAAATCTAATTTAAATTTTAAAGACTAAAAAAAAAAAAAAAACCTAAAACCTAAATTAAAATCTAAGGAATTTAAACTAAAATTAATCTAAAAAAGGCTAACTATAAAACATTAAAGTCTAATACATTAAAAATTAAAGAAACTCTAAACTAAATCAATTAAAATCTAATTTAAAAATAAAACTAAAACATAAATCTAAACATTCATTGAAATATTACCAAACTACAAATTAACATGAGAATCTAAAACATTTTTTTTTTTTTTTAATTTCTAAAACCAAAATAGAACAAAATTTTAATCTAATTAAAATCCTATAAACCTAAACTAAAATCTACCTACGCTTGACTCTTTTTTTTTTTGTTTTATTTTATTTAAAATATAATAACAAAATCTAAATGAAATGGAATCGAAACTGTATTTATCAGTCAAAACCCTAACCTAAGGCATCAAGACGCAAACGACTATGACGCAGAGAAAACAAATACGAAATTATCAAAGCGATGCCGCTGCAATTTAGATTTCGAGTTTTTCGATGGCGAGGGTTTGGAAGGGCCTACGGGTCGATTTCTTTTTGAAACGATGGCTGTCAAAAATGGAAAACGATACTGAATGCGTGCCCCTGAAATGTAACTGAAGTCCAACGTTTGTCTTTTCCTTGCTGGACACTTAAATTTCTTTCGACGCTGATCCCTTTTTGCACGCGGACGCGAGTCAAAACCTCTGGTGCGAATGTTATCAATAATGCCTGCAGCTTGAGGAGTATCTGTGAGTGTTTATGGGTTTATTTTGGGCCACGGTTTCTGGACTACGCTATCTCAGCGGCTTCTATTATAGGGATTTGTATTACAGACCTCTGGAGTTTCTTGTGTGTACAAAATCGACATTCACAGTGAGCTGAAACACATATACAGCAAGCCGAGATGCCAAAATTGAACGTTGACTGCCCACCACGTGAAATTTCAAATGCATATGGTAATCAGATCAGAATTCGGTGTATGGTGAATTGTTTAAATGCTGGAACCTTGAAGAACAGAATGCAGATCTGGAGTGTTTTGAGTGGCTCCAGTAATGAAAGCATACATAAAAAAATTTAACGTGGAGGGCTCAAATTTGAGGAAATCGCAGACATAAAAAAAACAAAACCCTACACAGGTTAAGCGTTTGACAACCTTGAGGAAATAGCTTTGGGCGTATAATGACACAATGATCTGCGTTGCCAGCAGGAAAATAAAAAAAAATTGTAAAACGTTTAGGAACTTACCTGAGCAACAGAGTATCGTTGCCAGACTTTGTTTTGAATCTGATGATTTTTCTTTTTCTTTTTTTTTTTACTCAGTGACGAGACAATTCACCCTTATGCCAATTCCCCAAAGACGCTTTATTCTCAGGACAGCAGTGCGATAACCCTGAAAAGACCGACAACAAGATTTTGGCAGATATATGCAGAATTTTGGAGTAAAACCCTTCAAAATTACCTAAAATCAAAATTTTACAGCTCCAGAACAGCCAGATTTAACCATGATTGCAATAACATTTTCAATATATCAGAATTTTGAACTTTACTGTGAAAATAAAGAAAAATCTCTCATGTAAAACAGGAAATAAACTCTTAATATTTAACCCAAGGCCAAAATCAGCTAGGCTCTGCAAAAAAAAGCCTGTGGGAGTCGGCTGGTTCAGCCCAGAACTTCCCCAAACGCCCACAAATACCCTTTACCTGAAGATTTCCTGCACACCTCAAGCAAACATCAGTAATGAGGGCAAGAAATGCTGCTAGATTTCAAGAGATAATGGAGATACCTGCCATTATTCCAGAAACCCTACAACATTCAAACCCTAGCACGTGAGCAAGACACCTGTACTCACAATACTCTGAAAACCAGCTATTATTAACTGCTGAAAACTGAAATATGCAGAAAAATGAACATCTCACAGCAATTCCAGAGAGTAACACCAGCCAGTTTGAACCCCAAAGTCTTTTTATTAACCAGAAAATCAGATTACAAGAGACCTTTTTCAGTACAGACTCACAGATCAGATAAACCTGTAAAATGACCCCCTAAGGCCCTATAAGAAGGAAATGATCCCAACGGCTAGTTTTGGTTGATCCATGTAGAACTGATCTCGACCGTTGATGAGGATCAAGACATCTCTTGATCTCATCCGTAGATTTTATTTAAAAATGATATTTTGCATGTGTTCACAAAAAATATTATTATTTTATTATTTAGGGTTTTTGCTTTGTTTTATGAATTTTTTTATTATTATTTTTTTATTTTTTATTTTTTTTTTTATTTTTTATTTTTTTTTTATTTTTTTTTATTTTTTTTATTTTATTTTATTTTAATATTTTATTTATTTTCTAAATGGATCATTTGAACCAAACCGTTGGAAACATCCCCTAGGACCTAGGACCTAGGACTCATGAGGGGATTTAAACATTTCTCAACCCTCAAGACACATTACATCATGACTTTTACAATTTACATCTTAAGGGGACGAACCCACTTTAACATAGACCCTCATAAACCACCCAGTTCTGCGACACAACTATAATCTAGCAGATTAACACGCTAGGATTCTCCTAAAGTCCTAATAACAAAATGCATCCCGGCTTTGGGGTCGGGTTTGAAGGAAAACTCTGCCGATCCATGGATCGGTGAGACTAAAAACCTCCCGGGACGCAGATCATCATTAGAAAGTTAGGTCCACCTAGGCAACTTTACATACATGACTCTGATCTGCTTAGATTATTTACAATTCAAACATGCAGACTGGGTTTACAACAAAAATGATCAAGTTGTCGATGACTGTAGGCTGGCACGGACATGTCGCTCAGGAGCTACCCCTCTCTGCCAACAGAAAGGAGGTGGACTGCATGGGCAGTTGACCAGTAGTGGTCAACAGGACCAAGTGCCATTGCCTTTCTTTTTGCTGCTTGTCCCCCACAGGGTCATCATTCTTGTTTTTTTTAGATGTTGCAGCCACCTTTGCCATACCAATGTTGGCCTCTTTTTCCGTTTCTTTCCTCTTAGCTAAAGACACGTGTGTGCATGCTGCAATTCCACAACATGGTAAAGTCAACAATTGAGCTTTCACACGATAATATGTGCTCATGAGATGATTGTTGCAATGGTTGCATTTCCAAGCAACATTGCCTCCTCCCTACATCTTCTTGCCTGGCCCTTGCTCTCTTGTGACATTTCCACAAAAGATATTTGTTATCTTGAGGCTGTTGTCTTCCCTCAACATTTGAAGTTGTTGTTGCAACCCCATTTCCAATAGAGTGAACACTTGCAGACCCAAATTGGAAGAGGGACATCTCCAACGGGGACATTATTCCCCTTCCTTTGCCCCTTCCCTGCTGCCCTTGATTGAGCCATGAATGCTGTAAAAAAATAAAGAAAAAATGCACATGCAAACTGTTGTAATAAAAATGCAAAAAAGATAAAGACAAAATGCACATACATGTTGCTTGAATCGCCTCCAAAACTCTCCCACACCCTTTTCTCTTTACTCTCACACACCCACAGCAAGAAAAAATGAGTATTGACTATTGTGATGTTAGAATGGCCCAAATCGGCCTTTTATGGCTGCGCGGAGGTCAAAAAAGTGGGACACACTAGGACACAATCTGGAGGACACGTGTCCCACTGAATCGTGTCTAATTCGCCCGATCCAGGACATGTGAGAACTGAGGAACGAATCTGGTTTCTTAGCTAGAAAGGTCTCGAAAAATGCCAGTTGATTATGTAACTTTCCCCTCCATCAGAACTGTCTTTGACATCAATAACATCCGTTTTCAACAACTGTCTCACTGAGTATTTGACTCGTTATGGATCCAATTCCTCAAATGGCTACACTACCTCATGAGAGGCATGAACTGGTTTTCTATCATTATAGAGCATACTTACAGAATGATGGACAGGTCCCAACTCCCCAGTACTCTTACTCCTCTGTCAAATTTGTGCATGTGATTGCAATCCCTCATGTGCATTCTCTTATCACAGTAGTTCCTTAACTCCTTCACCCACTTCCTAATACCTAGCCTTTAGCTACAATATTAATTTGTACCTTAAATGCCTCATTATTACATCACATTACTAATGGGACTTTATTATACTTATAAGTCCTAATATGTTTAATTTCTAAATATGATCAATATCTCTAACAGATCCATTAAGCTGTGAGCATCCATAAGTAAACATTACTGAAAGAGCTTGGACTTATATTATGGAGACCCTCAAACCAGAACAATAAGTAGATTTGTCCATCAGGTATTAGTACATGTTCTAATAGTGTCTATTCATGCAAATCAAGCTAAAGAAAAAACATAACAATTTCAACAAAGAAATCTGTTAAACAAGCTTTTTAGCATCAGCTTTCTACTATAAAGGAAAACTGCAACAACTGTCAGCAGCTACCGAAAGAAATCTCACTCTACAAGGAAGCCCACTCGACAATAGAGAAACAGCTAAAGAAATTTGACATACAAACAAGACTTAGAGGAGGTCAAGCTCCAAGAATGCCTACAAGAGGCTACATCCAAATAATTCCTTTATTTTCAAGACAGTGGAAAGTACATTAAAGTCCCACATTGGATTCCAATAAAATATATGGAATAGCACAGTGGACAGGTTTCCCTTAGCTGGTCCTAAATCCATCATTAGGTCAATTCCAAACTCCTTGGTTTTCAAGTTCGGACCTATTAAATTCAGTACTCCTGCCTTGTCTATCAGTATGTGACAGATTTGGACAGATAAGCACCATAATATGTTTTGCTTGGGTTGTTTTATAAGTATATATCTCAGGCTAGCCTACATCCCTCCAAAAATGAGTTCTGCTGTTATTTTTAGAAATACATCTCAACTTAAAACACTAAAGACCCCAATTATTCCTATAAAGAGACATGACAATTCCCTCCAATTAAAATTATTTGCCCTCAAACATTGACTGTGCTAAATGGATCTTTTGAAAAACAATAAAAAAATCACTCTTCTCCCTTTCTAAACCTTCTCTTTAACTGAGGTGAAGTCATCACTTGAGGATACCGTGGCATAATCACTTGCATATTCACTCATTTCCCATCCTGCATATATCTTTTATAAAGCTCTTCTACTTTCAATGCAAATTCCCATAGAATCCTTACCAATTTTATGAGACTAATATTACATCGTCCTGTTGTTTTATCTTGTATAGGATTTTGTCAATGTTGGACATGCATGGAACAGGGTTACACAAATTGAGCATCCACATTCGAGACATTGTACGAGCATGGAGCACAGTGGATGGTAGGCCTCTTTTACAGGAAGGCATGTGGGCTCCAAGCAGTAATTGGTTACATCACCAAGAGACAAGATAGCATAGTTCGATGTGTGATTAGGTAGGAGCATGGCAGTTTAGGGTGCACCAGATTGATTCATGATACATGGTGTCCATCTATTGGTTGCATACATGCATTAGTGATGGGGCACGGATGGGCGCCAACAGTTAGCATTGCTTCGCCGCAGCAGTTAGTTAAAATCAGAGTGGCACAGCAGCAACATGGCAATTTCCTTTTGGGATTAGCATGGGACCCTAGCATTACAACACTTGAAAGCTCAACCACCATTATGGGTGAGTTGGTCTCTACAGGGGGAAATCACTCAAATCTTCCATTGGACTTCAATTCAGCAGAGGGCATTTCACTTCTAATTGATTCATTGGGGGTTATCAGAGGTGCTAGTGGTCAATTCCTATGGGCGAGGATCCTTTTTTGCAGGTTTTGGAAGGTACTTTCAAGGGTTCACTCGTGAGGTGCACGAGATTGGTTTTCTGGTAGAGCAACTTCTTGAGGAGTTGGTCAGACTTTCACATTATCGAGACGCTCTACTTATTGGCAGTATGCAGAAGGCCTCTAGTGTTTATTCCTTGTTGGTGAGTGAGGGGAGCGAGAGATGCTTAACGATGACTAGGATGGTTTGGGACCTTGGTATTCAATTGGATCAACTTGTGGAGCGACAACATGTGATGGCATTGCTTGAGGGCAAGCAATTTTGGGGAGGGGACACTGTAATGTCCCCAAATTTTGGATTACTAGGCGAGGTGGTTAGGAGGGTTTTCCAGAGCTTGTGTCAACCTGGTCATAGGAGCAGGATTACTCCATTGGTGGGCCTAGAGGGTTTTAGAGGAGTTTTATGGGTCCGACTGGGATCGCTTACCATATTTCATCATCAAGATCAATTCCGCATGGTTTTCTCTTGGTTCCGTTGCGTTCCAACAATTTCCGTAAAATGGCATTAATAACAGGCATATTTTAATTATTTATGCTTAAGGTGTTGTTTCAAGCTGATTACTTGGAGAAACACCTTAGTGTAATAACTTGTTGGAATCGGGGTGAAAATATCTACAGAGCAGAATGATAAAAAGGGGATTTGGGTGGCCAGTGTGACCACAAAGGCAAATTAAGCATTTTTCAACATTAAAAGTGACTTTAATTAGTTTATAAAAGTCATTTTATTAAATAAAGAAAGGAAAAGTGCTTTTAAATATTTAATTGGAGGGAAAAAGTAAGTGAGTTATAAAAAAAACAAAAAGAAAAGAAAAAAGGGGAAGGTGAAGGTGAAAAGACAACCCTAAACTCATTAAATAAGGAAAATGAGGAGACTCTCCTCATTCGTGCATTGTGTGAGTTTGAAGAGAGAGCTCTTGGAGAGAGTTGGAAGAGAAAGCTGAGTGATTTGGAACCCTAGTTGCCACAGCAGGCTTCAGTGTTGCAATGAGACCCCCAAGTTTGGATGTGAGAGTGAAATCACTCAGATTTCATCGTACAGCTTCAGTGGGGAATGAAATGTCTGAGCAATAATGAGGTATTCTAGTGTTATCAGTTGAATTTAGAAGCTTAATTGGTATTTTATATATTCCCTTTTCAGGTGGAGGAAATGCCTGAAACTTGAGCCCTGGGAAACAAATTCCATGACCAAATAGAGGTTGAGTTTGTGGTTTATAGTGGTTGTTCATTTCGTGGCAGCAGATAGAGGGCATCAGTAGCTCAATTCACATCTTCTGGAAGGCAACTCGAACACCCAGTCACAGCTATCCCTTATTTGATTGCATGGACGAGTTCCCTGGTTGCTTGGGACTGCATATTATAATGATTGTGGAGCATACTCAGAAGCTTAAGCAGGCCTATCAATTAAATTTTGGGCTGCATATTATTTAGAGGACGGAATGTATGCACTATAGGAGGTAATACAAAGCTACAGGCAGGTTGTGTCACATTTTTCGGGCATCAAATCATTTCTCAAGAGGCTGCATCTCCTTTCTGAGCATAGCCACGAATTCTGGAGCATTATAGAGACAATCAAAGGAATATTCCTCGTTGCTGTAACCTCATTTAGGAGATTGTGTACCATCTCAAGGCAAAGTTGAAGAGGATTGCTGATGTCAAAGACCCTTGTGCAAGGGTTGTCAACAATTGCCAGAATTATGCTGAAACTGAGAGAATTTCTGTAGCTACAGTTTGTGCAAGGACGTGTCTGGACCAAGACTAGAGACCAAATCAAGTTGAATATCAACCCATCTTGCTCGTTGATTGAACGTGGAAGTTGTTGGTGCAATTTGCATATGACTGGGATGAGTTTTAGAGTGAATAACACTGTTGGACATGGCCAATTAAAGGCTGATATGTATGGTTGTTTTCCCTGAAAGGAACTGATAAGTTGGAGGCATCTTTGTTGAAGCTACATTACTAGGTTCCTCTAGTCCATTGTTTTTCCATTGTATTTGCACAGTATTGAAATAAAGGGACTGTTATGGCTATTTTCATTGTGATGAAATCAATTACCAGTTTTTATAAATTTTTGAGCTGTCATAAAAAATATAGATGTGTTTTGGTAAATTTGTGGGTTCATATGAAGTAGAGAACACATTGTCCAGCAAACAAGATTAAAAGATGCACCTACAACAGTTTGAATGTGACATGTTTGACAAAATTTCTAGCTGAAATATTCACTGAAAAAAACTCAGAAATTTGTGGTCAATTGGGTATTTTCCTTGTTTGGAATCTTACACAAGGTCACTTTCTTTGTATTTAGAGGGAGTTAGGGACAAGCCATGTTGATTGGATTATAAAGATGCAGCTTTTGATGATGTGTGATTAATGACCCTCTCATTTATCAATGTAAGAAGGAGTAGACTTTTAAAGTCAAGATTGAAGACCTAGCCCTGATGCACTTCTTCCTGCACTTAAAGGTTTGATGAGATTGGGAAGTTGTTGGTCTGCATATGTATATCTTGTGGGATCCCTGGTGTCCTTGATAAACAACCTATCATTCATATGCCTCGCCATGAAGACTTTGAGTCAATCTATGGATGAACCTCATTATTGGATTTCTGCTTATTGAGATATCTTTGTGATTATGTTATCTATAATTTGAGGTACACTGTTGGAATCTAATATTCCATGAATATTTTGATGTTGGCTCGGTTGGCAGTGTGATGGATAGAAAGAGCACATCTAATGCTATATCTCTTGATTTGATTGCTCTAGAAGCACTATTGAGGCTAAATGTATATAGCAACAAGTATGGCTTATTATGAAGCCAGTTGGTTGAGGAAGCTCTTTAGTAAGCCATTTGAGCACGCACTGGTAACCACCGTTGTATATTGCGATATTCTTGTTGGGATTCAATTTTCAGAGAACCCATGTTCCATGACAACTCCAATTATTGGGTACCACTTTATTTTGATATGGTACATTGGAGAGCTACCAAACTCCATCTGTGAAAATTCTAAAAACCATAATCCTATTGCAGCAACTGGAAATTATTCTCCTAATTGTTAATTTTATTTAACAATTTATTCGTTGTTTCCTATGGCAAATACTGAATAACTCACACTGCGACCTTTACAACTAAAATTCTGCGGAAAAATAAAACATTGGAACCTGAAAAATGCTAGCACACACATAAAAATAACACAATTATTTTTGGACAAAAGTCCACGGAAAACCCTAACTTGGGAAAACGGTGTTGTAGCTGAGGTTTTAATATTAAACAGCAATGAGAAATTATGAGTACAACTAGATGCCGAAATTTGGCAATCCTGTAGAGAAAAGTACTGGCAAAAATCTAGTGAGGAATTTTCCTCGGCGCACAGGCAATCTCCCGACACGACTTGCCTTCAGAAATTCAGCCCTCTAACCCTCTGCATTAGCCTCTACGCAGCCTGTTGGAAGTTTAGCCTCAGACTGATCTCTGATGAAGTTATTATGCCTTCTGTTGACTAGAAAGATGCTTCTCCAACACTCTAGGACTCCTTCCCAGCCTCTAGAACTGAAAACTTCTCTCCCTCTCAGCAAATCAATCTTTCCTCTAGAGGTTGTTGCGCTACCCCAGCATCAGCCTCTCTATAAATGCACTTGTTGGATCTGGAATGCCTCCTCCAGCCTCACTATCTTTGCCCCTCTCTCACCGCTTTGATCTCTAGCTCTCTCTCCGGCAACTGACTGTTGCTACTCTGGAAATCAATCTACTCAAAAATCGAACTATTGAAGTGTCTTCTCCATCACCACATTGACCTCCTCTTATAATCCTCTATTGGAACACCAACGGCCAAGATTAAAACATAATCGATGGCTAGGATTATCTTTGGATCGATCCAGGTGATTTTCTAGATGATTCTCGCCTTAACTTAATTAATACTGATTAATTAACCATATTCCCTAAGTTTAGACTTAGGAAATATTTAAAAACTGGTTAATAATCTAATTAAGTCATTTCTAGGCGGAATTTCCAGAAATGATTTCTAGGTTTTGGAGATCTCATGTATTCTAGTCTCTCCACAAAATTTCGTGGCTAGAACACATCTGATGCTACAAAAACTAACGCTGATCCAGGTGGATGTTGGTGGCCACCCACCTATCCCACTTGGACCCCCACAACTGTCTCTTTCAGTTTTTCAGTTTCCGTAATTGTAGCACAATTTATTATTTTTAGCAATTTTTCGGGTCCTGAACTTCCGGAGCCGTTTTGAGGCCCTAAACGACATTTTTTAAGAAATCTTGGAGCAACATGGGTTCATGGACTGATGTTGCTCTTCCCAAAGTTTTAGTGCTTGGATAGATCTTTCTAACGAGCTATTGTATGCGTCAAACGAAGATTGGGTGCCAAAGTTACGACCCCGAGAAGTTGATGTACCAACTTACCCAAAACGGGGCCCACAATTGGTGTTTTATCTTCTAGGTTTAGGTTTTGGGATGTTAAGAGTTTTCCATTGTTTCTCAACAATAAATAGGCCTTCAAGCCTCATTGTAACATAGTTCAAAGGCATGTTGCTGCCACATCTCTTCTCAGAAATAAGCTACCATCGCCCTAGCTGGTTTATTTCCATTTCTATTTGTAAGCATATTTCAGTATTTTACATTAATGAAATGAAGTATTATTTCCGTTGCATCTTTGTGTTTATGGTTATCTCTGTAATTTGTTGTGTTCCTGTTTAAATCTGGATCAACGGTATCAGATCGGTCTGATTTTTCTCTGTTTTTCTTTGCATGTCCCCAGAGGCGGCGCATCGGCTTCCAACAACTACTCTGGAAACGCCACATCGTTTAAGGTACAAGTTAATTTTGAAATACCCATATTCGAGGGTCAGATAGACACAAATGCCATAGATAAATGGTTAAATCTGCTAGAAGGGTATTTTTTTGTTCATGAATTTTTCGAGTCGAGAAAAAATTGTTTTTGCTCTTCTCAAAGCAGGCCCCCACGTCAAGGACTGGTGGGAAACCTACTGCGAGCAGATGGAAAAGTACATGCTCACTATTTTTAGCCGCACCCACTTGGAATTCATTCTGAGATGTCGTCAAGGAGCAGTACTACCCTGTCAAAAGCTATGAGGACAAATACATAAAGTGGACCACGCTACGACAGGGAAGGGACCAAGATGTGCCAGAGTTCACAAACATTTTTCATACCCTTCACATACAGTTGGGTATCAAGGATTCTGAGCTACATTTGGTACTCAAATACCACGGCTACCTACACAAGTACATCCAGAAAGAGATGTTCCTGAACATCCTACTCGCTCGGCAAGGCGTACCGATATGCTGTCAAAATCGAGCAGAAGTTGAAACAAAAGAAGCAAGACTTTGGATCTACAAATCTGAATACCAAAGGACAAAGCCAAGGCAGGGTGACCCAAGACAATTCGTCGAAGCCGCAAGAAAATAACAACACCACAAAGTTGAAGAAGGACACATGAAAGTGGTGTGAGTTCCATAAGAGTCCCACTCATAACACAAGTGAGTGTCGGACCAAGCAGTCGTTGGTGGCCGAGTTGAAGGCTTCCGAATCAGATGCATGTTCTGACCCTGAGTCAGAACCCGACAAGGGGAATGGCAAAGGGAAGTAGATCATTGATGCAGAGCCCAGTGCCACTGTTGCCACCGCCAAGATCCAGAAGAATGAGCCCGAAGATCCAGAGGGGGAGCGTCTTTTCCACTCACAGATGTGGGTGAAGGGTTCGCCGCTACAATTCATTGTCGACAGTGGCAGCCAAAGGAACTTATTTCAGCAGAGGTCGTGAAGGGGTTGGTCCTACCGACTACACCACACCCGCAACCATACAGTATCGGGTGGCTTCACCAAGGACGAGATCTCTGAGTTCGCCAGCAGTGTCGCCTTCCCTACAGCATCAAACCCTTCACAGACAAGGTATTGTGTGATGTTACACCTCTGGATGTTTGCGATGTATTATTAGGCCAACCATACTTGTGGAGGCGACATGTTGTGTATGAGTCAAGGCCTCGCGTTGTTATTATTTCTTTGGGTAATTCATTATCTAAGATACCGGAGGTAGCCCCACCTACCGCCACCTCTTTGATCGCTGCTAAGAAAGGCAGCAAACTCATCTCACAGACTAGGAAATTTATTTTTTGTTTGGTTCGCTCCCAAAGTAAGGGAAAGATCGTCACCACATCCATGACCCCTGCGAAAGGTTCCTCCACGCAGCAGCAGAAGCAGAGGGATACGATCATGAAAGAACACAGGAACAGCTTCTCCTCACCCACAGGCGTACCACACAAGTTTCAGGTGAGCGACAAAGTTTGGTTACATATGCAGAAAGAACGCCTTACAAGAGCCCATCAGAAGCTCAAACCACTCCAACATGGTCCTTACAGCATTACCAAGGCTGTGGGAAACAATGCTTTGGAGCACAGCATTCCTCCATTCCTTCGCCTGCACCAAGTGTTCAATGTGTACCGCCCTCGACCATGCTTCCCACCATTACTGGACACATTCGAGATTGCAGAACAGCTCACCAGGGACCAAGTTCAGCAGATGGAGGAACTCAATGCAATGGGGACAATTGCTTCCTAAGGGGGGAGGAATGATCCAGGTTGATGTTGGTGGCCACCCACCTATCCCACTTGGACCCCCACAACTGTCTCTTTCAGTTTTTCAGTTTTCGTAATTGTAGCACAATTTATTATTTTTAGCAGTTTTTCGGGTCCTAAACTTCTGGAGCCGTTTTGAGGCCCTAAACAACATTTTTTAAGAAATCTTGGAGCAACATGGGTCCATGGACTGATGTTGCTCTTCCCAAAGTTTTAGTGCTCGGATAGATATTTCTAACGAGCTATTGTACGCGTCAAACGAAGATCGGGTGCCAAAGTTACGACCCCGGGAAGTTGATGTACCAACTTACCCAAAACGAGGCCCACAATTTGGTGTTTCATCTTCTAGGGTTAGGTTTTGGGATGTTAAGGGTTTTCCATTGTTTCTCAACAATAAATAGGCCTTCGAGCCTCATTGTAACACAATTCAGAGGCATGTAGCCGCCACATCTCTTCTCAGAGATAAGCTACCATCGCCCTAGCTGGTTTATTTCCATTTTTGTTTGTAAGCATATTTTAATATTTTATATTAATGAAATGAAGTATTATTTCCGCTACATCTTTGTGTTTATGGTTATCTCTGTAATTTGTTGCATTCCTGTTTAAATCCGGATCAAACACTCCCTCTTAGTGAGGAATGTGTTTTAGTGCTATTGCACACCCTATAGCAGCACCCTGTCTCTACATCATCTCCTGTCACACTGCTAATGTCTGGCCATACTGCCCACCAACCACTGTGCAACTCTAATATACACTACATTTGTGATGCTACTGACACTGCCATACTGCTGCCAACACGGCAACTCCCTCTCATCTGTTGTTGTTGTTGCAACTGCAACATCTACAACTGAAAAGCATCCAAAATATTGAACCAATTGCGATCATTATAATGCATCTTTCACCCGAGTATCTGACTACAGCTAGTATCTGCACTGTCACTGAAGAATTTGTGTTGTTGCTAACTCTGCTCTATGCCAACTACACTACTGCCAACTCTGCACTACACTTCCTAGTGTCTGACTACTACTAGTCTCTCAATTGTCACTCTGGCATCTGACTGCATCAACTATCATTGATCCATCCTACTACTGAATATTGTGGGCCCCTGTAGCCAGGTAATGATCCATGAGGGACTCTTCAAGGATCTTGCCCATATGTAGCACTCTGGGGCTACAACACCAAGTCACCCCACCTCACTCCTAGAGGTATATCGACAAACATTGTGAAGTCTTCCTCTAGCCTAGAGGACAGCGTATTGATCTCTACTAAAGATGCCTATTGGTCCTGCTTCTCCTCCTTGTCCTTCCCGAGAGGACATTGGGTACTGTAGTGACCAATCTCACCACATCTGAAGCACTTGACCTTCGACAGGTTTTCTTCTTCTTCCTCTGCTCCCCATGTCCTTGACTTGGACCCTCAGATGCGAGGGCCACATTCTCCTCCTCCTTCACCTACTTTTGTCCGCTATTGTTGCCACCAATGCAGCTCTTTAGAAGAGCTCTCCTCAATTCCTCCTACTACAAGTCAGCCCACATCCTGTCGCACTATGGTAACTTCTCTTTGCCCAATAAGCTTTGGACAAAGACTTGCCATTCCTCAGAGACATTGTTGAGTGCTAATCTCACTAGCTCTATGGGTTGAGGCATTGCCCCAACAGCTAACAACTGGTCCTGGACCTCCTGAATCCTGTTGAGGAAGGGGTCTATGCCTTCTTCTTTCTACATCCGGATGAGCCTCAGCTTCTCCTTGAGGTACACCTCTCGTTGCTCGAAAGTACCCTGATACAACATGGCGAGAGCATCCCACATCTGCTTGGAAGTGTCTTTGCCAGCTATATGCGAGACTATATGATCCCAGACTCCATCTAGGATCAATAGCTTCGCCCGTGCCATCTCTTTGTTGTACACTTTTTAATGATCTGCATTCGTGGGAATTGCAACCACTGCATCTATATAGGCTTTTAGACCATATTCATCTAGAAGGAAGGACATCATTGCCTTCCAGATGATGTGGTTGGAAGCTCCATCCAACCTATCCTGATCACGAAGCCCAACAGTGGCCATCTCAACGAACTGTCGAAAACTTCCTCTTTCCTTCTGCTCGGCTGCTGCTATGTTATTCACACTCCCTTCTAGAGTGAGAAGATTTGCTCACAACAACTATTGATCTGCAAGGAAAAATCAAACTTCTTGAGACTAGAAGCTCCCTGAGGAAAAATTTCCCTTTGTGTGTGCTTTTATCTCTTCCACCCTGATGTTGGCTCTACTCTAGCAAACTGCTGCAAAAAACCACTGCATCCAGCTAGAGATCTGCCCAACGAAAAATCTGAGTTGCTCCCTCCTATGTCACCATGTTCGGTGAACAAAATGCTTTAGGTTCGAAGTTCGTCGAACTTAAATGCATATTGAATAAATTCGTTTTGGTTCGCCGAACATAAACCCGAACTCGATCTCAAACGCGAACATAAAAAAAAATCGCTTTAAATTCGAATAAATCTGGCTTATGTTCGAGTCATGTTGTCAGTTGATAATTAAAAGAAATTAAAAATTGAAACCCTATGCTCCTGATGGCACTCGCAGTCTCACATTCCATTGTCAACCCTTGTCATCTGTGTCCACACTCCACTGAGCACCCTCAACCCCTGCCACCTGTAAATCGAAAAGCCATCAAAATAAATGTCAAAGGATCATTTTACCGAGTCAATTTGACAGAGCTTAAATTGATGTGAGTATCGAACTTCTTCAGAGTAGATGCTCCCTGAGGAAATTTTTCCCTTTGTGTGCTCTTATCTCTTCCACCCCGATGTTGGCTCTACTCTAGCAAACTGCTGCAAAAACCACTGCGTCCAGCTAGAGATCTACCCAACGAAAAATTTGAGTTGCTCCCTCCTATGTCACCGTGTTCGGCAAACAAAATGCTTCAGGTTCGAAGTTCGTCGAACCTAAATGCATACTAAATAAATTTGTTTTGGTTCGCCGAACATAAACCCGAACTCGATTCTGAACGCGAACATAAAAAAATCGCTTTAAATTCGAATAAATATGGCTTATGTTTGAGTCATGTTGTCAATTGATAATTAAAAGAAATTAAAAATTGAAACCCTATGCTCCCAATAGCACTCGCAATCTCAGATTGCATTGTCAACCCTTCTCATCTATGTCCACACTACACTGAGCACCCTCAACCCCTGCCACCTGTAAATCGAAAATCCATCAAAATAAATGTCAAATGAGCATTTTACTAAGTCAATTTGACAGAGCTTAAATTGATGTGAGTGGGTTGTCGTCACTTCACCACTGCTCTATGACACGTTACAACTCTTCGTTGTTGGAATTTCTAGTAATGGACGACTACTATCTCCCAGCGTCCCAAATCCTGAATCAACATATGCCATTTCGGGCTTATTTCTTCACAATATGTGGATGTATAAGTAGATAATCTTTTATGCATGTCTTTTAACAGTGGATATAGTGGGGTTTGTTTGAACCAAAATCACCCTTGTATCGAAAATGGTTGAAGTAAAGATTTATAATTTCAGAACAATATATTATTGAATTTAATTTCTTACTGGAACTGTTGAAATCGCAAAATGATTCATGTCATCATGTTTTATGGAATTATATAATATAATCTAAAGAGAAAGAAAAGAAACATGAAAGTAAGGCATTTTTTTATAATAAGAAACTATATATTAATTAAAGATAGGAAAGCCCCCGGATGCGGGTGCTCTGCATGACATTTAAAGCGATGGGATGGTGGACGGTGAAAAGGGAGTGGCACATGTCCAGCATGCGCGACGGACGGTTCTCCAGGTGGGAAGATTGGACTTCAAGCGCGGTAGAAGTTATGGTTGAAGGGATTATCAGTCACAGCATTTATCAGAGGGTTGGCTTCGCACGCATTGACGATAATCCGTCTGCAACTGCTCTGATGGCGAAGTTAATGGAGAGGGCGGACCGAGGTAGAGGCGCTCGTTTATATAGGTGCACAGGCTGTAGCATATTGCTACTATGCCTCCTGAGGTTTAGATTCATTCTGGGAATCGGTTCTGATGAAGTTTTAGGAGGGACTGGTTCTGAATGTTGCAATCGAATTGGGTCTGAGGAGAAGAAATCCTTTGCTGCTGAAGGAAGCTGCTGTGGAGGGGACCGAAGAGTGACTCCAGCTGAGTTCTCGGATGGTAGCGGAACTCCGGAGAACGCAGGTAATTCTCTTAAGGTAAATTGGGAATTACTGCTTGCATTGGTCTTATTTCATCTTGCTATGTATAATCTTGGGAAAGATATGACTATACCCTGCCAGCGTCTGTTAAGCCGGAGAGGCTACGGCAGGGGAAACCCATCACGCCCCTCTGCTGGGTAGGAACACAAGAAGCAGGCTCCAGATTCCCTGAGACCTGAAAATGTCATTAATCCGGGTCAATTTCTAAATCCTAGCTCACCAGGGTCTACTGGTTCGCCGTCCTTCGGCTCTGCTACGTTCACTTTCAATTGCACTCTCAGCCGCCCCCGAATCACAGCTCATGTCTCAGTTCTTTTCCTGGAAGAAACTCAAGATGAGGGCGAGCCCAGTTGCATCTTGTCCCACTTTGCTGAACCCCCTGCTGCAATGCACCATGGAATCTCAAAGACTGCCAGCGCTCAGGCTCAGATGGAAGGGATGGAAGGCACGGAAGATGATTACGGAGGCTGCAGGATCGTTGAAGAGCTCCCTGAGGATGAAGGAGGTTGTAGGATTGTCGAAGAACCCCCATGATGCTCATCCCAATTCTCAATTCCTCTTCAGTTTTGGCTCTGTCGGTCAGCTTATTTGTATTTGTTCATGTGTCTCAGTGGTTTGTTCATGTGTCGAATCTACTGGAATGTTCAGTGTCTCAATGGTTTGTTCATGTACAAGTGTTATGTTCATGTGTCATGTGTCGATGCAATGGTTAGGCTCCAAATAGTTCCTACTGATTCCCCTGCGTGGGATATCCATATCCAGTTTTACAGTTTTGGAATAGACTGTCATTCGGCCTGGCTCTCAGGCACGAAGCACATCAGGACTCAAACGATGTAACAGTAATCTCTTTTTTGTAAATAATAGTTTAATTTTACTTAGCAAAAAAAATTAAAGATAGGAAAGCTTATTTTAGTTTAGTTTTTTAAATAAAGTTACAGTCAATATTCATAATTATTATCTAGCAAGAGGCATATTTTCACTCCTTTCGTGCATATATTAATTTTATTTGTATTTATAATTAATTTTAATTAATAAATCTATTTTTATAAAGTGCACGTCCTAACTCTTATTACCCCGATCCCTTGGGTGAGGGAGAGGATGCGTAAGCATGACTCGACCAACGGGAGAGGATGCGTGGGATGTTGCAAAATGGCCACCCAGAGCATTTCTCCTTGTATTATTTTCATATTTGAAAAACAAATATATACTTAACCTTTCTTTATTTATTGAATAAACATTTAGTTGAATAGCACAGGAGTGAGATGTGTTTAAACATTGTATATATATATATATATATATATATATATATATATATATATATAGTATTTCAAACTTAATGTCGAACTTTATTGTCAAAACTTTAAGTGCCGAACTTTATTCGAACATCAAAGTCACTGAATTCGAACACGAACACCAATGCGGTGACTTAGGCTCCCTCTGCCTCTGGAATCACTCCATTTGGTAGGATCGAATTTTTCTACTTGTTTGCTTAGGAAAATCGAACTTCCTCAAGTAACTCGGCCTTCTTGGCAAAACACTGTGCTACCCCAGGAAATTTTGGCCTACTACTCTCACTAAACAGTGAAATTCCTTCTTTCGCTTTTGAGCTCTCCAGTTGATCAACTACACTCTGATACCATGTGAAAATTCCAAAAACCGGAATCCTATTGCAGCAATTGCAAATTATTCTCCTAATTGTTAATTTTGTTTAACAATTCTTTTGTTGTTTGCTACGGCAAATATTGAATAAATCACACTGCAGCCTTCACAAATAAAATTTTGCGGAAAAATAAAACGCTAGGAACCGGAAAAATGCTAGCACACACACAAAAATAACACAATTATTATTGGACAAAAGTCCCCGGAAAAACGCAACTTGGGAAAATCGGCGCAGCAACTGAGCGTTGTATTATTATGCAACAATGAGAAATTCTGAGTACAACTGAATGCTGAAATCTGGTAATCCTACAAAGAAAATTACTAGCAAAAAATGTAGTGAGGAATTTTCTTCACCACACAGGCAATTTCCCCACACGACTTGCGTTCGAAAATTCAGCCCTCTAACACTCTGCACAGCCTGTTGGACGTCTAGCCTCAAACTGGTCTCTGATGAAGTCGTTCTGCATTCTGTTGACTGGAAAGATGCTTCTTCAGCACTCTAGGACTCCTTCCCCGCCTCTGGAACTGAAAACGTCTCTCCCTTTCATCAAAACGATCTTGCCTTAAGAGGTTGTTGCGCTGCCCCAGTTTCAACCTCTTTGTGGCTCTTATGCCTCTCTGTAAATGCACTCGCTGGATCTGGAATGCCTCCTCCAACCTCACTATCTCTACCCCTCTCACTGCTTTGATCTCTAGCTCTCTCTCCGGCAACTCATTGTTGCTACTATGGAAATAGATCTGCTCAGAAATCGAACTGTTGAAGTGCCTTCTCCATCCCCACATTGACCTCCTCTTATAATCCCCTGTTGGAGCACCAATGGCTAAGATTAAAACATAATCGATGGCTAGGATCATCTCTAGATCGATCCGTGAGAGTTTCTAGATGATTCTAGCCTTGACTTAATTAATACTGATTAATTAACCATAGTCCCTCAGTTTAGAATTGTTGATTTGGGGTAGCATTGGATGTGCTCTAGCCACGAAAATTGGTGGAGAGGCTAAAGCACATGAGATCTACAGTATCCAGAAATGGTTTGGGCAGATTCTAAACAATTTGGGAGATATTAAAATAATTAATATTTTTAATGGAGTCCCTAAGTGTAAACTTAGAGAAAATAAAATATTAATGTGAATTAATATAAAACTGTGTTAGAATAGTCCAAAAGTCATGGATCAAACCAGAGTTAATCTTAGCCGTTGATTGGGGACTTAATCTCGGTCATTGAATTGTCAACGAGAAAAGTATAAGAGGAGGCTTGAGGGTCACTTGGAGGATACACCGAGTTGATCAAGATTTCGATTTTCTGGGGCAGGGTTTGTTGAGGAAGTCGAAAGAGTGATCAGAGTTGCAGCTGAGGGGTAGTGAATACAAAAGCAGAGAGGCAGAGATAGTACCAAGAGGACAAGCGCAGAAGCCGGGAGAGAGGGACACAAAGCCAGCCAGAGGTTCACGCAAAGCCAACCAGGGCTCACACAGAAGCAGCCAGGAGTTGCACAGTGCCTCAAAGAGCCAGCGTGGGTGACGCAAAGGCTCTAAGGGTTGACGTAGTGCCTCCAGAGGTTGACGCAAGGCGAGCTAGGGTGACGCTGGGGAGACGCTGGGCCAGAAAGCGTTGACGCAATCCCTGGAGGCTGATGCTGGGGTTTTCGTGGGGCAGATTGGAGCTAGGAGCGGTCGGAGTGTTTATCCGGGGTTTTAGCCGAAACATTTGTCTCCGACTGAGAGGTACCACTGCCAAGATTATTCTCTGTTGGGTGAGCCGGTTTTGGCACCTAGATTGTATTTTGAAACTGATTAATAATTAAAACCCTCAGATAGCTGCACTGATTTTCCCGCATTGGGTTTTTCCAGGGACATTGGTCCAAAAAAAACAATGCCACTTGTGTGCTTGTTTTGTTTCCTTCAGTTGATGATCTATAATGTGTTGAGCATGTACTTGTATTTATTTTCAATATTTACATGGTAAATAACTTGTTAATTAATCAAAACAAATAAGCAGAAATAAATCAAAAAGTACATGAAGGATTTCTAACAGTTAAGCTTAGAAATTCCAACAAGAATTAAGAAATATTTAAAAACTGATTAATAATATAATTAAATCATTTTAGGGGGAATTTCCATAAGCGATCTTTGGGTTTTGGAGATTTCATGTATTCTAGCCTCTCCATAAAATTTCGTGGCTAGAACACATCTGATACTACAAAAACTAACACCATCATTGTAGGTTGGATGAGAAAATTACTACCATAGCCTCTTAGTAAGGTCAAGATTATCTTTCTTCAGAGTCCAGACAGAGCCTGTGAGTCATGGAAGGCCCCTCCCATGAATGATGAGGGTCATGCTTGAGTTGGACATTGAGCTCAGGGAGCTCCTAGGGGCTTGGGGTACTTCTTGGAGCTATGAGCGACCATAGGGTGAGTGGTTCACCTTCCCCTATAGGTGCGTTATGTACAGGGTGAGTGGTTCACCTTCCCCTGTGATACCCCATGATGGTTGACATGTGTGTAGGGTGAGTGGTTCACCTTCCCCTAAGAATGATGACACGTGTGTAGGGTGAGTGGTTCACCTCCCCGTACAATTGATGATATATGCATAAGATGAGTGGTTCACCTTCCCATATGATTGACGATATATGCACAGGATGAGTGGTTCACCTTCTCCTGTGGCACATGAGCAAGATGAGTGGTTCACCTTCCCCTGTGGCACATGAACAGGATGAGTGGTTCACCTTCTCCTGCGAATACCCCAGTGAGAGATGCATATAGGCATCTGTCGGTTGTCACATGTGTACATGTTGGTGGAACGTGGTTCATTCTTTCCCCACATGTAGGATGTCCATTCCCTACGATCGATGGTTGACATGTGGGTGGGACATGGTTCATCATTTCCCCACGTGTAGGATCCTTCCTACAATTGTTGGTTGGCATGCATGTAGGATGTGGTTCATCCTTTCCCTAATATCGATGGTTTGCATGTGCGTAGGATGTGGTTTATCCTTTCCCTACGTGTGGTTGTGAGCAAGATGTGATTTATTCTTTCCCTGTTGTTGCCCAAGCATCATCCTACCCATGTAGTCTGGGACACATGGTAAGTACCTCTCATCTGGCCAATGAGTTGGGAAAAGAGGATAGGGACCATAGCACTACATATGGACGCATTGTAAACTGTCAGACTCCCTATGTCTAGGATGTATGATGTTCAACAACTTGATATGGGATCAAGTTTGATTGGGATTCTAACCCTGGACGGACTTTTGTCAGTGGAGGTGGCAAGGTCTTGTAACTCACTCTTGATTGATTCTTCTTTATTATTACATCACTGTTCAACAGAGTTGAGATGAGATGCAAAGACGGTAAATGATGACAGGATGGCATGATGATGGATGGATTGGCAGGTGGAATTCTCCCTAGTTGGGAGGGAGTGTTAAAATTGGCAACTAGGGTCAAATTCCACTTTAGAAAGCTCATTTGATGGAGATGATTATTGCATTGAATTCCTCTTTTCGACAGGACCAAAATTGACCTAAAGATCATCAATTTTGGATAAGCAGAAATGTGTTTTTGAATTTATGCCCACACATGTGCAAATTGTCAAGGTCGGCCACATCATCATGTAGGCTCATGAATCCCAATAGACATATCACTTCACCCTCAACGACTTGTATAAATACGAGAGACCTCAAACCTCATTTGGCATCAATCATCACACACATTCTTCTCTCTCTTTCTTTGATTGGTTTGCACAGATTATTGGGCATATCTTTTCTCTCACACGTGTGGCAAGGAGGATGAATTTCAGGGAAGATTACAGAGCCGCAAATTTCAAGAACTGTTGTCGGTTTGACCAGCATTGACCAGGGTTATATTGACCTCCTTTGATTGGGGGATTTTGTTAATTTTAGGCAACAATGGTATGTTCTATGCTTTAGAGCAATTTTACTTGAATTTCTTTATTAACCCAGTATCAATATTTAGATTAGCAATCACATCAACATGATAGTAAAATGCAGATAAAACATAAACATAAACAGTAGAAGACAAGCCAAGACAAGAGGACACAAGATGTGGCACCAGCCAGGGATAAACCCCAATGTGGGGAAACCCTTGATCAATTCTTCTTATATTCTTCAATAGTTCAACAGAGAGAGAGTACAATTTACAAATCTGATAATTTATGACAGCTGCAAAAGAGCCCTAACCAGAAAATTCAACACTGGTCAACAGG
Source organism: Pinus tabuliformis (assembly GCA_031772625.1). Taxonomy (NCBI): domain Eukaryota; kingdom Viridiplantae; phylum Streptophyta; class Pinopsida; order Pinales; family Pinaceae; genus Pinus; species Pinus tabuliformis. Next base: position 665,011,144 of record CM062809.1, on the reverse strand, counting down.
GCAGATTTGACCCTCAATTTAGCTTGGTCAAACCCAGCCAAATTTGGCCTCCACCAGTAAGTCTAATCAGCCCAAAACAGTCCAAAAAAGTCTAGTCAAAAATGGTCAACAAAAGTCAGCCCTGCGGCCAGCCCTAGTACAATGAATGTTGGTCAAAACAGAGGTCAAATAGCCTCAGTTTTCGTGCCCAAAATTGCGGGCTTGCCCAAACAAAAATTCCTCACCCAAATCCGCAGTCAAGGAAGGTCAACACTGGCAACGCAGCCCAAGAAAACAGCCTCTGAAATTCAGTCAAACTGGTCAACGCCTAAAACAGAAAATCGTCCTCCTTTCCTTCGCACGTGTGAGAGAGAAAGCTGCCCAGAAAATGCATACCCAATCAGATGAGGAGAGAAAGAGATGTGAGTGAACGAGTGATGTCCAAATGAGGCTCAAGCATCATGAATTTATAGGAAACGTTGAGGATGAATGGACGTGATTGTTGGGCTTCTGAGCCTACATAAGTCTGTTGGCCAACCTTGACAATTTGTCCATAATGAAAATAAATTCATAACTTCATTTTGTACATGTCGGAATCTGATAATTAGATCAATCCTACACCTATCGAAGAGAGGAATCCAAGAAAAATATCAGCTGTTATAAATAACATGACCCATGTGGAGTTTGGCCCTAGTTGCCAATTTTAACAGTTTTCATGCTAGAAATTCGATTTTGGAAGGCCACATTGATTGGCACAGGAACCAAGGCATTCTAGGCACATTGGCCGAGGCCAACCCCAAAGTTGACCGCAAACATCAAGTGCAAAATTTAACCAAGTTTGGTTGTTGATTTAGTGACTGTTTTGGGTTGACTTTGACCACTTCAGAAGGCTGAGTTTGACTGCCTTTGACCGAGCTGCATAAAGGATGATACGCTACTGCGTTGACCATCATTGACTTTCTAGTTAGGGCAGAACTCAACTGTTGTTGACTACTGCAGAAAATGACAGATTTGACAAGGTTGCTTTGATCATCATTTGGCAAGTCAATTTTGACTTTATTGTACTCTCTCTCTCTCTCTCTGTTGAACATAAGAAGAATTGATCTAAGGGTTTTTCCCAGGCATCCGCCAAAACTGGTGTCCTCTTGTTTTGGCTTGTCTTCTACATTTTGTTTCATCAATTACTGTCATATGATAATGGTTAATGTGATTGCTAACGATTAATGGAATTAATAATGGGCTAATGGATAAATGAATTAACTAACCTAAGCAAAGAACATGTTAAGTCTAAAATTAACATCCACTCATGGGATCGTTTTTATCGGCGGGACCCAGTTTGGCAAAATAGGGTCAGAAACTTTCTGGAAGCATTTGGAGGCATCAAATGACGTTTTTTGGGGGTACAACTTTACCACATTAGCGCCACATCTTTTCATTGTATTCTACACATAAAAACCTTTCCAACGACGCAAGAATCGTGTCAATCGGAGTCCGTATGCGAAAGTTAAGCCACTCAGAAGTTGACCTTCCTATTTTCACCACCATAGTTCGAGAGAATGCCACGTCAACCCCCAATATTCATGGAAAAGGGGCTAGCCACATGATTATGATGTAGAAGACTCTAGAAGAGTCTATATTGTAACTTTGGTTAAGAGTTGAGGTACTCAAGCCTAACCACTAGGAGGCTATCGAGTTGTGTTATAGCTGGGCCACTACGAAGAAAAGGGATTCCATTCTTTCGAGTGCATTTATTCCATAGCTGAGCAAAAAAGAAGCCAAGAGTGATAGGAGATAGAGCACACAGAGAGAGGACTTGAGCACTGTAGCAGCCCATGGCCACAAGACATACTTCTTTGTACTCACAGCCATATTTCCATTCAGAGCGAGAAAGAGCGGTGCAAACTCACCTTCCCGCTGGGTCTTTCTCCTGAAAGGGCTTCCAAGAGCATATCTTGTGTCAAATGTGTGTGTGAGCTTTTATTTTGTCATTCTCTATTTTCTGCGTAATTTTAATTCATGTGCATGCACTATTAACAATAAATCTATAGATCCAAAAATCTAATAAAACTGTAATAGTGTAGAATTTCAAATTTTTAAATATAATTTTATCATATCTATTGTGACAAACTATCCAGTGGAATATCCACAACAATTTAAAGGTAATATTTTGTAGATTTACTGTTAATAGTGCATGCATGCATGAAAATTAAAATTATGCAGAAAAATAGAGAACGACAAAATAAAAGCTCAAACAGACACACACACGTTTGACACAAGATATGCTCTTGGAAACCCTTTCAAGAGAAAAATCTAGCAAGAAGGTGAGGTCGCTCTGCTCTCTTTCTGTAAATGGAAATATGGCTCTGAGTACAAAGAAGTATGGCCCATGGCCCATGGGCTGCTACAGTGCTCAAGTCTTCTCTGTGTGCTCTATCTCTTATCCCTCTCGACTATTTCTTGCTTAGCTATGGAACAAATGCACTAGAAAGAATGCAATCCTTTTTCCTCCTAGTGGTTAGGTTTTACTACCTCAACTCTTAACCAGAGTTACAATATAGATTCTTCTAGAGCCTTCTACATCATAATCACATGGCTAGCCCCTTTTCCATGAACATTATGGGTTGACGTGGCATCCTCTCGAATTATGGTGGTAAAAACAAGAAGGTCAACTTTTGTGTGCCATACTTCGCATACAGACTCTGATTGTCACGATTCTTGCGTCGTTGGAAAGGTATTTATGTGTAGAATAGCATGAAAAGGTGTGGCACTAAAGCGGCAGAGTTTTACCCACAAAAAGCATCAATTGATGCCTCAAAACACACTTTTGCCAAACTGGGTCCCACCAATAAAAACAGTCCCATGAGTTGATTCTTCCACTTTTTCCACTCTAAACGCATCGAGATGGATACAAACAATATGATGATCCAATCCAGATTAAGCACCCTATGTGGGTTCTTGTTCTGCAAAAAGACTGCAGTGTTGCATCCCTCTGCCCAAAGGAACATTGGTAGCCCCTAGTAATGTAAAATGGCCTTAGTCTTTCCAACCATCCTCTGGTTCTTACACTCAACCACCCCATTTCGTCGAGGGTTATATCAAGTGCTTAGTTGTATCCTTATGCCCTGCTTGGCATACAAATCCCTGAATACATTGGAGATGCACTCCCCACTGTTATCTAACCTCAACGCCTTGATCTTTTTGTCGGTTTGGTTCTCCACCAAGGCTTTGAACTCCACAAACTTTGAGAAGGCTTCATCTTTCTTCTTCATGAAGAAGATCCAAGTCTTTCTCCAGTGGTCATCAATGAAAGTAACATAGTATCTATATCCCATAAGGGATGGAGAGGAAAATGAACCGCAGACATCCGAATGAACCAACTCCAAGATGCTCTTGGCCATGTTGTCTCTGTTGGGGAAGGATGCCTTGGCATACTTGACAAGCGTGCAACCATTGCACATGTCACATTGGTCTACACTGCACTGTGGCAATCTCCCTGAGATTCTTCAGAGCTCTATGGTGTAAGTGACCCATACACCTACGCTAAAGCTCCCCATGGTCACGACTCTACTCACAGACTCCTCTGCTGCTCAACGTTGCAATTGTTTCAAACTGAAACCTGTAGAGGTTCTTCACCCTAACTCCAATCCGCTTGGTTGCTGCAAAGTTGGAAGGCTTGATTGTCTTTCCTCTGCTAAAGATAAACCTCAAAACCCTTGTTTTCTAGGATGGAGACTGAAACAAGATTTTTCTTCAAACCTAGGACATAGAGGGCATCTTTGAGGTAGAGAAGGTTCTTCGACTCCCTCTCAAACTTGATAATTCCCACGCCCTTGGCTAAGTACCTGCCATCATCTCCCATCTCTTTGTGAAACTGCATATCCTTTTCGGTCAACTGGCTGAAATACTCCCTGTTCTCGGTCATATGACAAGATGCTCCACTATCAATATACCACATACTACTAGCCACTGAGCTTGCCATGCAAACTATGAGCGAGAACTCCCTCTCAAAGTGAGAAGAGAATTGCACCTTCATTGATGCTACCATTTGGTCCTTCTTAGACCCTTTCTTCCTGTTCAGGCACTTGGTGTAGTAGTGCACACACTAATGACACGAGAAGCACTTTATATTGCTAACATTTTTCTTCTTATTCTCGCCTTTGGAGCTGGAGTCAACCCCTCCTGCACCCTTCTTGCTCTTGGCCTTGCCCCTTTTACCAACTACGGTAAATTTTTCCTCTTCCTTTGTCTTGACATGAGACCCAGATCTAGTCTACTTCCAAATCTGTAAGCTTCTCTCTACCACTCACTGCATGAGTTATGCTTTCCCATGACTTGGAAAAACCCAACATTACAAAACTGACAAGGTCTCTATCCGAGACTGTCTCCCCAACTCCTACTACCTCGTCCCTCACTTGAGTTAATCTGGTAAGGTAGGAGGCCATGAACTCAGACTTCGCCATCCTAATGTTTCTGAGTTTGTCTCTGAGTACCAATTTCCTACCTGCACTCGAACCCTGGTACAATCCTATAATGGTTACCCACATGGCCTGAGCGATCTTCTTCCCAAACTGGTGAGATATGATGTGGTCCTTGACTCCTTCAAGGATAATTCTTCTAGCTTTTGCATCTTTCTTGTTGTGCTAAGCCTGCTGCTGAGGGTCAGTTGGTTGGGTTGTTAGACTGTCCACAAACTCCCAAACTCCTTGCTCCTCCAACACTACACCGATCCTTTCCCTCCAAGAACAAAAATTTGAGGCCCCATCTAGACGATCCTCGAATCTCAAAGCCAAATATGACATGTTGTTGTTTGAACTGCTCAAAAACCCTAGCACAGAGTTGCTTCAAGAAAACCCTAGCGTTGGTCCTAAATGATAAATTGTGCCTTTGTTGCCTTTGACCTGCTCCTGAAGAAATAAACATGCTTCTGGTCTTCAATCAGACTCTGAGTTCTGATACCATGTTAGATTTTAAATACCCAACATCTAATTTAATGAATTTTCTAAAGTGAAAGAAACTGGAATTGAACTTTCATATGCATTCACTAAATATATTGAATATTCTAACTGAACATTTGCAGCAGAAAATAAGCTTTGAAGACACAAGCACATCAAAAGCATATAACACCAGAAATTACCTAAGAAACCCCAACTTAGTAAAACCTGCAAAGTGTGTGTTCTTCATTAATTCTTCAGCAGTTGCTCTTTTCAAGAAAAATTACAAGGATGAGGGAAAACTTCCCCACTCAGCAACCTCCGAAAACCCCTCAATGTCCAATCTGGACTCGGTTTAGCCCTCTTGGCCTGCTCATCTTGCACACGGTACGAAATCCATATAGATTCATACAGCTTACTGAATGGGCCTTTATGCAAATACACTTGGTCTGCTCAAGGAAATGGTGGACTACAAAATCCTAGGGTTGTACAGCCTCTTTTCCTCTGGTCCTTTGCGCTAGAAGTGAAACCCTGGAGCTGAACTCGCTGGCTGCAATTGCTGAAGAGAACACGCAACACTTATTATGCCTTCAATAAACTGACTCCACCAGCTGCCTTATCTCCCCTTATAATTCGACTTGGGCCCCACAAAGCACTCACAAGGTTGAGAATACTTTTTAATATTAGGCTGAGATCAAATTATAAATTGATTTTAGGAAAAAACAATTTTTCCTAAGTCAGTAAATAGGAAATAATAAAAAACTACAAGGTGGAAATCTGTGGGTCCCTCTGCTAGTCTAGGTCCTAGGCCTCATGTACTAGACAGAACCCTTGCTCTCTAACCCCATTCAACAGTGTCATCACATTGTTGGTATAGCACAAGGAGATGATTGAACATGTGGAGATTTTATCACAATGTTGGCATGAAATGGCATGTTTTAGCAATAACCATCTGGAGATAATTGCACATGTTCTATTTTGAAGAAAGAATGTCATTGTATGTGATCACCAAAATATCCTCTCATGCTGAGATTCCTCTTCCGGATCCATCACATTGAAATTATTTATGCCCACATTTTGAATCAAGTGTGGTTCATTCTTTTGTCCTGAAGATGAACCACACTTGATGGTTCAAAACATCTGCACAAATAATTTCAATGCGATGGATCCCAAAGAGGAATCTCAACTCAGCTCAAATCACAGAAGCCTCAATTCTAAAATCCTCCAATGTTCCATGGTCGAAGTGTTGCCTGTACAATTTGTTTCAGTGTCCTTCCAATTTTGCCACTCGGGAAATTAGTAATTTATATTTGACATCATTGTCGAATTCAGGTGCAAGATGGCATCCAATTTTGGTAAGCAACAGTCACCACAACTTAGTCGGAGTTTAGTATGGTGCATGGCCATGACAAGAATGCAATGGAATGTGCAAAACATTGAGATATCCAACAAATTTGACCAAGGTTCATTGCACATGACAATGTAGTGATTCAAAAATATGTTAGTTATTTGTGTGCACGACTTGCATAGTTATACATAAACAATGACTTCTAGGTGCAGTAAGACGAGATTGACAATATAATCCAAAGTTCAAACAAGCACAATGCAAAAGGCAGCAATTGCAGAATCTGGATCTTTCATTATCATTGATCTTGGTCTCAGTTATTGTATAGATTTTAGACATATGCTGTTGCGGATACAAGTCTCTCCTAAACTTCAAAGTTCAAACCATTCCACAAATGGTTCGTTTATGAGGGCCTAAAGCATCGCCTGAAGAGAGCACCAAGTACAAGTTGGTTCATATCACTCCATTTTAAGGTCAGCGGGAAATACCTCATTGGGTGATCCTCAGTTTCTGCTGTAAATGTGTTGGAGTGAGGTGAAGCAAACGAATTTAATTTATTGTAATTGAGGATAAGATAAAAGTGTGGCGTAACCCTCCCTGCTGTAAATGAATAGGAAAGATTACATCCTGCATTCCCTGACAAATAACAGACTATAGGCAGTGCCTCCTTCCTGAGATGGTCGCTTATACTTCTTGAGATAAAATTTATTGCAGGAAAATGCTTTTATTGAAATAAAGATGATATCATAATAAAACACATTAAGACAATGGGAAGAGAAAAACTACCAGTTGGCATCCATGACTTCCTTATTGAGTCTCTGTTGGACCTATGACCAAACTCTGTCATGATTCCTATCACAGCCATCAACCTTCTGCTTGTAGTTGTACCATTCTCAACCATTGAGTGCTTTGGAACAAAACCTTGCTTCCTGGCTGCAGCTAACTCCATCTCTAGTGCTGCTAATCTGTTCTTTTGCTCCCTGTAAGAAGAAAAGTCAACAAAATATTTTAAGCACATCAAACTCGTAAATTTACCTACAACATAACAGTGCTGCAAAAATTCAGACGAAAGAAAGCCCCTTGAGAGACATGCTGCTTAAGTCCATGAAAGATTAATACAAAATTCTTCAAACGTACCTGCAGCCTAAAATTTTAAGCGTATCATCCACAGATATAGCTGGTTGTCCCTAAAATCAGAGCATTACACCCAGTTAACATGACAACCAACCTTGACTTAAAGGCGATTAATAACTATTTATTAAATTAAGAAACTCCAAAGCAACGAATTGCTGATCTTTATATCGTGTTTCTAATCATGCATAGAATGTTTTATCTGTAACATTTGTTTTTCAATAATGATTCCCAACCTGCAATGGAAATCAACCAAAGGCAGCGTAGGTGGTTAGTAACCAGTATCCAGTAAAACCTGAAGTTCAAGCACCAGGGGATCATACTGACAGAAAAACCCATTAATTTAGTGGAAATGTCGGTATAGCCTGGGAAACTGAACATTTGACAGAATTGATCTCGATCTCTACTTCCATGCCTTCTTGAGCAAAAGGAGAAACATCATAGTCGGAAGAATAAATAATGTGCAATATCTAGAGAAATTAAATTGCTTGCCCTCAGAAACAATCTTGCGGTCAAGATGCGGTCAAAGATAGACTCCACCACTCTAGTTCTACAGATGGTAACGGTGTAATTTGTCAAACCTGACAACTAAGCATAGGCTAAACTTGTAACAAACAGACCCGCTTTTCAAGCCAAAAAAATGGGCCTGAATCCGGCCAGATTTTCAGGGGTAGCCTGAGTTTCACACAATCAAAGTTCCATGAGTTTCAGAACCCTGGCATTTTAAAGCAACCCAAATGCTCAGAAAATCAACTGTAGTTCTGGATTGGCCAGAAATTTAAATTGTTAGGTCACTGGATTCCAGCGAGGGAGGGAAGAATGCTACATGAATAGACTGCCCCTTAAGCACTAGGTGTGGGAATGTAAGGCAGCACAAAGATTCTGGGACTGGATAGCATATGAGTACTACTCACTCTTCATCACCAGCCTTCATTGGCAGGACCCATGAGCTATACTTGGTGATAAGTGGATGATTAAACAGGTAGGGAAAAGCACATGGGACCACATGCAATTATCTGGCATCTCCTTCAAGTGGAAAAGGCAATACCAGGCAAACTTTAGTGAAGATTCAATAAAACTGCACCTAGTTGAATTGTCGGATTACAAATCAGATTAAGCAATTTAGTATTGTGCTCACTGCTGAGATAGGCACTTTTAGAAAAGAGTTGGGACTCTCCAGATACAATGGGTGCTAAAGCAAATATGTTGGCTTTTCTTGCCGATGTTGGCAGGGGAAGCTTGCATACCTATGCTGTGACCCAGTAATGCAAAGTTGTATGGTGTATTTTTTTGTGCTTGAAGAAATATAAGTTGTATTCTTGAGGGGCAATTTAAGGATGGAAATTTATCTTGGCGATTAGTCTTTAATATTTGGCAATATTTATAAATAAAAATAAAACAAATTTATAATATAAAAATTGGGCAAATGGAATTTAACAATATTTTTTATTTATTTTTTTAAATGGAACATTAGGAAAAAATAAAAATTGACATGGCAAATTTACCTGACCAGTTCTTCTGTCAAGTTCTTTAGAAAGATAAATCCTACCCTCTGACTCCTGCCACAAACTGATAAGCACAAGCTCTCATCACATTAATGGCCCTTATAAAGTGAGTTTAACACAGCTGATCATGCTAAGCTAAATCACCGCTCCTTATGACAATACGCCACATAACAGCTCCAATGACAAACGAAAAGAAAAAAACAAAAAGACAATCCTCCAGATATATCATATTTTCTATTGAATTCCCCAATAAAAACATACCGTCCAGCAACGTAAATGGCAGCCATAACTGCAGCCATGGAGAGCATAATAGTCGATATGCGAGCGCGAAGCATTATACTGCGAGACTGAGATCCTCTTCCCTTCATTTTGTCTACTACTCATTCAACACCAACAAGACGAATTCAACAAGTTTAGCTCATATGGCCAAGGATCGAAATCAACTTTTAGACTTCAGCACATCAAACTCGCCGGATCACGGAGGTCCATCCAGAAAAGGAGGGGCATACTTCTTAACAGACGAAGATCGCAAGGTCAAAACTTGTAACATAAACTTTCAGATAGAAAATAAGTATTCTGTCAAACAGAACGGCAGGACAGACGAATCATATTTAAATACGCGGTATAGAGATATTGAATTTCAAACCCTGGGTTGCAATCAGGGAAATTTTAAACAAAACAAGCTATAGCTCCGGTATTCATAAAAATTCAAAGATCGAACCCCAATATTTTCCATGCCGTCCGAAATTCTTATTTTTATGATTTAAATAAGTTGAAGATCGAACTCTCAAAATGTTTTTCTCAGATAATTAATTGGTAATGGAAATAAGAGAAGATCAAATACCTAAGAATCACACAGAATTTCGCGGAAATTTTGATTTACAGAAGCTTTGTCATTAATCTCACCTGTGTTTGCGGACCAGACGTATGGTTTTGTTTGGTTAAAACTGCATTTCAAGCTTCGAGGGAAGCAGCAGATAATCGACTATGAAAGGTTACCCAATTGTTTGCTTCATTGGTCCTCAACCTATCCTCAGGCCCACATTTCTCTGTGTCTTTACGAGATCTACCGACAGATCTATAGAAAAAATATTATGATATCCTGTCTAATCAATACCTCAGTGATCTTAATTGTAGGAGTGGCCATCAAAGTTCGCTCAATGTGGTTCGATCCCGAGACCAATTACTACCTCGCCTCGGAAACAGGCTGTCTGTATCTTTTCATTCTTTTCTTTCAAAGTAGTTTTTCGTTGTAAATTAATCCAAATTAGATTTTGGCTGAAAAAATATATATATATATATAATATTATTTCGAATAAATTTTTATCATGTGGTGGGGCTGTTTATATTACCTAAAATAAACAAATAATCTTAATATTATATTATAATAAAATACTCCGATATCTCTATCTTTCATTGTTTTCATTCTAGTGAGGTTTTGGCTGTAAATTGCGTCAACTTAGTTTTTGGTTTGAATTTAAAAAAATAATAATTATTTTATTATTATGTGGGTTTTTGGCTGTAAATTGTTTCAAATTAGTTTTTGGTTTGAATTAACAAAAAAGATATTATTATTATGTGATGCAGCATTTTGTACTTGCTTGAAATAAATAATTTTAATAGATAATCTTAATATTTTATATTATAATAAAATATTCGGATACATATAAAAACAAGACAAAAGCCGCAGTCTCCCTATGTTATAAAAGTTCCTACTATAATTATAATTTAAAGTTTGACTAGGTTTAATCTTTTTCTTAAAAGATTATAGAAAAAAAATAGGTAGATTTTTTGAAAAGTGTAAGTCGATGAAAAAATATATAATTTAATTATTAAGTCATAATCATGTAATTAATTATGTAAGTTTAAATAAAAAAATATTAAGTGGATGTAGTTTAGGTGGATGGACGAAATGTTGTCATTTTTTTTTATCTTGGTTCAATATTTACATGTGAGATGTTGAGTTTATAATGAGTATATATTTACTTTTTTGTTTTTTATATAAGGGAACTAGTAATCTCTCTCAATATATGCAATAGGCCGCAAGCCACATATATCAAAAATTCATAGTTCAGCCTAGGATCGAGACATCTGGAGACCACCGGAAACTGAAGCTAGGATCCCAGACTCCAACGGGATGTCTATCCTTCCAGCCTTACTATGATGGACCATGTCACCGAAGACTTGAACCCAGGTGGATGGGATGGCAAACCACCATCCCAACCACTCGAGCTAAGACCCATTGACATAATGAGTATATATTTATAATAGACTTCCAGCCTTCTTATCTTAAGGCTCCTTCAAGTACAAAATTTATATATTCTTCATATGGAATATAAAGATATTTCTTCCTAAAGAAAAAAAGAAAAAATCTATAAAGATATTTCTTCCTTTAAAAAAACAAAAAACAAAAAAATATAAATTGTCACAATAAAAATATATGTTATTATAAAAATCAATTCAAGTGTGTTATTATATCAATCAATTCAATCCAACAAGTGGATTGTGGAAAGGATGCAGCGGGGAAGGAACTCGATCCCTGGTCAAATCCTTGAACCTCGAACAGGGCTTGGGTGAACAGCAGAGGCCAGTTTTACGCACAGCTGCCTTCTCGAAGCTTCCCATCAGCTCTTTGCAACTGGCAGTTGGAGGTTATTTCGCGTTTTGGTCTTTCCTAGGGTCGATAAAGACAATTTTTTTTATCACTGTCAACTGTCAGCTGTTAGCAGTCTCCGTTTCTTTCGGTCTGTCGGTGGTCTCTCTCCTTCGTTAATAACAACCATGGTTAAGCCCTCCGAGTTTCTTGCACTGGACCCAGACGTCGAGGACATTCTCTCCATGTGGGGCAAAGAAATCAACTCACAGAATGTGGACTATTATTTTGGATCAGTAGATTCCCCCAGCTTGGCGTCAGCTACACAGCCGGAGATCCTTCAGGTTCTTTCCCAAGTTCAGGCGCCGGACAGAGAGCTCCAGCCAGAAGATTTTTCGACCGGCCCTTCTCATCAAGCGATAGAGACAGATCTGAGAAGGGCGTTTGCGGCATCAAAGCCTTCGGAGCCAAAGGGTCTTTCTCTGAAACCACGGTTTCCAAACCCTAAAGGGCTCGAAGAAATCTCACAGCTAGGGTTTCCTGCGGACGACGAGCACTCTAGACCCCCAGGCGCTCCAGGTTCGCTCACGAGGGTTTCTCTCTCCCGAGATTCACAAGGCCTCCCCGAGGTTCAGCCAAGCGACCAAGGCACCTCCTTAGCTGTCGGACCGGCAGGAAATGATGGTCAAGGGGCTGAAACTCTGTCCGCCGGAAATGTCAACCTGGTTCTTTCAGGACAGATCCCGCCCCTATGGGAACCAGATACCATCTTGGGCTCAGCTCAAATAACATCCGATAATACCGAGGACTGTGAAGGAAGAAGACCGGGGGGGGAATGCTCAAGGCCAAGAGGCACGACAAGGAAACAGAAAAGACCTATTGGTTCTCAGATAATAGCGGAGAATCTGGTTCTAGGGATGGAGGTTTCGATGAGAGAAGCCATTGCGGTGGCTGACTGCACTTTGGTAGGAAGAGTAAGAGGTAAGCCATATTCATCAGTTTTTCTTCAAGAATGGGGGGAAAAAAGCTTCACTCCAGAAAGACCCGTAAATTTCGAAGCACAAGTTCTAGCAAAAGGATGGTTTAAGTTCAAATTTGAAGACAAAGACACGGCGGATTGGGTTCTGCAGCGTTTATGGCATATTGATAACATCCCCGTTCTATTCAAAAAATGGTCTCCATTATTTGATGCTATCAAGGAACGTACTGACTCTTTTCCTGTCTGGGTACGCGCTCCGGGTCTACCCTCCCTTCTATGGACTGAGGAAGTTTTCAGAACAATCGGCAACCGGCTGGGGGAATACATGACTGCAGACATGTCCTTCTTAACAACAAACAATTTGGCAACCGCGCGTTTTCTTGTAATGCTCAAACCAAGTGGGGGTTTGGCACAAAAGGTAAACCTTCAATTTGGCGAATATGTCCATGAGCAGCTTTTAGACTATGAATACCTTCCTTTTAGATGCCATTGGTGCCACGAGCACGGCCATTTAGCAAAAGATTGCCCCCATAAGAGAAGAAGGCGACATTTTCGTAGGACTCCTGCTCATAGAGCAAATGCACAATCCGATGCTCACATAAGGATGGAGCAGGACTTGCCGGAGCCACATGAACAAATGAATATGGAGGCAGAGGAGACCGAGAAAGAACCATCGAATACAAACGCAAAGTCTACAAATCTGGAAGCAGAAATTGGTACAGACCAGGCCGTTGTGGAAGGGGCCGTCGAGGTAACAGCCAAAGTCCCGGAAGCAGAGAAATGCTCGGCTGAAGGAACACTTCCAAACCTATCCGACGATCCTGAGAAGGGTAAGTGCTCGGGGACTCCCTCCTCTTTTATTTCTCCTGTGTCTTCAAATGAAAAATGTAACATTGCCTCTTTGTCTTATCTTGAAAAAAACTTAAAAATTGTTGACAATTTGGGCGACCATTTCTCTGAGCCAAATGTGGAAACCCTAACTGAAACTCTGCCCCTCCTGGATATAAACTGTGAAGAAAATTGGCCCCCTCTTCCTCTTCCTGTGACTCGGACCCCTTGTCCTTACAATCTGCGATCCCAGGGTGGGATCCAAGTGATTCAGGAGTCTTTAGGTGGGCTGGGCTTGATTCCTTCACAGACAAAATCCAAGAACAAACGAGGACGGAAATCTGATCTATTCAAGGCAAAACTCAAAGCAAAGATGGATATTGCAGATGGCAAACAATTCTCCATCCAGGGGGTCCTTAGAGCAGCCCATCCCCCCGAAGGAGTTATCAAATGATATTTACATCCTGGAACTGCAGAGGTTTGGCCAGCAAACCTAAAAAACTGGCCCTGAAAGATTGGATTCTCAACTCTAAAGTAGATGTTATCCTTCTGCAAGAAACCCTTGGGAAGGCCTCTGAGATCGAACCTATGCTTATGGCTCTTCTTCCAGGGTGGTCCTTCTGCGCTATGGATGCCTTTGGTCATTCGGGGGGATTAGCAATTGGGTTCAAAGATGGGAGAGTTAAAGTTCTCAATACTTGGGGGATGAAGAACGTAATGGGAATGGAGATAGTATCCCCTGACTTCCAGTTCCCAATCTCCATTATAAATATTTATGGGCCTTGTCAAGGCAGGGAATTTTTCTGGGATTCCTTGATGGCTACATCTATTATGAAAACTCCAGTGATGATTCTGGGTGGTGACCTAAATTTCTCTCTAGGTCGTGCCGAAGCCTGGGGACCCATGGCGAGAGAAGATCCACAAACAGAATTTTTCCACAATCTCATCTCAGCGAATAATTTAGTTGATCCTCTCCCGATCAAGCTAAAGCCAACTTGGCGGAATCGAAGAGTTGGTGCTGACAGGATAGCTAAGAGGCTTGATCGCTTCCTCCTCTCAGATCCTCTTTCTGCTAAAATTCCCCTTATCAGACAGTGGGTTGATGAAATTGGGAATTCCGACCATTTCCCAATCTTTCTAGATCTTTCTTCTCCTCCTCACAAGCCCCCCGCCCCTTTCAAATTTAATCCAGCTTGGCTTCAAGATCCCTCTTTCAGTGAATTGTTTAAAAAAACTTGGATTCACCCAGATCACAATGCAGGAGCGGAGAAAAGCTATTTGTTCATGGAAAATTTAAAAAGAATGAAATCTGCAACAATCTCTTGGGCAAGGGATAGGAAATTGAAACAAAATGAGGAGCTAAACAGTATTAGGGAAGATCTGAAGAAAAAGGAGAGTTTGGATTCTGATGGATATTCATCTCAAGAATCCAAGGAAAGAATTCTTCTTCTGGAGAAGCAGCAAACCAAAATTCTTCTGGAAAAGGAAGAAGAATGGAGAATCAAGAGCAGGGCAATCTGGCTTAAGTCTGGGGATGAAAATACAAAATTCTTTCATAATTTTGCAAAAGGAAGAAAATCAATAAATACAATTTGGAGCCTTAAAAATGAAGAAGGAAGAGAGGTCAAGTCCTTTTCTGATCTCTCTGGACTAGGGAAACGACATTTTCATAAGTTATACTCTGATCAGAGAGAAGCAACTATAGCAGAAATCTTCAAAACGGTGCAATGTTTCCCCAGATTCATTGAGGAAGAAGAATCTGAAGATCTTTCAATTCCGGTCACCAAGGCGGAAACTGAAGCAGCCATGAAGCTTTTAGGCAAAGACAAAAGTCCAGGTCCTGATGGTTGGACTATTGAATTGTTTCTTCATTTCTTTGATTTAATTGGAGATGAGATATCCGAAGTTGTTGAGGAGTCCAGATTGAAAGGAGATATTTATAGACCATTTAATTCAACATTTATTGCTCTCATTCCTAAGAAGAACGAGCCAGAAAGCTTTGATGATTTCAGACCAATTTCTTTGTGCAACTGTATTTATAAGATTATTTCAAAGGTCATTGCCCTCAGATTAGCTCCAATTCTGTCAAGGAACATATCTATGGAACAATTTGGGTTCCTAGATGGCAGACAAATTCATGAAGCTATAGGGGTTGCTCAGGAGACAATCCATAGTATCAAATTAAAGAAAAAGAAAGGAGCTGTTCTAAAAATTGACCTTTCCAAAGCATTTGATAGGATTAGCTGGCTCTACCTTCGAATGCTTCTTACTCATGTGGGATTCAACTACCAATTTGTCAGTTGGATCATGGGTTGCATAACTAATGTCAGCTTTGCAGTTCTGGTCAATGGAGCTGCTTCTTCATTCTTTTCTAGCCAGAGGGGCCTTAGACAAGGGTGCCCATTATCACCACTTCTGTTTCTCCTTGTGGCCGAAGGTCTTAGCAGGCTGATCCATAAAGCCAGAAGTGCGGACAAGGTAAAAGGTATAGAGGTAGCCATAAATCTCTTTATCACCCATCTTCTTTTCGTCGATGACATATTGATCTTTACAAATGGAAATTCCAGTGAATTAAAGGAGATAAAATGTATCTTTGATCTTTTTCTTAAAGCTACAGGAATGCAGATAAATTCTATGAAATCACAAGTTTGTTTAGCAGATGTGGACAGAAGGGAAAGGAGCCTTATAGCTGATCTTTTTCCGTTTCCTAGCCAATCCTTGGATGCTCCTTTCAAATATTTGGGGTTTTGGCTAAAACCTGTCGCCTACAGAAAAGCAGATTGGAACTGGATCATAGCAAAAATTGAAGCTAGAATATCACACTGGAGCTTTAGATGGCTATCCAGAGCTGGTAGGCTAACTCTCATCAAGTCGGTCTTGCTAGCCATTCCGGTTTACTGGGCCGCTCTAACTTGGATTCCTAAAGGAGTAATGGAGAAAATCAGGAGAATTTGTTGCAGATTTCTTTGGGCTGGTTCTAAGGAATTCTCTGGTTTACCGTGGGTGGCTTGGGACAAAGTGGCCAGATCAAAAGAATGGGGAGGTTGGGGGATCAAAAGACTTCCCGAGTTCAGCACCTCTTTAGCTGCAAAGTCTGGCTGGAGGCTTATAACCACAGAAAATCTATGGACAAGGGTGATCAAAAGGAAGTATATCGATCCAACGCCCTTGGAAGATTGGATCCGGAGTCAAAACAAGAAGGCTAAAAACTCATCTGTAATTTGGAAGGCCACAGTGGATGCTTTCTCAGTGATTGAGCAAGGTTTAGCTTGGAAAGTGGGAGATGGTAGACATATCAGGATCGGTAGAGACCCTTGGATCGGGTGCAACGAAGCATTCGCCTTATCTCCTGGGCTTCTTCTACATCTTGATTCCAAAGATATCACCTCATTAAATCAGGTGGCAAGAGTTGGGCAGTTTTCCATTTGGGGCCAGGCCTGGAAGGATGATGAAGAATTAGGGCTAAATATCAGATGGAAGAATGAATGGACAGGTTTTATAAAAGAATTAAAACGATCCAATGTTAGGATCAAGGAGGAACCTGATAGGTTAATGTGGGCTCACAGCAAATCGGGGGGATATTCACCAAAGGAGGGCTACTCTTATCTTCTGGGAAAGAAAGGTTGGGATGCTCCGGAATGGTGGTCCAAAGCATTATGGAAACTTAAAAGCCCAGCAAAATCAAAGCTCTTCCTATGGTGTATTCTAAAAAAGAAGGCTCCGACATGGGAAATCCTCCAATCTAGGTTTCTAGTTGGCCCAGGGCGTTGCCCCCTGTGTAAGGATAATGAGGAAACTTTAAATCATCTTTTCATCTCCTGTCCCTTCTCACGGCAGATCTGGGCGGAGGTCACTGGGCTTCTCAAGGTCATTGCACATTGGGGAAATGAGCCTCTAGACGAATCCTGGAGGAAGTGGTGGTATACATACTCAGAGGGGAATATGCGGAACCTTCCGATTATCTTCTGCTGGGGTGTGTGGCTCGTGAGAAATAAGAGCCTGTTCCAGGACCAAATTACTCCGCCTTCCGCTATCGCCTCTAATATCGCAGCCATCTATCATACTCTGCCTCCCCCTGAAGCAAAGAAACCCAGAATAAATCAAAACAATCTCATTTTTCAGGAGGACATCCCTTGTGGCTTCTTCGACGGAGCCTCTCAAAATAATAGGGCTGGCGCAGGCTTGAGTTTACACATCAATTCAGAACACATCCTAAAAGCCTCAGTTGGGTTGGGCCCAGGAACCAACAATTTTGCAGAACTATCCTCTTTGCGCCTTCTTCTTTGCTGGCTTCAACACAGACACATCAACACAATTCAGTTATTTGGGGACTCTCTAAACGTTATAAATTGGGTCAATGGATCTGCTGCTTGTCAAAATCAAATTCTAGTGACAATTGTTGAAGAGATTTTATTCCTAAAGACTCTCTTTAACAGGTTTTCATTATGTCATATCTACAGGGAAAGGAACGAAGAAGCCGATCAGTTATCTAAGGCAGGTATACTACAGGATCCGGACAGCTGGGCGATAGAAGAAATTTTCCAGGGGCAATCAGTCAGATCAGACTTGCCTCCTTATGATCAGTAGTACTTTCTCAGTATATGCTCCGCCCCGTTTTTGTTGGCTCATATCAGATTTTATATCTCTCTCTGATTGTACTTTCTGTATATATTCCTCCATAGCACTTCTCGTTTTTTCCGGCTATTTATTTCTCGGCTTTCAGTTTATCAAATTTTGTAAATTTTGCTCTTACACAGTGCTGATGGACACTTTTTTCTGACTGTAATGGAGTTGTTTTCCAATATGGAGACTCCAGTTTTTTTTGAACTATTGTAACAAATGGATTCACAACCTCCTCTCGGGAGGTAGACTTTCCCAGTTTCTCAAACAGTAAAAAAGCTCCCTGCGGGTCGAGCTGTGACTGCTTCATTAAGCCCTGCGCGGCTTAAGAACTACTGGATCAAAACTTTTATTATTATAATAAATACTGCTTTTTTCCCTGGAAAAAAAAATATCAATCAATTCAATTCTTTTATCCTTAATAACAAAAAATAATATAAATAGATGAATGGCACTTTCACTAATTATAAGAATGATATTTAGCTTAATATTAGTAGAGTTTGTTTGTGCCTCTAAATGCACTCCACGCATCTAAGTGCCTCTAAAACAAAGGGAAACACAGTGTTGATACTTGCTTGACAATTTCAAGCGACAATTCCTCAATGGAGGCTACATGCAGCAATCATGTATATAACATTAAATTTTTGTATTTGCAATGCAGTATCGTTAAGTTTGTTGAGCTTCTTCAATCTCCAACCAAACTTTCACCCAAAGAAAGTTATTTGTAAGTATCATGTGTATACTATAAAACTTGTATGTCTACAATGCAACACCCTTGAGTCACTCACTGATATCCAAATTCATGGACTAAACAAAGCAATGTTTCTAGTTACAACCTTAGCATACCTATAATTTACTATGAGTTGATTTTGTGTTATAATAGTTTTTCTCACTTGTGTATATAAACACCTATTTTCCATCCCATATTTTCATGCTTGGGAAATGTATTTTCACTGGTGTCTCACTATTATTAAAAAAAAAAATCTCTCTTTACTAGTAACTCAAAACTACTAACATAAAAATCTATCTAAAAAAGTTTTTAGCTTCTAGCTCCAACAACCAAATCTTTAAATTTGAACATTATTATTTAATCTCAACTTTGATTCCACAACGTGGTATGTTGAATTAAATTACGTTTCCACAACATGGCAGGTTGAATTAAATTATGTTTCCACAACATGGTATGCTGAATTAAATTACGTTAATAGCCAAACTGCTATCATTAAAAATCGCCAAAAAGTTATAATGGGGAATTGTTATAAAAAGATTTGTACGAGACAAATATATACTATTTATTTTTTTGGTTCAAGCTCAATGAATATAAATTTCATGTTATTTATTTTTTTGGTTCAAGCTTAATTAATACAAATTTTATGTTTTATTATATTCAAAAAAAATGATCTAGTTTTTAGAATTAATTATGTCAATAAGCATTTCGGTATAGGGTTTCTAGAATTTTAATTTAATTATCAATAATTATTAGGTGGATGGTTGGAATTTAACTTCATGGAATATTTAGTAATAGTGAGAATTAAGGTTGAGATTTATTGGAAAAGTAGTTGTCCCCTTTTTGCTTTTTGCTTTAATTAAAAAAATGGCACATTCATCAGTGTCATTAAACTCTTATTGCATATTGTTTCTTTATTATGTTTTGCTTGTTACATGTTTTGTTTGTTTTGTTTTGTTTTTTTCTTTTTCTTTTTTTGTTTAGGTTGAGCCTAGGTCGGGCCTAGCCTGTTTATTGGATGGAAGAAGTAATGGTCAACCCAAAATGGGATGCTTGTTACCCGGATTGTGCAAGGATCAATGAAGCCTAAATGCCCCTTCGGAAGTTTAATTCCCTCAAAGTGGCTTCCATCCTCAACCACTCCCTATGAGGTTTGAACCTGCTGTGTCAGTCTTTGCAGCCTTCCTCCAGTAATCAAACATGCTCTTACAAAGTGATTTTAAGGTGTCAAGGTCAAATTTTGTCATTTCAGTGAGTCTTCAAGTAAAATTTGGTCCTTGGGTATTAGGTCTAGGGTTTGTTTTCACCCCTTTCAAAGTTGTCCAAATGTCGGTCCATGTCATCATTCAGCTGAGTGTACCATCATTCAGAGGGTTGTCATCATCATGTTAGGTTCCAATTGGTCATTTTACACCTTGTTCATGCTTCAGTTGTGCCTAGGCAAAGTTCATTTCCCTCTCCTAGGGTTTTGAAGCTAATTTCTCCTGGATGGTCAAATCATCAACAAAACTTGTATCCAAATGTTCATACACCTTACCCTATCCTTAATGTCCCTTATTAAACACTTCTCATCACTGAGATCCCCCAAATTCCTCATTTTTGCACAAACCCTAGTTTATTGCTACAACTTGACAATTTTCTAGACTAGGCCTGTGTTTTTCCCTTTTGGACCCCTTCCCCTCACTCAATCTTTGAAATTCCATTTTCCCCTACTTCCTAGCATCCCTCCCTACTTCCCAAAATTTTCTCAAGAATTTAGAAACCCTTTATCCCCTTCATTTCACTTCATTTCGACAAATCCCCTCTTCCACACATCGGGATAGGTTTTACTCCAATGATGTTTCTGAGTAATAAAAAATGAATTTGGGAAAACTAAGAGAGGTTTTTTTCCACAATAGTCCAAGGAAGAAAAACCTCCTTCAATTTTTACACAGGTGTCATGGTTCTAGAGAAATGTCAAAAATACAGTTGCCTCGGGAGACTTGATGCACCTTTGAAGTGACCTTGGGAAAATTAAGTTTTTTCTTAGATTCGTTGGCCAAATGACTTGATCGATGAGTCAAAGGGTAACTACACACAAAGATATTTCGAATGAGCTATCATGAGCTCAATTTGGAGTTGAGGAAGCCCTTCAAAAGTTGACTGCAACAGCACTCTGCCTTTAGGCAGCCTCATTTTGCACATTTTGACCAGTCTTGGGAGATTTGATTTTTGGCAGGGCAAATGAACTACAAATTGAACAATTATGGTTGGGTTGGAAAGTAGACTCAAATACCTTCCCAACGAGCTATCCTGCGCCCAATTTGGACACCAGGAAAGCCTCTAAAAGTCTTCTGGAAAAAGTGCGATGCACTGGGCAGGAGGCGCAGCGCATTGGTGAGGCGCGGCGCACAGGGCCTCAGAACTCAGTGTATTTTTGCACAGGCATGGCGCATTGGGCTGGATGCACGGCGCACACAGCCAGAGAACCCAAAAACTTCCAGGATTCGCCCAAATCGCCAAAAATCACATGGCTTTGCTTTGTGACAAGTAGGTAGACCCTCCATCATTGTTTTTTATCCAAGTTTGGTGCTATATCATGGTGGTTAATGAATGGTAATTGTTCAACAAAAATCAAACCCTACCATTTGAAATTCCAAGAAACTTGCTGCCTAGGGTTTGATTAACTATTTGCTACCAAGTTTATCATTCCTCCATCACTCCCTTCTCCCATTTGTCCCTTGATTTCATCCCTAAGTTCCCCTACCCCCTAAATTCACTAATCCTCTATCCCAAGTTTCCTTTCCCAAAATCCCAATTGTAAATCCCCAAACCCTAATCTTATACAAAAATCCCAAAACATCCCACATTTCCCTAAACTAAAATCTATCCCAAACAGTCCCTTAATTCTCCACTATTTTTCCCTCCCCTTACAGTCCCTCATTTCATTGTTTTCCCTTGGTGACAAAACAAAAGGTCAAACACATCAGCATCTACAGCTCCAAAACAGTTCATTCACTAGCAATGATGGCATATGATTCTTCATATGAGTATGAGGAGGAGACCCTCAGTGACTCACCAACAGGGGTACATGCACCCAGGAGGCCTCATAGAGGTGGCAAAACAGTCGTGAAGACCGACAGGCTGCTCAAAGAAGCCTAAATGAGATGACACCCATTCAGCAGGAGATAGAGGCTGATCGAGGGATTTGGCTCGAGAGGATCAACATTCATCTTGAGAGGCTATTGGCGAAATCAAGCAAGGACAAGGACATGCTCAGGCACATGAAAAACCATTATTGGGCACGAAATCATGTTTGCAAAGCGAGGATCAAAATCCTGAAGGCAAGACTAAGGAAAGCACTAAAACGACGCAAAAGGCATGATAGACTTCAAATCTTGGTTGAGGCTTCCTTGGCCCATCACAACACTTGATAAAGATGACTCAGCCCAAATTTCAAGAAATTTGGAGCAATTTTTGTATTTTTGAAAAATTTTGGCATAAAAAACAAGGTTTTCCTCCCTATGCGTCGCGCCACATGGCACTCACTTTCGCTAGAGGGCTCCAAATCCAAAAAACTTTGCATTTCTAGATTTTTCATGATAAATTATGTTTTCCTACCTATGGCCAAGAAATTTGGGCAGGTTTTGAGCCCTCAAAAGGTCAAAAAACACTCAAAAAATGACCTCACTGCCCCTATTTTGACACACAGGAAGCAGTCTTGGGAGATTGGATATTTGGAGGGGCAAATGGACACCAAATCTAGAAATTCCACTTGGGTTGGAAAGTAGACAGGTAGGGATTTCCAACGAGCTATCATGAGCTAAATTTGGACTTCGAGAAGTGCCTCAAAATCAGCTCCAAAGTGGCGTGACGCATAGAGAATTTGGGCGCGGCGCATAGAGAAATTTGGCCTCATTTTCACTCTTCAGCTCAGAAATTCGCCCAATTTTGACTAGTTTTACTTTTTGATGTAACTATTGATCTACCATGATGTAATTTGATGACCATGATGTAATATTGGCACATTTTTACTTGTTCTAGAGGATTCATTCACTAAAAAGTGAAAATTAAATGAATGAATCAGTTTCCTAGCATATAGGGGCAAGTTGTTTGATTGCCTAGATTTCAGTGCCTTGTTTAGAATTGGTTGAAACAACTCCTAGAATGATGAGCTCGACCCCTAGAGGCAAGGGAATGGGTTTGGCTTGTCTATATTATGTAATTTCTAAGTCATTTTCATGGTTGGACACTTGGGATTGCTTGGCACTCCATTGTACATTTGATTTCTGCATTTTTGGCAAAGGAAAGACCAGGGTTTTGCAGCACTTGTTGGGATCCTTGTGGCTCTGTGTTTTGATGGTGTTTTTCTTCATGCAAGTGTAAGTTCATTGATGTTTTATGTATGCCATTTCCCTTCTCTTTGCTTCTGAAATTAAACAAATTGAGTGACAAAGATAGAATTCATGAGTTTGTTGTGCTCTGCCTTAAAATTTGTTTAGTTTTCAATGTTTTCTTTAGTTTGAAGAGGATTCTTGGTACCCTCTTGCCCTCTTCAGCTCCTCAGCAGTATTTTTCCATCCATTCATTTAATCTAAAGCATCAAAACTACTGCCTACCTTGCCCCAACCAGAACTCTGCAAAAATTTGGCCTCATCCCCGGACCCAAATTTGCCTTTCCCTTTTTTCCAACAAAACCCCCCAAAAATCAAATTAAATCCTTGCACTTCATACCTAGCCTAAAATTAGTTTGTATTTCAGTCATCTCAAGCCCCATCGATTATCTTTTGCTGAGATTGACCCGGAGAGAGCCCTCTCCTGTCCTCGTAGGGCTAGCTACGAGGTTGAGCGTGGTTTGATGTGGACCTAGAACCTTGCCTTTTCAGCCTGAGGCAAATCTAGGCCCTAATAGAACCTGTGACTTGGTGGGTACTAAACCCCACACAAGCCAACTAATCTACACCTCATGGGTTTATATATATATTGTAATTAATAATAATAATAATAATTTAAAATAAAAGCTATAATTTGGTTTTTTTTTTTTTGCCAATGTAAGAGGTATCATAAGGTAAGTGTCTTAATGCCTACTGTGAATTGATGCTTATCATTTTTTATTAGCCATTTAATTTATATGGCTGCACTAGTATTATTGTTATTCATATAACATGTGTAAATTGTGCTACTTACAATTAAGATATATGTGGGCTTCTGTGAGTGCATGTAAAAGCTCTAAGTTTGAATATGTGATATTAATTTTTAAACATAAGGTATTAGAAAGATTATAGAAATGCAATTGAAATGCAAGTTTGTCTTGAGTAATAATATGCATTATGACAATAGTTTTATTGTTTTATCTCCCTTAGAGAGAAGAGTATGCCTCTGAGCTAGAAACACCATGGAAAAACTTCAAATTGCAAAGAATTTTACAAAGAATTGTCAAAAGGAAACTTCAGAAGATATAAGTAGAAATGTAGGAAAGACATAAACTTCCAATTATAGAATGTTGAAGCATTTAGGGTTCTCAAGCAATGAATGAGGCAACCAAATGATCAATAAGTTAACGAAAATACCAAATATCAAAATCAATATGATTACTATGGTGATAATCATTATAGGTAATTGCATTTTGAGTTATTATAGTGCACTAAACATCCTATAATGAGTAGATGCACGCTTATTTTAAATAAACCATTTATTATTGATTAAATATTTGCCTCAATTTATAATGTTGTTTGACATCTAGATTTGTTTCATTCATTTTTCTAAACCATTGTTAAGGGGTTTAGTCAAGTTGTTGAAAGTTATTTTAAAAAGTCCACATATTGACATTACCTATATGGTTGAAAAATAGATAAAGAAATGTAAAATAATATTGTTGCACATTAAAAAGGTTGGTTGGAGCGGGACGGGTGATCTTATGCCTTGATTAACAATCTGGGACTGGCGACTAGGTACTTCAACAAACAACCAGGCTAAATTCTTGGCTCTTTCGAAAGGATTGGAGCTTGCCATTAACAAAGGCATAAGGAAAATGGCGATTTTAGGGGATTCGATGATCGTCATAAGGTAATTTTTAAAATCAAAGTCTGAGAAAGTTTCTTCCAACTCTATAATGGTGAACAAGTTTGCATTGCAATTGCAGAAATTTGAAGAGACTGTCATCTTCCACATCCATAGGAATCTAATGAGGAGGCAAATAAACTTGTCAATCATGGGGCATTGTTAAGGCAAGGAATATTGGAATTTAATCAAGCCCACAATTCTCCCCTTTTCCATGAATGACATTTTTTTGGTATTAATTATTTTGGTTGACCAATTTGGTCGCACCTTGAATAGTGGGCAATATATTGGAATGGAACGTCTTGTGTTAAATGGAAGACCCATACCCAAGTTTATTACACTTGGTGTGGATTACAACCAGACTTTAGAGCATCGAGAATGGATTTACTTCTCATCCAACCTCTCGTCGTCAAGCATGCGATGAAGGGACAGTTGGGGGTGGATTCAATTCCATTTTTGTTGGAAAATGCAAAGTGGCAACTTATTAAATCAGTTTTCCTTTTCCTTAATTATTGCTTGTGAACTTAGTTATTATTCTTATGTTATTTAGTTATATCTTTTCATCAAACAAATATGAAGAATGAAACAACAACAACATAGGACACACAAATTACGCTCTCGGCCAGGGAAAACCCCTCCAAGGGGAAAACCTTAAAAACTCTTGTCTTCTTATAGAATATGCTTCAATTGAGACACAAAGACCCAAACCCTAAATCAAGTCCTTCTCCAAGTACCAAGTCAACCATCCAACATTGAGTATTTTCTTGATTTTGCACCAACCAACTTCAACCTGCAACTTCGACATGCCAACTTCAATACTACTACTTGGATCTTGCAATTTCAACCTTGCAACTTTTGTGGAAACCTTAATTTAGCCTCCTTCTTAGAGCTTCCTAGAGCAAGACAACTTTTCCCAAGGTCAATGAGGTCAAGGTAGGGTATTCTTCCTTCCAGCTACAAGGTTTCACACTTCGGCCTCCTTATACAACACCAGAAACCTTATAACTTTGCATGTGTGAGAGAGATAGAGCCCAAAAACAAGATATTTCATCCTTCCTTCTTCTCCTAGACCTTTTCTCTTCTTTTTTACTTCTCCCATCTTCAGATCGAACTTATTTCTTGGTAGATCGAACTTGTGGATGAGTAAGTTCCAAACAAGGTTGAATTGCTTCTTTATATAGCCTTCTCAAGGGGTCGAATTCCCTCCTTTAGGCTGACTTGTAACTGTTAGTGCCAACTTATACTTTTAGAGTTTCCAGTACTTTCTAGACTAAAAAATAATTATTTTTACAATTATATTTTTCTCAGAAGGGTCTTATAAACATGATGTTGACTCCTTTGACTCTTGAAAACAAATCCTAAGACCTAACAAACCCTAGAAGCATGAAGAACATGCTTTTACCTAAAAGACCATCAATAAAGAGCATGAAACCCATGCTTTAATAATAATAACTTTTTATTTTCTTCTCTTGTTTGTTACATAGGATACATATTGAAATGAGTACAACAACAATTGTGAAGACCGAACTAGTTATATTTTCAACACTCCCTCTTAACTAGGGAGGTATTCATAATTGTGCAACTAGTACAACATCACCCTCAAATTGAAGAGTCGAATTGATAAGCCATATTATAAGTATCATCATCATGAGCAACACTCTCTCTAAAGCCTAACTAGACAAGTTCTACTTTATTAAAGAGCGTTATGTTGAGAGGCTTTATGTGTGATACCGCACTACCTCTACAAGGCACATACCCCATCTGGATGTCCACAAGGTATGTCCTTTTAGGAATATTCTTATCTTAGATCTCCATACCTGAGTCCTCAAAGAATATTGGTCCTCTTCAACCACTCTTCTCTTGAATGCTTGTCTCGTTCTCAAAGAGTATCGGTACCTTTCCTTTCTTGGATGCTTTATCCTCAAGGAAGCCACAAATGCTTTTCCAATCCTCCGTCATTCTCTTTCCATCACATGAAGAAGAGAATGCACATGTGATGTCCAACATCACTCCCTCTCAACCAAAGAAGATATGCCTATTTTCCCTTTTGATTGGAGAATAGATCCCTACTCTTGTTTGAAGGAGACTCTTTTGCTCCCTCTCAAATCCAGAAGAGATTCATGAATTCCTTTCAAACTAGGAATTCAACACCACAAGCCTTGTAGTTTGTCTTCATGAGTGTATCATCTACTTGATATTCATAGCTACATGGCTCCCTCTTTCTTTTACATTTCTTGCATCGAGTTTGCTTTTCTTTCGAGGTATCATGGAGCCATCTCCACTCTGTGATCTTGTGACAAGATCTAGGTCACCTCTCTTGCTCATCACTTTCATCTTTGACTTGAAGGCATTGTATTGAGCCTTTCCTAACTTCAAGTTGATCATAGCTTCCTTATGAAAGTAATCTCCTTTGGCCTTTAGGTTATCTTCTCACACTACTACCTTCATGATGAACATATCTTAACTTTATAGTTTCTAGGTACCATATATTGAGCTTTCCTCAATATTCTTCATCCATACCGTTGAAATTGCCTCAATTATCATCATGTAATCCTACAACATTTTTCCAGGTAGCAAAATAATGTATTAACTAGATAACCAACAATTCAAATTATGCTTACCTCATCATGATGACCTTTTAGTACCATCAACATCCTCATCGACCATCTCCATTTGAAACTTCCTTCATGCATCAAAGTGCCCAAGGATCGAACTTGATTACCAAGTTAAAACTTGTCTTCCAAAGATTATATTGGATGTTAATCAATGTTGTATATTCTAGAGAAAGTATTAATTCTATGTTCATCCTAGAGTGAGTCAAATTCTTCTCTTTCAAGCATCATATTATATACTCAAGTATATTTTATGACCAACTTTCCTTTCATAAGATTCTATGCATATGAATCTTATCCAAAAATTTACATCCAACATGCGTTCCTATGCTTTCACCCAATCATCTAGTTATTTGTCCTAAAGTGAGCTTGTAACATGACCCATTGCATTCTTTCATCCCTTTACCAGTATTGATCCCGCATTACATGGAATGTATACTAACATTGTCATGATGCTTTTCCCAAGGACCTTCCAAAATGATGGTCTTTCCTGAATCATGATGATTTAACTAAGCAGGATGACAACTTCTAACATAATGTTAGATAATACCTAGATGAACATTATGCAAAAAGAGTTTGTCTATCCATCTATCTAGATGATCTCTACAAAGCAACTTAATCATGTAAATTCTAGATATGCTATTATCATATGTTTGTCCCTATGATGTTATACATAATCATATTATCTAAAGGAAAGAGCATTTTATGTAGCTTCCAAACATAGTGCCTTCTTTAATAGTAAATACATTTCACTTCTTCCTTATTCAGCTTCTTTTTCGATTCTCTCACTACCTCGGCTACATGAGCTTCACTTATTTCCTTTCTCTTGTTGATTTGTAGGCTTGGACAGTCCCTCTTAAAGTGTTCAAACTCATTGCACTTACAACATTGAACCTTGGACATGTCTTCCTTCTTTGACTTTCCAAACTTTCCTTTCTTCAACTTCTTGACTCAGGATAGAAAGGCTTGAGACTGCTCATCTGATCCAATGTCATATTTTACCTTGATCCTTGATTCTTCCAATATGCATTGAGCCCAGAACTTGTCAAAGGGAGTTGAATATTTCTTGGAGTAGATGCATGTTGCAAAGTTGCTCCATTCTAGTGGCAATGCATTTAGCACATAGAAGGTCACTTTCGGATCAAAAATTGTTTTCCCAAGCCCTTGTAGATGGTCTCTTAGCTAAGAGAATTTCACAAGAAAGGATGACATATCCTCATCCTTTGATTTCTTCATTCTATATAACTTATTCCGCAAAGACCTCTTTTGTCCTGATGTACTTACAGAGTACAAGTTCACTAGCTTGTCATACATAGCCTTAGAAGTTTTCAAGTTTGCAACAAATGGAATAAGAGAATCTTTAATGGATTCAACTATGATACTTTGAGTTGTTACTTCCCCTTTCTTGTACTTTGTTAGTTCTTGTTTCTTGTCTTTGTTAGGTTCAATAATTTGCTCGGTAACATACTCCATTACTTCTTGTTTTGTGAGTATTAAGTCAACCCTTTTCTTCCATGCTAGTTAATTTGATGCTCCAATAAGCTTATTCCTCTCCTTGCAGAAAGAATCCATATGACATTTACATTCAGACACGATATAATAATGTGGTACTTACTTGATGACCAAGATTCTCCTTGATGATGTCTTCAAGATCTTTGAAGAGACTTTAATAATGCCCTTGAAGGATGTTCCCTATGATTCCTCCAACAAAAACTTCCCAGATCCTTCGATGCTTCCTTCAAATATGCTTTCCAAATAGATATTCTTTCTCCTTCTAATTTTCCTTTGATGTAGTCTTGATCTTTTTTAGTGTAGAAACCCTCCTTCTCGATTAATAGGTCTTCTATTTATGAGTTTTTAACTCGATCCTTCAAGAGAAAATCCTTCTTGGAGTCTTCTTAATCAAGATTTCCTTAAGAGTTTCCTTTTTCCTTCCCCTTAACAATCAACCTCTTCTGGTGTCCTTCCAGATGCCTTCTCTTGTTCACCTTAGCTCTGATACCATGTTGGAAAATGCAAAGTGACAACTTATTAAATCAATTTTCCTTTTCCTCAATATTTTATTATGAATTTAGTTATTCTTGATATGTTATTTAGTTAGATCTATTCATCAAATAAATATCACGAATGAAACAACAACAACAAAGGACACAAAAATTAGGCTCTCAGACAAGGCAAAACCCCTCCAAGGGGAAAACCTGGAAAACTCTTCTCTTCTTATAGAAATTGCTTCAATTGAGACACAAAGACCTGAACCCTAGATCAAGTACTTCTCCAAGTACCAAGTCAGCCCTCCAACAAGTCTTTCCCTGATTCTACACCAACCAACTTCAACCTGCAATTTCGACCTGCCAGCTTCAATACTGCAACTCGTACTGATACTTTGATCCTGTAATTTCAACCTCGCAGCTTTTGTGGAAACCCTAATTCAACCTACTTCTTAGACCTTCCCAGAGCAAGACAACTCTTCCCAAGGTAAATGAGGTCAAGGTAGGGTATTCTTCCTTCCAGCTACAAGGTTTTGCACATTATCCTCCTGTAACTCAGATCTGCAACTTTGACCTCCTTTTGTAGCACCAGAAACCCTAGAACTTTGAACGTGTGAGAGAGATAAAACCCATAAATAAGATATTTCGTCCTTCTTTCTTCTCCTAGACCTTCGCTCTTGTTTTCTGCTTCTTCCAGTTTCAAATCGAACTTCTTTCTTGGTAAATCAAACTTGTGGGTGAGTGAGTTCCAAATGAGGTCGAATTGCTTCTTTAAATATCCTTCTCAAAAAGTTGAATTCCCTCCTTTAGGCCAACTTGTACTTTTGGAGTTTCCAAAATTTTCTAGACTAAAAAATAATTCTTTTTACAATTACATTTTGCCTATAAGGGTCTTATAAACATGATGTTGACTCTTTTGACTCGTGGCAATAAATCTTAAGACCTAACAAACCCTAGAAGCATGAAGAACGTGTTTTTACCTAGAAGACCATCAATAAAGAGCATGAAATGTTGAGATGTTGATATATATGCAAGAGCTCTTTATAATTTCCTCCCTAGTTGTCCTGTGGATTTCACTATGGTCCAGCACGATGAGCTTGGAATGACAAGACCCGTCTTTCCCTTGGGAGTTTGTTGTAGAGAAATATTTGGAACGATGGAAGCAATCAATGGAAAACATGTTTAAAGTGCTAATGGGCATGATTGAAATCTCTAACTAAAGAATGGAGCTCATGGAAAGGAAAAGGAGGTCAGGTTCAAACTGTTGGAGAAGCGTTGCGAGTGGCTTCAAGTTAAAATGGATAAAAATTTAGCAAGTTTGGATGCAAACTATTAATTATGAAGCTTCATTCCAATGGTGTTGCCCCGTTTGTTAACAACTATGGAATTACGCTGCGAAAAGTGAAGCATGGTGACAATGAGTTGGCGGCAGAGGTCAAAGAAGGAAATATGCATGGCAAAGGCACATCCCGAAGCTCTGAAAAGAAATTGGTATCTGCGAAAGAAGTTGGGCTGCTCGGGGTATTTTAAATTTTATATGTTTCTATGTATTGCAAATATGCACTTTTTTGGGGAAAATTTTGCAAAATATATGGAATATTTCAATATAAAATTGTAGTTTAGAAAGCCCACAAAAGCAAGAAAATTACTTTGCAGTTATATTGGAAAATCGCAGTTGCAATCAATAAATTATGTAAATGGTTTTGGATATATATATATATATATATATATATAGAGAGAGAGAGAGAGAGAGAGAGAGAGAGAGAGAGAGAGAGAGAGAGATATCTCTCTCTCTATATATATATATATCTCTCTCTATATATATATATATCAACAACTAAGCATAAAAATGTAAACATTTATTGTTAGCTTTATTGAGCCGAGAGGCTCATTCTACATCCCAGTATGAAAAAGATGTGTAAGTATGTCTGTGTTCAACTTGGAGTTGACACATGTCCATATATATATATATATATATCACTAAGGAGAAGTGGTAAAAATATTTCACCCACTCTCAACCATAAATAAAATATTTCACGTCAGATATAATAAAAAAATTAAAAATGAATATATATGTTTGGCTTGTTTAATTAAATTTATAATAAACATCAATAATCTCACTCTAAGTGCCTATAATAAGGAGAAGTGGCAAAAACATTTCATTCTCACTCTCAACTATAAATAAAACATTTGGATGTTCATATGAAACAACATAATCTTATATTAACTTTATAGAAAAACAAAGTAGTTAAAAGTTAAGAAAGCGCTATATATACAATATATATAAAGCAATTGAAAAATAAATAAATAAAATTATATTTAAAACATTTTTAACAATCTCACTATTTTATGCCCAAATAAAATTTCATCAATTTTATACATTCAAAAATACAACATAAACAATGAAAAATTACAAGTGGTATATATATATATATAAAGGATCAAATATGTGAAGGTACAAACATCTTATTCAAATTTTTCATTCCAAAAAAAATTTCACCTCAAAAAATTTGATCTCCCTACTCTCTAGCTAAATCCATAATTAAAATAAATCTTATTAATCTATAATTATATTAAATAACATAATCATTTTATTTTTATTTTATATATATATATAATCCATCCACACTGCCACATCATTGTTGGCTCATATACATTGCAATCACGACAATATTATCTCAGGTTGAATAACGATACATTACACTAAAAGTCAAGTTAAATTAAAAAACTAAACAAAGAAAAAGTAAGTGATACTTTATAACATTAAAAAGTCAATATCAAAATATTTTATTTTGAAAAAATCAAAAGCATGACTTTACATAATTTAAGAAATAAATATTTATAAAAGATATAATAATATATATACACAAAAGATATAATAATATATATACACACTAAACATTAGAAACAAAGTATTATTTAATTGATAAAAATGAAAATGAATGATGGCAAGTAATCTTAATGAAAACACAATTTTAGAAATATAAAATACGAAACCAATAAAAATAATTAGAAATATAAAATACTAAACCAATAAAAATAATTAAAACGAATGATGACCAGAAATCCTTATCAAAAATATAATTTTAAAATATTAAACAAATAGAAACACAATGTTTTTTTTTTTTTAATTATATGGTGAATTGGTAACTGCCAGTCCTAATCTACGGGAGACTTAGGATCAATCCTCGTAGCTGCTTCTATAACACCAGGAGTACATCCAACTACCTGCAAGTCGATATACTAAGATCCTATGATTTTAGCAAGAGCTAGACTCACGTGCCGCCAAGACCAACGCCATCTTTTTAATAAGTATGAATTATGGAAAGGGTAAGGTAATTTCTTCCAAGTTGATAGTCTAGGTAAAAGAATTATTAACACGATCTTTTTTTAAGCTATATAATAATATTTATGTTATGAAGTAATTGATTTATATTGATATTTTTTGTTTTCTAAAAGACACTTTAAAATTTTATAGACAAGTAGATTGAACATAACTTGTTCTCATGATCTTAGTTTTAGTAAAAAAGATAACAATTAAAAATATTCTAATTATCTTTCCTCGATGGGGTGTCCAATCCATATGACATGTGGTTGTGTGTTGGAGCGTGGATCCAGATGAGCCTCCATGCGCAACACGCACGGCATAATGGACGTTGGGACTTGGGCTCCTCCCGCCAGTGTTAGTTAATGTAGAGCATAGGTCGAAGGGTGGCCATTTACAGTTGTTGGGCGATGAAGAGGGAGTGTTGGGTGCAGGAGAGCAGTGAGGTATTAGGGTCTTGGCTCAAGCGAAGGCTTGGGGCGATGGTGCAGGACGAGTTTGGGGTAAAAGTGTATGTGGGGGACTGGAACCTGCAAGCACTTTGGTCGTGCGATCTGGGAGAGAACTAGAATAGTCGATGCGACAAGAATTGCAGTCCCGGGGTTGGAGTGTGTGGGTGGTGGGTTTTTGCTTCCCCTACCTCACTCTGGGTCTACTTCAGGAAAGGGATTGCACCTCTGGAGAGGCAGTTTGGCAAAGAATTTGGGTCGTGGCTCTTCCCCTGGAGCGGATTGTCCAACTTTGAGACCGACAACGCACCCCCCAGCTCGCCGAGAGACAATGGGGAGTAGCACGGGAATTGCACCAGGTATTCAGTGAACCCTAATGTCGGGGAGGTAAGCTGTGTATTTTTATGTTTGGTCCATATTAGACTAGTGTGGTGGGTTGCACAGGGCAGCCTGGTTCGTCCTCACTGGTCAGAGGAGGAGTTGACTGCATGTCGAGGCAACGAGGTCAAACTCGTAGAGCGGGGGCTGGTCATCGTATGGAAAACTACCCGTCGCAGGATATGCCCAGTTCAGGCTTGGGGTCGACCAAGAGCCGCCACTCGGATGTAGAGGCAGCCATGTTCCCAGGTCATTCCCAGGTCCACGCAGAGGCCCCGGCCACCCTATACTCTATTGCGGCATTGAACACTCTCCATCTAAGCATGGAAACTCTGAGGGAACAATGTTACGATGATCCGAATGAATTGGTGGCCTGCATCAACGAACTCCAACACACGCAGAATGAACTCTTGGATTCCATAAATTGCCTTCGGTGGCAACTTCCACGGACAAATGACCACCTATGTGCATTGGAGACTCAGGGGGAGCATATTGACTACCACACACATGAGCATGCAACGTTCTTTGTAGCCCCACCATTGTTTCCCCCCAACCCACCCCTGTAATGTGTAATTGTGGAAAATTATCTTCTTGTGCTACTTTTGTTTCGAAAATAACCAATGACACTGGTTGTCTTGGCTTCTTCACAGGCTCAATCTTGTCCAAGCATAACTCTTGTTAGCTCTTAAGCCTGTTATCTTGCCTGGTGTGGCAACAATGATGTACACAAGTGAATTGTTGATGTATGTGCTTTTTAAAATTTTGATAATATAATGCATCTTTTTGACCCACAAAAAAAAAAAACATTATAACTATCTCACCCATTGATAATTACATGCATTGGTGGTGTTGGGCAGACAGAGAAAATTGTGTTCACATATAGCATACTAAGACATATTGAGAGCCATAGAAACATAGTAGAAGTAGACATAGCATAGACAAAAATAAGAAGTCATGCACCATGAAAGACTATTAGTTTAATATAATGATTGGAGAAAGAGCATTGGAGTTGCCTTGGGGTGAATCCTCTGCTGGTGCGTTGATAACAATTCGTGTGTGAGGCTACAATTTGGATCCAAAGTATGAATCCAACACCACAAAGTGTTCCACCCAAGTTAGTCTGGTGACTATATCGTCCAGGTTGTATCTGATGTCCCGGAGGATCCATTTGATCTCCTCTTGTCCTGCAAATAACTGGTAGTGGTTGACTTTCATGTCACATATGACCATGTGAAGCAAAGTCGCTAGTTGACGATGCAGAGCCACTGAGTGGAGAAAATGAAGTCTCCTTTCACGAAATTTTACAGGATCCGTAGGCCATCTAAAGGTGTTGCCATTGTTTTTAAAGTCAGAATAATATGTCTAATCACCAAATTCCTTGGCTTACAAGTGAATGAACTCTTTCCTCACTTCAAGAGGGACAAAGTGAAAGTGGTAAGCCACTGAGTGCCAATCGAATAAACGTCAGCGACAAGAGGTGGATGCTCCTGCAACACCACCCCGACGACTAGGTTGATGCAACCGAGGGGCCATAAGAACAATTGTTTTAAACACACTTGACTAGGATGTCCAAAGTAGGGTGAAACAAGTGGTGTAGACAAACACAATATGTGTGACTAGAAGTCGAACCCAGGTACTACAATGATGGAGAGGTGGTAGTCGTAACTACCCTCCTCCCACACTTACCTAAGCTAACTGGTCCACCAGGGTAAACACGTGACACAGAGTTACTATGATATGATTCAACTCCCCAAGTATAGTTAAGGAAGTGTAATCTACAAACCAAAAACCAAACTGACCTTCCTTTAGAGCTACAGGAACCTAAGAGGCTAACCAATCACTCCAGGTGCCCAAATGTTGAGTTAACTTGCTTTTTGATAGAACTATACCTCTAGTCTCTCCTATGACAATCCCTCCATGTGACTGAAACCCTCTAGTCACTACCACAACAAGGCCTCCATGCAACTGCAGTATTTTTCAGGCAGTTTTCTACCAATGACCTCGAATTTGAGCCACTTTTTCAGGGCTAGGACTCAGACCTCTGACTAGAACTTGATCAAATTCTCAGAAAATGATAAATAACAAGAAGGCAATGCCTCTAATGCGAAACTTGAATAAGGACCTGACTTGACTCATCCTAACCATGAGATGAATTTCGTCAAACACATCATGAACATGTAACTTATAGGTCATAAAAATACACATGAACATAGGGACCTCATAATTATCTAAGAATCGCCAATAAGGTCTAATGCCCTCTCACATTCACTGCATTATCATCTATTAGGTCATTCACTCATTAACATTTTATATACTAACCGAAACATGATGGGAGCCATAACTCAAGATGGTCACAAAAACATACTTATAGGCAGCATATAACCAAATAAATAACAAAGATAGAACAACGATCAAAGCCATATAATAACAAGTACATTTATGCACAGAACATAAGAAGAAATGAGCTCTTATTAACATATGCAAATCTAA
This sequence comes from Pinus tabuliformis, assembly GCA_031772625.1. Classification (NCBI taxonomy): domain Eukaryota; kingdom Viridiplantae; phylum Streptophyta; class Pinopsida; order Pinales; family Pinaceae; genus Pinus; species Pinus tabuliformis. The sequence goes on along the minus strand of CM062809.1, from coordinate 664,975,225 downwards.
ACAGGTCAAGGACTTCCACGTACTTCCCGATCATAGATTCGGCTGAACCAAATCTATCTTTCATCCAATCACCCCCATGCCACATTCCAAGCATGAATGTGGGATCTCATGGAATAACCAAATAAAACCAAACCCAGGTCTTCCATAGGTCAAACCACCTCAACCCTCAACTAGTGATTCCACCTCATGGTAGGACATCACTAACCATCACCAAATCAATCTCTATCATAGTTTTCCAGGGCTCAAGAGAGTTTTTTCCAACCTGACTTCCAGGACTACTAACTCAACCCACAACTGTCATCAGGCTCCAGAGCATTTGTCCAACCAAGGCTTCCAGGACTAGTAACTCAACCCAACAAGGGCTCTAGAATGTTTTTCCAACCAAGGCTTCCAATACTGGTAACTCAACCCAAGCTATTACACGGCTTCCAAAGTGTTTGTCCAACCAAGGCTCTGGGAACTAATAACTCAACCCACAACCAAAGGAACATGAGCACCAACCAAAAAACAAAGATAAAACCCACAACACCATGGCTATCCAGGGAACGACAAGGCTAGGCAAAACCATTTTCAATCCAGACAATCCTCGATGCCAATGACATATCAAAACCAAGATGTGCCATGCATGACAAAACTAGCAAGGAAATCATACATGCAACTCAATACCTGCAAGCAAAACTCGTTGTAACTGTTGATCCTGCCGTCCTCTTGCAATTTCCTACTTTTATTTTTCCTTCTTACTCCAAATCCCAAGTATGCCACACTGCTCCAATAATGCTCCAAGAAACTCTAAGTGTCCAAGAGTATTAGAGAGAGAGAATAGAATGAGAGTTCTAAAGATTGAACTGACAAATATTAACACTGATAAAATTTGTGTATCGATCCTTAGAAGCCTTTTTATTAATGAGGCCTCTATTTTCTTCATTTTCCATTATTTTCGTTCAATTTCCTCCTCACATGCAACTTGTGACCTTTCACCTTCCTTTTCTCCTAATTTTCCATTATTTTCGTAAATAAAATGTCAATAAATGCCTCATGCCTTTCCAAAGCCTTTGGCATTGCCTCTGCCAATTTCCATAGTCATTAATTAATCACAAGTGATCCTTGTCACTATGTTTTTGCTCAACATTCATCTTGGAATACGTGTCCCATGACCTTGGTTATTAGTTTTCCTTTATTAACTTTTTTACATGGATTTTTAACCTGGGGTTGTTACAGACCCCTCCCCCTTAGGGGAACACCATCCTCAGTGTTCAGTGACACCTAGAACCAGCAAGACTGCTAAAAAGCAAAACACATTGCCCATGTATCTTTATAACTTAGCTCGTTGCAACATTTACAATGAACAACCTGTTGAAAGCAAACCAACATAACCAACATGACAACCATACCACTTCTTGGAGCTTTATAACACAACTCATGACGGTATCTACATCCATATACATATATACATATACCAAAATTGTTTTTCCTCAACCGAAAAAACAAGGAAGGATACATAGCCCACATTTGATCATCCATCTCCTGTGTAGCTTCATTGGGCCCAAAGTGCTTCCTCTGCACTTTAACTTTCTCGATTCTGGAGCATGAACATCTTTCTCTGCAAAATGCACTTAGGTTCTGACTAGAATTCTCCTTCTAGCTTCACCCGCAATACAAACCAATCAATAACATGATCACCATCTTTCACATATATTTTAATCAATGAAACAAAGGCAGTGCAAGTCGATATGCCATTGGTCCAATCCTCTCAAGGATCTCGAAAGGCCCACAATATTGAGGTGCCAACTTCGCACATGACCCAATCCTCGAGGATTTCTTCTTGGGCTTGATGCACAAGTACACATGTACCCCAACCTTAAACTCCTTAAACAACTTGTGTCAATCTGCATAACTTTTATTCCTATCCTGTGTTGCCTTTAGATTATTCTCTATTACCAACATTTCCTATTCCATCTCTGTCAACATGTCCGATCCAATCAACACCATGTTCATTGGATCACTCCAACTGATGGGAGTATTACAACTTCACCCATAGAGTGCCTCAAACAGACTCATCATGAGTGACTCCTGATACCCATTTTTGTAAGAAAACTCAACCAGTGGAAGATACTCTTCCCACTTCCGTTGTTGATGCATCACATACATCCTCGACATGTCCTCTAGAATTTTGTTGACCTTCTACGTCTGTTCATTATTTTGTGGATGATAAGTTGTGTTGAAGGCCAACTCTATGCCCAAACCTATAAATAACTCCTTCCAAAACTTGGAAGTGAACTTAACATCCTTGTTTTACACAATTGTAATATGTTACTCCCACATCCACCCAAGTAACCACGCCAACTGGGGTAAACATGAGACGAGAGGCTACTATGATAAGATTCGACCAATCACATATAATCATCCAATACCATCAACAGAACCCTCAGGAGACAAGTCAGCCACTTAGACAGCATGTCCTTGGGTCCCACTGTTGTTCTAGACAATTTAAGGCTCAATCATTCTCATGCTATGGGGAAGGAAATGACCAGAGACCTAAAGTCACTCTCATAGGCTTGCATCCCAGCGACTATGGATGAAACTTGCCAGTTCTATGCCAGCAACTTCGTGGATTGAGCCAATTTTTTCGGGCCCAGAGCCCAGGCCACTACCTAGAATGGTATGAAAGCTTATAATTAAGTAAAGTGCAAGGAAAAAATGATGCAAAAGTAAATAGTTAATCAAGGCCTTAACCAGACCCCTACAGGCCATGACAGGCATTTAATCAAACACATTGACAACATGTAACCTATGGGTGTAATTAACATAATTAAGTGAAGGGATCTCTTACCTATCTGATAATCGCCATGAACCATTGTTTCCTCATGTCTTTTGTTGCCTTATCACTTATTAGGTCATAGACACAATATCCAATCAAATAGAAGCAAAAACATGCTCAGAGGCAAACATAGTTGTTTCCATAGAATGTACATATAACCAACATAATAGGAACATAATTACAATAAACATATCAACCACCAGAATCCATACATACACCGGTACATTTACACACAAAAATCAATGGAATGAATTTCTCATTAATCAATGCAATGAAGCAACTAGAGATGGGACTACCACGTTCCACCCAACCATAGATTGGTTGAGCGAAGTCTATCTTCAACCAATAACCCATGTGCCATATTCAAAGCATGAATTTGGGACTCATAGAACACATCAAAAACACCTATCAATGTGGATTCCATCAGAGTTCTCTGCCTAAACTGTGAGGAATTTGAGTGATTCCTAGTCTCTCAGGCTTTACCGTTCATCCATAGTCCGATCCAAGGATCACTAGGCCCTACACTGAGACATACTCTCCAGGATTTACAGTGTATTCCATCTTGAAATCGCTAGGCCCAACAAAGATAAAATCCACCTCTTGGCTTTGCTGTATATCCCACCATTCACCGACAAGGATTCCTAGGCCCAACGAGGCACACAATCTAGCTTTACTGCAACCCACAGTCTGGTTCAAGGGCTACTAGGTAAGTGGCTTCGTGCATCCTCAGTCTAGTTCAAGGACCATTACCACCATGTGTTTGTCCATTCGGAGATCCACCCCACTCATCTTCGAATCCAATCCGGCCATCCCACATAAACTACATGAGAGAAACCATCTCATCAAAGCTGTCAGGAAATGACAAGGCTAGGGTGAAAATACTATCACACCTGGAAAAACCCATGCCATGGTAGAAAAGAAACACATGAAATCCCATGCATACCAAATATAGCAAGGAAAATACACATGCAAGTCAAGCCCTGCAACGAAGCCTGTTGTAGCTACTTGATCCCGCCTTTCCCTACTTGATCTTTGCTTCCTCTTGCCTTCTTTGCCTTTCTTTCTCCAATGCTAAAGTGCTCTAAGAAAACAGAGAGAGAGAATAAGGAAAGAGCTCCAAAGCTAAACTGACAAAAGGTTACGAACTGATCCTTAGAAGCCTTTTATGAATGATGCCTCTATTTTCTTTATTTTCCATTATTTCCTTTCATTTTCCTCCTCACATGCAACCTGTGACCTTTCGCCTTCCTTTTCTCCTAATTTCCATTATTTCATAAATAAATGTGCCAAAAATGCCTTTTAATGCCTTAGCCATTTCCTTTGCCAATTTCCTTAGCCATAAACAATCAAATGAACACCCCCTAGGATGTCTTGCCAAACATTAAGCTTGGAATACATGTCCCATCATTCATGGTATTTATATATTTTTACATGGAATTTTCACCAGGGCTGTTACAGAACCCTCCCCCTTGGGGGAACTGTAGAGCCTCTAACTTGCACCTCATCATCCATTATTACCTACTGTTTTTCCTCACTTATCCCTCTCTTTTGCCTCATTTTCCTTGTAAACCTACCCAGATCATTACATTAGATGTCTTTAAGCATGATCAAGTGAACTTTGCTAATGTGTGACTGTTTTGTTTAGATTTTGACATATTTACAGAGATTCCGCAGTTGTCTGGCAATTCCGCAGCCATTCAGCGATTCCGCAGCCATCTGATGATTCCGAAGCCTTTTTGTTAATCTCAAGGTTCCACGTGTCATTTTGCAAAACGAACCACATGGGCACGTGGGAATAAAGGTGCTCGAGGTTCCTGTGCTATTGGTTCGGCCAGCCACATCATCTACACCTCCAGTCAACGAGGGTCAAGCCACGGTCAACAAAGGCAGCTTAACGGTGATGCGTAAGCTGTTGGGTCACGTCAGTGCAAACGGTGATTTGTCCGTGTTACGCAGGTTGTGGGGGACATAATCCAACTCTGGATTCAATTCCCATGACGACCAGAACCTCCAGCTCATCCACGAGGCTTATGACGTGTTGCTGAACCTTTATTACGCATGACAGATTAGTTATTTTTCAGTTTTAGCTTTACGCATTAGGCCATCTTTCAGATGCCTATAAAAACTTGCGTCTGCGTACGCTTAATGTTACTTTTTAGTTGCTTTGTTTTATGAACTTGTTATAATTTTAGTGCATTTCAAGACTCTGTTTTTATAGTGTTGTTCTAGCACTCTTGACTGTACTTTTCTGCATATGGAGTAATAGAAGACAGTGCTGTTCTGAAGTTTTCAAATCCGTGAGTCTTCTTTGAGTTCTATGGATGGAGGGCCCCCGTCCATGACAGCCCTTGTATAGTATTTTATGTTTATATTCTTGCTATTTCCTTATTTTACATTCAGCATTTCCTTTTCTTGAAACATGTACAACTTGATTTATTTTCATTGCTATTTCATTTGCAGCCTTTACTTTGACTGATCAGATTTGTTTTTCTGCAGGTTTTTAACCCGAGATTGTGTGTGTGCTTGTGTATTTGCTTTAAATCTAGTGGTAGTTGCAGTTGTCATATTCGTAGTGCTGCCCTTTTACTCTGTTTTCTAGTTAGCTTTTAGTTTAGTTTCACAAGTTGTATGCTAATTGATTAATGGTCTCTTTATCATAAATTGTTTATCTTTAAGAGAGCAGAATACTAATGAATTACAGCTTGTTTTGAAGTAGTCTTGGCTTATAGCACTAACTCTTTTTCCACTTGTTACACATAACCATGTATGTAGGAAGCAGTATGTTGGAGAAAGGCATAGTAGTGTTATAATTTGTCATTTAGAGTTTTATCATTTCTTAGACTTGTCTTTAGCTACTTCCTAATCGTGTTTTACACAGTACTATGTGTTAGAAGCAAAGAGTTAGGAAGAGTTAAACATTATCATTGGTCTTTGAAGTGATTTTCTTATTTTTATTTGCAGCAACATGAGTAGTGACTAATGCCATTAGAAAGTGGTTCTTTGCTTTCAGTTCATTTCAAGTTATTTATTTCCTTTAAGTTTTTCCTTTACAAATTCAGCAAGTAGTTAGAAATCACCAATCACACACCCTCACTCATCTAGAATTCACCTTACACACACTTTCACTCATCTGTTTATAATCATCACTCCATCTTAGGAAGATAAAATTAACCACAAACAACACCCCAAACGACAAAAAGACTCTAAGAGGTTGCTTAAGTACATATAGTACACCTTCACTTCATCAGTTTACGAGCCCCGGGTTGACAATTAATGACATCAATTTAGGAACACTAAATTGACTAAACATTTTGGCGCCGTTGCCGGGGAAGTGAAATTAAGTAGCCATATTCTTAGAAAAAAAAAACATAAAATTTCAAGGAAAGAAGTTGATAACCTATCCAAGTATGCTCTCCTCTTGCACTTCAAGGTGATCTGGAGGATCAGAAAAGAGAAAGTTATTGATTTAGTAGTTTCTTGAGTATGCTCTCTTCTTGCACCTAGAGTGACCTGGAAGATCAGAAAAAGGACTATTAACTTGACTTGAAGAAAAATAATAAAAAAAAAAAATGACATGCATAGAGCTAGAGATTCTAGGGGAAGGTTTTTAGCCAGAGCTCGAAGTTCAATTTTTACAAGTCCATCTGCTTCAAGGGATAGACAAGAGACACCTCCCTTATCTCCAACCGACACTCCTAGTCCTAGAATTCCTGGAATTCAAGAGCCAAGAGTTGACTCTCCTACACATTCTATTGAATTTGAACCAGGAAGAGACTCTTCTCTTTCTCCTACAGAAAGACCAATTGTAATTGAGGAAGTGGAATCATCTGAAGAAGAAGGAGAAATCTCTTCTCATTCACCTTTTGTAGAGGAACCAGAAGATTTTGAAATCCCTAGGAGAACCATCATGGCAGAGGAAGAAGGAGGTGGTAGAGGTAGAGATAGAGGAGGAGGAGGAAATAACAATAATAATGGAGGAGGTAGAGGTCCCCTTGGAGGAGGAAATAGAGATGGGGATAATTCATTTGGGTTCCCCATTGTTAATGAGGATTCCCGAGCCACTATGAAAAACATATCACCATCTGTCCTCCCAAACTTCCATGGGTTAAGAACTGAGGACCCTGAAACATTTTTGTTTGAATTTGAAGTTGTGTGTCGAACTTATGACTATCTGGATGATACTCAGAAACTCAAATTGTTCCCCTCAACATTAAAAGATCAAGCTTTGAAATGGTTCATGGGGTTACTCACTCAATCCATTAGGTCTTGGGATGAAATGAAACAAACCTTTTTGGATAGGTATTTGGACTATTGTATGCCTACTAATCACAAGGACGAGGTATTTAAAATGATGCAAAGAGAAGATGAGAGCTTAGAAGATTTACTTGAAAGATTTCAATATAACTTGAAAAGAGCAAAAATGAGTAGCTTGGATGAAGAGACCTTAAAAGCCCTCTTATTAAAAGCCATTAAGGATGAATGGATAGATATCTTAAACATGATGGGGAAAGGGGATATTTCTCAACTTTCACTCAATGATATAGCAGAACTCTGTATCCATCTCTCAAGGGGCAAATCAAAAACTCAAAAAGGGCCTAGAGATCCTTCTCTCCTTAGAGCAAATAAATCTGCAACAGGATCAGTAAGTAGGGCTGAAATTGGCAATATGCTTGATGAATTCAAAACTGACATCTTAGGGAGTCTTAGTGAACAACTAGATACCCTTAAGATTCACAATAAACAAAAAGCAGAAGCTGAGGCTTTGGCCATCTTTTGCCCGAAATGTAGAAAGAAACATGATTTAAGGGAATGTCCCTTGGATGCACACGTTGTAGAAACATGCGTAATTTGCTCAGAAACTCATGAGACCAACGATTGTCCTTCAATTCCTGGCCTCAAAGCAGTCTTTCAAGAGGATCCAAGTACACTTGAATCTCTCTGTTTTATTGAAAGGAGACCTTGGCAAGGGCAACAGAATCAAGGGTTTAACAACTCTATGAATTTCCAATCCCAACCAAATTGGAATCCTTGGCAACAATCTTGGCCTCAACCTCAAAATGCTTTTCAAGCATGGATGCAAAGCATGCAAAATCCTTATGGGAGACTTGCTCAATTCTATCAATATCCTCCATCATTTCAGAATCAGCAAGCTCCACAACTTCCAAATCAAGGTCAACAACTATCATTGCCATACCCTCAACAACAACAACCTCCTCCACAAAATCAAAATTCTCAACTCTCCCAGCAGAAGTCAAATCAACTTCCCTCTCAGCCATTACCAAATCCAAATAATAGGAACCCTCAAAATGCTTACATGATGGAAGGTCAACCATTCCCTACCTATATGGTTGTTCCTCTCAATGAAGTACAACTCAGATCAGGTAGAATCCTAGACCAACCTTCTACAAGTGTTCAACAACCAAGCATTTCTGAGGAAGAATCTCTCAAAGTCAATAAGGGTTCTGAAGTATCACTTCAAGACCAAAATATCCAAAAAGAAAAAGAAAAAGAACCAACCTCTACAACTCCCATAGTTGAGCAACCTACATCTTTAGCTACACCTCCTTTTCCTGAAAGATTACAAATTGACAAAGGAGTGGAAAAGCAAATATGGGTGCCTGACTATAGTTTTCTAGATGAATTGAAGAATGTCTGTATCAAGATCCCCTTGTTACAAGCCATTAAGGAAATTCCCATTCTAGCAAAGACAATAAAGGAGTTGAGTTTGAAGAAAACAGTAAAAAGAACCAGAGATACCAAAAGGATACATCTAGTTGGAAAAATTGTAGACATTATGATGGGTAAGATTACCATGCAAAAGTATGTGGATCCCGGTAGCCCTATTGTCAAAACTCATATTAATGGGGTTGAAATCCCAAATACTTTGATTGACTTAGGAGCCGCGATCAACATCATGAGTAGACAGACCATGGATCAGTTAAAGCTTCCTAACCTTCTCTTTACACCTACTTTACTGCAGCTTGCAGATAGATCAATCATTAAACCTGATGGTGTATTGGAAGATATTCCAGTCTCCCTAGATTCTTGGGAATATCCAGTTGATTTTATGATTTTAACTCCCAAGAACAATCTAGGAGGACATCCTCTTATTTTAGGAAGACCTTGGCTAGCAACAGCTGATGCCTTCATCAGTTGTAGGTCTGGGGACATGTATATATCAGATGGTAATTCTACCAAGAAATTCAACTTGTATCCTCCAGCAAAGGCAATAACAGAAATAGGAGAAGATGAGTGGGTCGATGATGAGGATACTCTTCAACCTGTTCTAACCATCTCTGAGATTAGTGAAGACAGTCAAATTCTAAATACATTAGAAAATTTTGAAATACCTTTAGAATATGACTCTACACAGTTTCAGTTAGATGCAGACATTGAATATCTCTCCTCTAGACAGATGTCTCTCTTCTCAATGGAAGAGTTTGGTAGTTCTACAGTTGAAATCCTTCCAGGAAAAACACTGAACATTAACAGAAACTTGGAAAGATCACAACAAGAAGGATTAACCAAACTTTTGCAAAGACATTCCACTGCATTTGCATGGGAATACACTGACATGAAAGGAATCGATCCTAAGACTTGTATTCATCACATCTATATTGAAGAAAACAACAAACCTATTAGGCAACCACAAAGACGGATGAATCCAAACCTTAGGGAAATCGTGAAAGAAGAACTTCAGAAATTGCTCAAGGTAAACTTCATTTACCCCATTTCAGATAGCCAATGGGTTTCTCCCTTGGTTATAGTGCCCAAAAAGAATGGTAAATGGAGAGTTTGCATTGATTATCGAGAATTGAACAAGGCAACCTTAAAGGATCATTTTCCTTTACCTTTTATTGATCAGGTACTAGACACTTTAGCAGGTAAAAAGTATTTCTCATTCTTGGATGGTTTTAGTGGGTATAATCAGATTCAGGTAGCACCTGAAGATCAAGACAAAACCACATTTACTTGTCCTTGGGGAACTTTTGCCTACCGAGTACTCCCTTTTGGATTGTGCAATGCACCCGCTACATTTCAAAGGGCTGTACTAGGAATTTTTTCAGATCTGATTCATGATTGTGTAGAGGTATACATGGACGATTTCACAGTTTATGGTAATACATTTGAAGAAGCTTTGGAAAATTTGGAAAAAGTACTGATAAGATGTAAGGAAACAAATCTTTCTTTAAGTCATGAAAAGTGTTTTATGATGTTTACTGAAGGGATTGTTTTAGGACATCATATTTCAGGAGATGGGATTAAGGTTGATAGATCCAAAGTTGAAGTCATCTCTAAGTTACCTATTCCAAATTGCCAGAAGGATGTTAGAAGTTTTCTTGGGTTTACTGGATATTACAGAAGATTTATTGAAAACTTCATTAAGATAGCATCTCCTCTTTTCAAATTGCTTACCAAAGACTGTGAGTTCAAGTGGGATCCTGAGTGTCAATCTGCTTTTGAAGCTTTAAAGACTAGAATATCTGAAGCACCCATTTTAAGGGGGCCAAATTGGAAACTCCCTTTCCACATTTCTACTGATGCTTCAGATACAGCTCTAGGAGCTGTTTTGGGACAAAAGGATTTGATCCCTTATGCCATTTATTACACAAGTAAGAATTTGACTCCCACTGAGTTAAATTATACTGTTACAGAAAAAGAGTTCTTAGCTGTGGTACATGCGATCAATAAATTTAGACACTACATAACCGGCTATGAAACCTTTGTCCATACTGATCACTCTGCCATAAGATATTTAATGAACAAACCTGTCACTAATGGTAGAGTTACAAGATGGCTTTTACTTTTACAAGAATTCAACATTACTGTGTTAGATAGACCTGGAAAACAAAACACAGTAGCTGATTTCTTGTCTAGAATCCAAAACACTAATGAAGATTCTCCAGTAGAAGATAAGTTTCCAGATGAATACTTGTTTGCAGTGACTACCAAAACTCCTTGGTATGCAGATATGGCTAATTATCCAGTTACAGGGAAGCTACCTCTACACTTATTTCCTAATGAGAAAAGGAAAATCATTCAGGAGAGTTCACATTTTTCTTGGATTTCTAATGAATTGTTCAAAACAGGGCCAGATTGTATAATCAGAAGGTGTGTTCGGGAAGATGAAATGCCTGACATCCTTAAGGCATGTCATGATGAACTATGCGGCGGGCACTTTGCTGACAAGAGGACAGCCTATAAAATCCTTTCTCTAGGATATTATTGGCCTTCTCTCTTTAAAGATGCAAAGCAGTATGTTAGAAGGTGTGACAGCTGCCAAAGAGTTGGGAAACCAACTCCTTCAAATGAAATGCCTCTACAGCCTCAGGTATGCATCGAACCCTTTGAGAAATGGGCTCTAGATTTCGTTGGACCAATTAATCCACCATCAAAGCAAAAGAAGTATATACTGGTTTGTACTGATTATGTTACTAAGTGGGTAGAAGTGAAAGCATTGCCTTCTGCCACTGAAAATTCAGTTGTTCAATTTCTTTTTGAGGATATTTTCACTCGTTTTGGTGTCCCAAGGGAAATTGTGATAGATCAGGGCAACCAGTTTACATCTAAATTGATGGAGAAGCTGATGGAGGAATATAAGATCAAGCACAGAACATCTACTCCATACCATCTGCAATCAAATGGCCAAGTGGAATCTACCAATAAAGTTCTTGAAGGCATTATCACCAAGACTGTTCATCTTCATAGAAGAGATTGGGCGGAAAGGCTTCCTGAAGCCTTATGGGCCTATAGAACTACATGGAAGAACACAATAGGACATTCTCCCTATGAACTTGTTTATGGGAAGGAAGTCCTGCTTCCTATTGAGTTCCAAATCAAGACCTTCAAGATGGCAGTCCAATTGGGAATGAGCCTCTCAGAAGCCCAAAAACACAGAATGGACCAGCTAAATGAGCTAGATGAAATAAGACAAGATGCAATTCTAAGGACCGATCTAGTTCAGCACCAAAGATCTAAATGGCATGATCGTCATATCAAAGAAAGAAAGTTTCAGAAAGGAGATTGGGCTCTATTGTTTGATTCAAAGTTCAAAGACTTCAAAGGAAAGTTTCAAACTCATTGGCTTGGGCCATATGAGATTGATGAAGTCTTTAGCAATGGAGCAGTTCGAGTGAAAACTATTGATGAATTTCATACTCCTCTTATTGTGAATGGCCATCGCTTGAAGATCTACCAAAAGCCATTCTCAAAAGAAGAGTTTGTCAAGCTGTTTAAAGAAGATTCTGCAATCAGGTTGGTGGAGAAGGATTCTTCTCCTCCATCAGCCTAAGCTTTGGTTTTTGAAAAAAAAAAAAAGAAAAAAAAAAAAGAAAAAAAAAGAAAAAAGAAAAGAAAATAATAATAATAAATGTATAGGCCTGAAAACCAGTCTCTGATTGGCAGTCCTATACAGAAAATCTGAGGTGAAAATCAGGGTCACCTGACACCTCATATTTTCTAAATTATTATTATTATTATTATTATTTTTTTTTTTTTTTTTCCATCTCATTTCATCATTACAGCCATTTCATCCACCATCTCATTCATTTTCACTCCACCTCATTTCTTTTCATCCATCCATCCATTCATTACATATTCATTCCATCAATAAAGTCATTTTTTTAGATAGCTAAAGTTGTTTTTGTGCAGCCGGAGGATACCCCTGCAGTTTCCGCAGCTGTCTGGCAATTCTGCAGCCATTCAGCCATTCCGCAGCCCTCTGCACCTGCATAAAAAACACAGTCTGTTTGAAATTTTTTTACAGTTCAGAAGTCATCAACAATAAGTGGGAAAGAGTCATGCAACAGCAATAAATCAATGAAGGGTTAGTGGCAAATGATCAAAGGCAATCCAAGCGCGGATATGAGGTATGATCTAAATCCTAAACTTACGGTTATCTCATTTTGCAAAGTTTCCGGGATTATGTTTTTTGCCATTTAATGTAATGATTACCAGTCTTTCCCATCATGCGACCAAAAATCCACGTATCCCCCAAACTTATCGGTCCTGTTCATCACGATTTTGAAACTCCATTACGGCTGCTCCTCCATTAAGGTTTTTGTACCTAAGTGACGTAGACTACTGTACTACGTCTCTCTACGTCATAATCCCGCAGCCAAGTGTAAATTCATGACCGATACCTAAGGACCTAACCGTTTCTACCCATCATTTCATAACCCTCCTACGCTCGTATCATTCCATTCACGATGTTTCATTTCCACAGTTCCCTTATTCCGCTGTGCTCACTACGCTGCTACCATTAACCATACTCTGTTTTACTCCTTCCTCTCTGCTAATTCTGATTACCAGTGAAAGTATATTACGGCTGTGTCAAGGCCGTAAATCCACTGTGTCAAGGCCGTAAATTTACTGTGTTAAGGCCACTGCTGAAGCCGTGTAACCTCCTTTTCCAAAAAGTTTTAGAACAGAGCTGTAGAGCCAATGGGTAAACTCTTAAGGGCAGAACCAGAGGGTTCAAAATTTCTGGAGGGATATCCTCAAGTTACATAAGCGTTGCAGAAAGCAAACTGGCTACAATGCATCCAGAAATTCAGAGGTTACCACAAAGAGGTTACGAAGGCCTTTGCACGTTCCTTTAGAGACAAAGATAATCAAGTGGAGGTAGGGGATCTAAATTTTACAGTCACTGAGAGCAGCATAGCACAAGCCACGTCACTCCCACAAACTGGAGAAAGATGGTTTAAAAACCGGTCAGTACAAGATCAACAGTGGAAGCAAATTTTAAAGAATCCAGGTATGGATACCAGCATTTTTACAAAAGGGATTCCTGTTACTTATGTCAAGGAAGAATGGACAACTTTACTTTTATTAGTGCAAAAATTCTTTACTTGTGAGGGAAGGTTTGGAGTTTTATATGTTTACCATGCCAAAGTCATGATGCATTTCTTAGGAGATGATATTAACCTTCCATATTTTCTACTCTCAAGTCTTAGAAAAATGTGTTTAATTGTCCAAAGGAACCCAAGAAACATTGAGCCACATCTGTATCATCATGGTCTTGTTAAAATGCTAGTTGAAGAACAGTTGAAAGCCAAAAGGGATACCTGGGAAAGATTTCTTGTAAGAAACCACTTCGAAGAGGCAGGAGAAACCTCTGTGCCTAGAAAGAGTAGAAGAAAAAGAGAAGAGGTTACTCCAGAAACTACTGTCCAAGAAGAAACTGTCCAGGACCTTGTTGAAGAAGAAAATGTTGCCCATCATTCTGAACATGAAGTTGACCCTGAACCTGCTGTAGACATTGATCAAACAGTCCAAGGAATCATTACAGAAACCCTTTCAGAACTTGTCCAAGAAGCTGCTCAAAAGAGAAAGGAGAATAGGAAGAGACAAAAGAAAGATAAAGGCAAAGCTGTAGTCCAAGAAACTTACCTTACTCCTGAAAATTCCAGCGAAGAAGATACTCAGCCCTTAGCACAAAGAATGGCCAAACTCCATGAGACTGCCCTTTCCAAGAAGGTGGAAAAACAAAAGCAAAAGGCACAAAAAGAAAAACAGAGCATCACCACCGTGAGAAGGAGCAGAAGGATACAAGATAAAGTGGGGGCCACAAAGGGTAAAAAGTCACTCATCATTGACTTGAGCACACCTGAAAAGGTTGCTACAAGACTTGACTTTGAGAAAAGCCCTCCACACGCTGAGTATGTTGAGACTAGTCCTCCACGTGAGGAAAGTCCTTTTGAGCATGAACCTGAATCTGAACATGGATCCGAATTTGAGTATGAGCCTAGTCCAAAGAAGTCACCAGAGGTTGACCCAGATCAGCAAAAAGTTTATAATTACCTAGAGACGTTGGAACAAGCAGCTGCTGGTCCAAGCACTGTTCAACCTTTGGAACAGCAAGTTCACTCTCTCAAACAGGAAATTTTTGAGATTGAAGTTCTAAATCGCCATATCATACAAGAAAATGAAAAATTGAAGGAGCAAGCTAAAGTGGATAAGATGGTTCACGATAATACCATGTTACATTTGGGCCTGTGGCAAAGGAATAATAAAAAGCTAAGGAAGAAATGCAGAAAGCTAAATAAAGCCTTGATCAATCTAAAGTTCAGATGCTTGGTAAAGAAACCAAGAGTCAATGTGGCCACACAAAGGAGGAAGAGAAGATTAGATGTCTTAGCAGAGGCATCTCAGCAGGTTGATTAAGCAGTGTTTTTGCATGAGGACATGCAATGCCCTCGTAGTGGGGGTATGTAGAGCCTCTAACTTGCACCTCATCATCCATTATTACCTACTGTTTTTCCTCACTTATCCCTCTCTTTTGCCTCATTTTCCTTGTAAACATACCCAGATCATTACATTAGATGTCTTTAAGCATGATCAAGTGAACTTTGCTAATGTGTGACTGTTTTGTTTAGATTTTGACATATTTACAGAGATTCCGCAGCTGTTTGGCAATTCCGCAGCCATTCAGCGATTCCGCAGCCATCTGATGATTCCGCAGCCTTTTTGTTAATCTCAAGGTTCCACGTGTCATTTTGCAAAACGAACCACATGGGCACGTGGGAATAAAGGTGCTCGAGGTTCCTGTGCTATTGGTTCGGCCAGCCACATCATCTACACCTCCGGTCAACGAGGGTCAAGCCACGGTCAACAAAGACAGCTTAACGGTGATGCGTAAGCTGTTGGGTCACGTCAGTGCAAACGGTGATTTGTCCGTGTTACGCAGGTTGTGGGGGACATAATCCAACTCTGGATTCAATTCCCATGACGACCAAAACCTCCAGCTCATCCACGAGGCTTATGACGTGTTGCTGAACTTTTATTACACATGACAGATTAGTTATTTTTCAGTTTTAGCTTTAGGCATTAGGCCATCTTTCAGATGCCTATAAAAACTTGCGTCTGCGTACGCTTAATGTTACTTTTTAGTTGCTGTGTTTTATGAACTTGTTATAATTTTAGTGCATTTCAAGACTCTGTTTTTATAGTGCTGTTCTAGCACTCTTGACTGTACTTTTCTGCATATGGAGTAATAGAAGAGAGTGATGTTCTGAAGTTTTCAAATCCGTGAGTCTTCTTTGGGTTCTATGGATGGAGGGCCCCCGTTCATGACAGCCCTTGTATAGTATTTTATGTTTATATTCTTGCTATTTCCTTATTTTACATTCAGCATTTCCTTTTCTTGAAACATGTACAGCTTGATTTATTTTCATTGCTATTTCATTTGCAGCCTTTACTTTGACTGATCAGATTTGTTTTTCTGCAGGTTTTTAACCCGGGATTGTGTGTGTGCTTGTGTATTTGCTTTATATCTAGTGGTAGTTGCAGTTGTCATATTCGTAGTGCTGCCCTTTTACTCTGTTTTCTAGTTAGCTTTTAGTTTAGTTTCACAAGTTGTATGCTAATTGATTAATGGTCTCTTTATCATAAATTGTTTATCTTTAAGAGAGCAGAATACTAATGAATTACAACTTGTTTTGAAGTAGTCTTGGCTTATAGCACTAACTCTTTTTCCACTTGTTACACATAACCATGTATGTAGGAAGCAGTATGTTGGAGAAAGGCATAGTAGTGTTATAATTTGTCATTTAGAGTTTTATCATTTCTTAGACTTGTCTTTAGCTACTTCCTAATCGTGTTTTACACAGTACTATGTGTTAGAAGCAGAGAGTTAGGAAGAGATAAACATTATCATTGGTCTTTGAAGTGATTTTCTTATTTTTATTTGCAGCAACATGAGTAGTGACTAATGCCATTAGAAAGTGGTTCTTTGCTTTCAGTTCATTTCAAGTTATTTATTTCCTTTAAGTTTTTCCTTTACAAATTCAGCAAGTAGTTAGAAATCACCAATCACACACCCTCACTCATCTAGAATTCACCTTACACACACTTTCACTCATCTGTTTATAATCATCACTCCATCTTAGGAAGATAAAATTAACCACAAACAACACCCCAAACGACAAAAAGACTCTAAGAGGTTGCTTAAGTACATATAGTACACCTTCACTTCATCAGCTTACGAGCCCCGGGTTGACAATTAATGACATCAATTTAGGAACACTAAATTGACTAAACAGGAACACCATCCTCAGTGTTCAAGACACCTATAAATAAAACACTATTGAAAACAAAACATATTGCCCATGGAGCTTTATAACACAACTCGTTGCGATATTTACAATGAATGACCCGCTCAAAAGAAAAACATCTCGACAACATGACCATATAACGATCATACCGCATACTAGAGCTTTATAACACAACTCATTACTGTATTTACAATAACCAAATATACACATACACATTTTCTTCAACCAGCAAATAACCATACTATTTATGGAGCTTCATAAACCAATTCGATATAGTATTTACAATAATATACACATATACACATTTGCTCAACCAACAAATAAAAATATATGATGTCTACATCTGCGACAAGGGAATAAGGCTCACACCTCCACCCTCAAAGTAATACCAGGATTCACCTGCTTCCCAAGAAGTCCATAATCCACTAGAAAGTCAAATATGCATCCAATGCCCAGTGCCACAATCCTGCACCACTTGTCCTCTCAGTGAACAATTATTGGCTCATTGTTCTAGGGTGCACTCCAAATGTGCATCTAATTCCATCTGGAAATGCTAATTACTAAAAAAAAATCCATCCCCAATCTTCCCTTCTCTGCTACACAGTCCCTCGGGCAATCCAGTCAACCCCATCCATGCAGTCAGTCACCTTCGAAGTTCCACTGGCACCCCCATCTCTGTCAGTCCATCCCTTGGCAAGGCTTCCTTGCATCAAAAGATACAAAAACCAAGGCATATCCCTACCTCAAAACCACCATACCGGTAATAGCATGCTCATGGAAATCAATGGACACTATTGGGTACCAGTGTCCCACAATGGCCCTGCTCCTTAAGGCTTTACCAGCATACTGCTGCCTGTTTCAATTCCTTTGTTGTTACTACTAATTCTTGCAGTCGATTTCAACCACCCAACATGTTCATGCATTCATGTACCAAGCACATAATTTCCATTAGATTCAAAGTAAATTGAAATAGATTCAAATCATATCTTATTGGTAGCTTGTCCATAAGGTACACTTGCAATCATGTTTACTTCCTATCACAACAAGTCAAACTAGCATCTTTGACCAAATCATCATGTATAAACATATCACATCATGTTAGCTCAAAACACAACCATCATAGATCAAAATCATAAATCACATGAAATCATCGTAAACCAAAATCATAAATCATATGCATAGTAAAAGTGAAATAAAATACCAATCCGTATTCTTCATCGATCCTTACATTTGCCTTTTTTCTTTCTATACACACATCAGATTGGTTTCCACACCCAGCAAACACCCAGTGCCTTCTCCTCCACCAAGTGCACATATGCATAGTGTGTATCACATACATACAACCACACATGCCATACAAGACATGCAATGCTTGCACATATACCTGACATACAACACATACACCTACACCTAGTGTACATATGTATATGTGCACAATGTACCTCAAAAGACATGCATCCACACACAACATGCGACACCACAAAATGCATCTATGTACACCTGGTATACAACACAACTTATGCACCTACACAATGCACATACATAGTACCACATTCCCTCAACACAACATGTATGACATGCACACAATACCACACGTGCACCAGTACCATATGTACAACATGTACACAATACCACTTATACACTGCACCACCTGCACCACATGTACACAACATCACTTGTACATGGCGCCACTTGCACAATGTGTACACATCAACACATGTACACTATAGCACCTGTACAACATGTACACAATACCACATATACATAATACCACATGCACGACATGTACGCGACACCACATGTAGAAAACACCTCATTCACGACATGTACAAAACACCACCCGCACACAATGCCATTTGTACAACATGTACACAACACCACATGCACACAACACTCCTTGTACAATCATGCACACCACACCATATGTACATAGCACCACATGTACAACACGCACTCAACACCACATGTACATAGCACTACATATCCAACATGTACATAGCATTATCTGTACACAAAAACGCATATCTAACATGTGCAGAGTACCATGTGCACACAACACCGCATATCCATCATGCACATGGTACAATATGTACACAACACCATATATCCACCATGTACATAACACCATCTATACCTAACATTGAATATGCAACATTCATGCAACACCATCTGTACTAACACCCTGTACATAATTGATCCAGATTGGATCATTGTATTTTTTGTCATCCATCTCGATGCATTTGGACTAGAAAAAGTGGAGGAATCATCTCACGGGACCGTTTTTACTGGTGGGACCCAGTTTGGTGAAACGGGGTTCGAAACCTTTCAAGAGCATTTTGAGGCATCAAATGATGTTTCTGGGGGGTAAATTTTTTCCTGTTTTATGCTACACCCATCCATGTTATGCTACACATAGAGAGTTTTCCAATGGTGCAAGAGCTGTGTCAATCGGAGTCCGTATGCAAAAGTTATGCCACTCAGAAGTTGAACTTCCTGTTTTCACACTTATAGTTAGGGAGGATGCCTCGTCAACCCCCATTATTCATGGAAAATGGGATAGCCACGTGTTTGTGTTGTACAAGACTATACAAGAGTCTATTTTGTAACTCTAGTTAAGAATTGATGTAGTCAAAATTAACCACTATTAGGCTATCGCGTTGTGTTATAACCGGGCCACTAGGAGGAAGAGGTATGCCATTCTTTCAAGAGCATTTTGTTCCATAGTTGGGCAAAGATAGTTAGGAGAGATAGGAGGTAGAGCACACCGAGAGGATTTGTGCATTGTAGCAGCCCGCGGGCCACAAGCATTACTTCTTTGTATCTGCAGTCATATTTCCAGAGGGATAAAGGGAGTAAAGTGGCCTCATCTTCTAGTTGGGTTTTCTCCCGAAAGGGTTTCCTAGAGAGCATATCTTATGTATTATGTGTGTTTTAGCTTATTTTGTCATTCTCTACTTTTCTACATGATTTACTTTTACACGCATGCACTAATTACAATTAATTTTACACATCTAAAAATTAAATAAAACTATTATAGTGTAGAATCTCATATTTTTAATATAATATTATCATATATGTTGTGACAATTTGTCTAGTGGAATATCCACGACAATTTACGTATCATTTGGTATGAGAGCAAGTTTCTTTGGGTATTTTTTGGAGATCGTAGGGATCTAGATCGGCAAGGCCAAAAATCGTAAAACCCTAATCATCGGTGATGACTATGTAAACGAACCTCATGATCCTGCAAAGGTTAGGTTTTCGCGGCTTGAAGAACAAGTCGTAGATATAAACCACAATGTAAACCTCCTCATGGCGGCCTTAAGCAATAAGCTGGGGATATTTGGAGAAGAAGGGGGTTCGAATGCATAGGACAAATCAAAAGGGGGATCAGGAGATTGGGAAGACGTGGAGAACCAACCAAAGAAAGAACCCAGAAAAGATCAATCTAGTTCGAGTTTCGTGAACTAATCCATATTTAAAGTGGAAGCAAAAGTTGATATCAAGCTATACCATGACGAGATTGATGCTCTAAAGCTGAACCACTGGTTGCAACAACTAGAAGCTTATTTCAGTGTGCATTAGATCGAGGAAGGACAGAAGATCTCATGTGCGTGGCTGAAATTGGAGGGTCATGCACTAACTTGGTGGGAGAGCCACACGGAAACCCTGAGGTTGGAGGGTGAACCTCCAGTGACTAAGTGGGAGTATTTCAAAACCCTCATTAAGCCACAATTTTATCCCATTGGATACGTGGAAGAAAACCTCAGTAACATTGGAGGTCCTAGATCCATGGGGATAGAAGAAGGACTGAGTGGCTCAAGGACGAGCCACATTTTTGTTTTGGGGGCCTGTTGGAGCCCAATTTTTTTTTGAATTTTTTTTGTAAGTGTAGGACCGTGTAGGAGGGATAAGGAGCACGAATAGGATAATATTGAGCATAACATAGGGTTGTCACAATAGATGGAGTGCAACATAGGGATGACACAGTAGGTAGAGCACAATGGAGATGGATGCCACATAGAAGGATGACAGTGCTACACAAGGAAGGAATACGTGTTTAAAGTAATATTGACGGTTATGTTTTTGTAGAGGATGGAGTCGACTAGGGAGATCATGGCAAGTAGGAGTTGGAGATATTTTTTAGGAAAGAGGAGACAGGGCGGAGTGGAACCGAATGGTGGAGAAGATATTTTGGATAGTCATTGATACGCATGGGACAACTCAAGAGGATGAAGGAAATATCGTAGTAGTCTCTTAAGATAGTTGGAATGGTTGGCCGGGAAGTTGAGAGGGTTCGAGGAAACAATAAGACGACCTGTTGAGAATAGGACAAGGGTTGGGTAGAAGTATTAGAAACAACTGATGATGGTGGATTGTTGAGAAATTGTTGTTGGACGACCAAACACATGAGAATACAAGTCATAGAGTTTATATATCATGTCTATGTATTTTAAATTTAATGTGTGGGTATATGGTTAAGTTTGTTGCTACTACGCAACTCTGTTGTAATGACTTTGGTCCCTGCTTATAGGAGTTTAATATTGTTGTTTACAATCTAGTTATTGGTGTTGCTTAGTGTTACTATGGAAGGTCGATGAGCTTGTTAACTCAATGCATGTAATATTGAATACGAAGTCTCCTCTACTAATATGAATATAAACCAGTGATTGGAAAAGTTACTTTAGCCTCATGTTACATATCAGCACAAACATTTTTGTGTTCGTTTATGATATCACTTATGATAGGTTGATGTTTATAACTCTGGCTAATTGACTCGATGTTTATGTTAATAATATGCTATGAAATTATTATTTATGGTGATGACATGGTTTGGTATGGACCCATAATGTTGTATGTGTTGAACCTTTTTGAATGAGTGTGAAGGGCCAAATGACTGACAATGGGTCAAAGTGTTAATTAATGTTAGGTGTCACTTGTGGAGTTGTCAGGGTCTAGCATCAACTCTGCCTTCAATAAACTGTGTTTGTGCTTGAGTTTAGGTACCTCACATAGTTTTTGTGGACTTGCATTGGTGGATGGATAAATAGGATTAACACTTTGTGCAGTGTGCGGTAACCAATAAGCATTGTATCATGTGTTAGCTAGGAGTAGTGCATCGTGAGCCATAAGACAGTCCTGTCAGGATATAGGATCCTAGTTTCGATAGTCACCCATTAGTGTCTTGGGTGAGACTTCACTCACTTCGTGGGTGTTTCCGAAAGGGCCGACACTAAGTAGGTCTTTTTTTGCCACTGTGTTGTAAATCCCGGGTTGTCCGGAACCCCACGCACCAACAGGGTGCAACCCAAGTCATGTGCCGACCTTATGATTAGTTATAGACATATATAAAGGAAGTAAGAACATGAAAAAAATGCAACAATTAAAAAAGTTTTCTAGGCAAATTGGCTCTTAGCAGGGACACGTATGTTGTCTCCCACAGACAGGGCATACACCAAGTCAAGCAACCTAACTATGGACAACCATTTAAATAGAAGTTACCAATATGTTCCAACATCAAGAAAATATACATACCAAAAATCCTTTCCTTGAAGGGTTTAATTATCAATGCATACACAAAAAATACAAATTAAAGCATGAAGTTGAGTGATACAATCTCACGAGGCCTTGCCTCACACACAACATAAACATGTTATTATTTAGACCAAATCATTCACATTAATGCAAAATGACAACCCACAACCAGGGTATCTTCCCTTAAGGGACTTGAAGTCATCATAATCTCAATCCCGTAACAACAAACATCCACATTAGTCACTATTTCCTTCATGACCTATGTCAATACAGGTTATTCCAAGGCTTTAATCCAACAATAGCAACATGCTAGTAATATATATAACATTAAGAACATAAACCACGTTTAATACATTTATAGGTACACAATTTCAACTAAGAATACAAATATACATTCTCTATCAGTGTAAACACATCAGAATACTTATCTTGAAATATTTGGGCAACTAAGTCTGCGACTACAACTCTCCACCCAACCATAGATAGTTGCAACTAAGACTTAGTCTCAATTGTCACCCTCGAGCCAGACTCAAAAGATTGAGGTGAGGTGCTTCTAAGTGCTTTTAGCCAATGAATACAACTGAAATAGGATGTCTCAAGGCCATCGTTTCCTTCATTTACCAACTAAGCTCTTTATAACTCACACGGTTCAGGCATACAAAAATTCAAGCTAACATTTCACAATACAAAGAACTCCAACTCACTTTCAGGAGAAGAGAGCCCACTATAAGGATGGCTCATCAGTGGTAAGCTATTAATGGGTAAATAGATCGCTTTTTGAGCTGGTTCAACAATGAATCAAGCACAGGGCTTTCGACTCAAGGTCACTCCTAGTGGTTCAACATCCCTCATAAGCACCTCTATAGGTGGTTCATAGTTAGTCAAGCACCAAAGTCCCTAATAAGATCTTGGTGGTTCAACAGCCCTGGCAAGAAACTGAGTGATTCTTCCCAATCTAACAGGTTCATCAACGACAATCTTCCAGCGGGTTCTTTAACCTTATAGGCAAGCCATGTTCTTGAACAATTCACTCAACAAGCTTCAAAACAAAAGGTTCCTTAGATGGTGCTCTTTTTTGGAGTCAATTCAATGCTAGAGACCCCTCGATCTCTTTCTCAGCTCTATTTTTTTTTTCTCATGTAGTAGTTCTGAATGTTGCATTTGTTGCCATGCCCATTACCTATGTGCATGCGAGAGCAAGCAAAATCATGTATCCTCTCTCTAAACATTGTCCCCCCCATCACCTAATGGGTTAACTGCCCTTTTTCCCCACTAGTCGCACACCAATCATTTCCTGATAGCACAATCCATGGTGCTCATAAATTTTTGTCGTTTTTCTTGCTTATAATTTAGGGCAAAGGAAAATTGGACCAATTCTTCCCTTTTTAGTTGAGTTAAATGCACAGTCAAAACATTTAATTGTTTTCCACTAACTAGGATGGTTATTTAAAGAACAACCATTTCCTCAAGCAATGGAATTTGTGTCCATTTCTCAATCAATTAAAGTAATTACACTTATTTACAAAAGGGAAAATTGTTGACCAAGAGATATCACAATCCCCTCCCTCTTGAGGGGGACCGTCGTCCTCAATGTTCAATAGCCTTCAACAAAACAAACATTGCCGATATGGAGCATTATACACGCAAATATGTATAGCATTTCCAATGCTTTTACAATTCTCTTTACTGAGCAAATAGGAAATTATAGGTTTCCCTCATCTGGTCATCCATTTCCATGTGGCTTCCTCAGGCCCAAAATGCCTCCATTGCACCTTGATTTGATCTATTACTCGTTTCCAGAGCATGATTTGTCTCTGATCCAGAATGCATAGTGGTTCTAGTTGGAACTCTTCCTCTAGTTCCACCTGTAACATAGTCCAATCAATAACATGATTAGTTCCATGTACAAATATTTTAACCAATGAAACATGGAAGACATATTGGACTTTTACAGATGGAGGTAAGGACAATCTATAAGCCACTAGTCCAATCCTTTTAAGGATTTCAAAAGGCCACAAAACTATGGTTCCAACTTGGCACATGAACCCATCTTCAAGGAAATTTTCTTGGGTTTAACCCTCAAGTAAACACATTTTCCAACTTGGAAATCCTTATGCACCATATGTTGATCCACATAGCTTTTATGTCTGTCTTGTGCCACTTTCAAATTCTTCCTGACATAGAGAAATTTTGAGGTCAAAATTGGGCCTCAAAACAAAAATGTACAACCAAAATAAATATTTATAAGAACCAATAGGATTCAAGATGATGATGTCAACCATGGGGGATGATTCACCATTTTTGGAGTTAAAAAAAAAAACTTTTTCAATACGTATTTTCAACTTATCTCCCCCATTTTTCAGTACGAAAAATGAGAAATACATGAAAAACATTATTGCAATAATGTTTTTATTTTTTATTTTTTTTCACATTTCATGTAGTAGGGTCCATCAAAAGTATGCAACATTGGTACTCCTTGGATGAGGAATTAAATTACGCAATGTTCCTGATCGAAATTTGAGTAAAATCGTAGGGAGATAAGTTGAAAAAGTAGTTTTTTATTTTTCCCTCTAAAATTTGATTATGTAATCTAATCTTATTTCATTATTTCCACTATTTTTTTTTATAATATTCCTTAGGAGGCCTATTTTAGACCTCAAAATTTCTCTAATGTGACATGCATTTGTTGTTCCATCTCCTTCAACATACCAGGCCCAATAAGATCCCTACTCAATGGATCACTCTAGCTGATAGGATTATTACAGCTCCTTCCATAAAGTCCCTTGAATGGATTCATCTTCAAAGATTCTTGATATCCATTGTTGTAGGCAAATTCTACAAGTGGAAGGTACTCTTCCCACTTCTTTGGTTGATGCATTACATACATCCTCAACATGTCTTTGAGAATTCTTTTTTCCTCTCGATTTTCCCACCCCTCTATGAATGATAACATATAATGAATGTCATTTCATTCCCCAAGCGTGTAAACAATTCCTTCCAAAACTTTGAAGTGAACTTGGCATCTCTATCTGAGATAATTTTCTTTGGAACTCCATGCAATATTACTATTTCTTTTATGAAGACTTGTGCCACTTCACTGGCTGAATTGGTGGATTTGACTACTATGAAATGAGCCACCTTGCTCAACTTGCCCATCACCACCATGATATCATCATGTTTTTCAGAGCTTCTAGGCAAACCTATATTAAAATCCATGGAAATCACTTTCCACTTCCATTTGGGAATGGGGATGAGTTGCAATAAGCCCTATGGATGTTTACATTAAACGTTTACTTGTTGGCATTCTATGCATCTAGCGATGAAATCAATCATTTCCTTCTTCATATTAGATCAATAATAAAATTTCTTGATGGCCATGAGAGTATTTTTATATACCGGATGTTCGGAATATGGCTTAACATGTAACTCTTTCATTGTGAGCCTCCTCAAGCCCTTATCATTTAGCACACATATTTTTTTCTTGAATTGAATTAAACCATCACTCATGATGTGATATTATTCACCCTTTATCATCCTCACTATCTTGATGTAGCCTTTATTTTAATTGCTGATATTTCTCATTTTGTTGCTCGATGTCTTCGATTTTATCTTCAAGATTGGTTACATAAGAACTTATGGCTGCTAAATGATTTAATTGCACCATCCTGCTGAGTGCATCAACTATCTTCTTCTCCTAGCCCTTTATATACCGTATTTCAAAATCAAATTCACTGAGTGTGGCTAGCCATCATGCTTGCCTGCCATTTAACTTGGGATATTCAAATAAATATCTTAGCCCTCAATGGTCAATTATTGAGGTAAATTTTATACCAAGAAGTCAGTGTCCCCACATCTTCACCATGTGAATAATGGCCACTAACTACATATCGTGACCTTGAGTTACATAATTATTCTCATGTTCATTTATCTTGCAGGATTCGTAGCACACCACTTGACCTTCCTGCATCAACACTTCACCAAGTCCCTCCTTGTAGGCATTCCTGCACACAATGAAATCCTTTTCAGGATCTGTTATCCTTAATATTGGTGCATTGGTCAATAGTTGCTTCAACTGATTAAAGCTTGTTGCACAATCAACGGTCCACTCAGATTTATTTCCCTTTCTCTGCAAGGAAGTGATTGGGTGATCTATCTTGAAGAAGTATTTAATAAATCTTTTGTAGTATCCTTCCAGACCCATGAATGATCTAACATCATTCACATTCTTCTAAGTCATCCACCCAATGGAGACACATTTTGTCTTATATGGCCTTTATCCAAAATTTCCTTTAGCTATAATTTCAAATCAACCAGCTTTGGTATACTCATCCTACATGGTGCCTTGGACATTGTTGCTACTACAAGAATCAATTCAATAGAGAAATTTACCTCTTTGTGAGGAGGTAAACTAGACACTTCTACTGGAAATACATTTTCATACTACTGCAACACAGGATATTGCTTTAGAAATTCACTCTCCTCTTATTCAATGTTGCTAGTAGTTTTTTCATTGCTGGAAATATATATAAAAAATAAATGACAACCTTTCCTACTTCTTCTCTTAGCTTGAATGGCTATGATCAACCTCACTAAAGTAGGATTTTTCCCTTGCAATATTATTCAAAACAATCAACCTTTGGTTCTATGTGCATACAAAAATCCATTCCTATCAATATGTTGTATTCACCCAGTGGTGACACATTGAGATTTACCATTGTTGGCATCCCATTTAATTCAATTGGGCAAGCCTTCGCCCAATATTTGACCCTCTTCTTTGTTCCCGTGGCTAATTTAACTAGCTAGGATTCCTTATGTGGCTCTTGGTTCAATTAACATCATCTCATGAGCTTAGGATTAACATAGCTATAATTAGAACCAAGGTAAAATAAAAGCATAAATGATTTGATTACAAATCTTACCTTCCATCTTAATTACGGAAGCCTGATGATCTGCTTGCTAATCAGTCAATGCCACATAGATCTTGGGCATACTGTGTGCCACATCTCCCATAGTCTTTGCTTCCTCTTTCTTGTATAGCTTTGGGCCAACATTCTTGTGTTGTGGGAAATTATGTCTCAAATGATTTCTGCCACACGCCCAACACTTATATGAACCCTTCTTGTAACTCAGTTCCTTCTTGAGTTGAACGATCTATACCTTTAGTGCTAAGCCTTCATTGACTCGCTTGGGTAGCAAGGACAACATTCGGTTCCTTAGTCATTTTGTGTATCTTTCCCTTAAATTTGGCATTGATTTTTGACTTCCAATCAGATTTGAATTTTGGAATGTGCTTGCATCGAGTGTAGCAGTGTCTCAACTTTTTAATGGCATCACTCAATGTATGAGGTTCCAAAAATTCAATGTGGTATCTGAATGATAAAGGAAACCAATTGATAAACCTTTGGATTTTGTCCTTCTTATCTTTAAGATATGGCACATACCTAAGCAATTCCATAAACTTGGTGACATACTCATCATTTGTCATTTTTCCCATTTTGAGTTCATAAAACTCTTTTGTCTTGTTGTCTTAGTAATTATCTGATAAATATTTTTCTCTAAAGAGCCTTTCAAATTCATTCCAATTCAATTTCTCTCCATTTATGCCTCTAAGATTCTTCAAATCCTCCCACCAGATGTCAACTTTTCCATTCAGTCTATAGGTTTCTATCTTGACTTTCATGTTCTTAGAATAATAATGGTTAATGAAGAAATTCTTCATTCCAAGAAACCAGGCTTCTGGCTCTTTAGATTTCTTCATCTCTCCATCAAATGGGGGCAGTTTGGCTTTATTAAATTTCTCTAGTACATGGTCCCTTTCCTTGTTTCTTTGATGGTGATGATGATAATGACAATGATATCTCATGGAAGTAGCTCTAAAATGTCCATTATCATGGTGTCCATGAGTGCTAGTTGTTCGTTTTGGGGTACTCAGTGGTGCATTCCCCCTCATAGTGTCTTAACTTTTCTTGATGTGCCTCTTCTTGGACTTGTTACCATACACCCCATTTGATCTCTCCTCTGACTCCAAAGGGATCTGCTTGTCTCTATGACTAGCCCCCAACTCATAATACCTATGTCTTTAAAATTCTAAGAGGCTTTGCAAAATAAATGCATTTACCTCAACTTGCTTCTCTTGATATTTTACTAAGATTTCACTGTCTACCTTGAAGCTTCAGAGTTCAGCCCCTAGGGTCCTCAAGGTGTTTATCCAGTGAGGAGAGTTTTCCCCTTGGACAACTGATTTTTCCTCTTCATTTGTCCTGACCTATTCATTTCCATGTTGCAAGTGGTCAAAAATATATTGCACCATTATGATCCTCATCCCTATATCCTTCACTACCTTTTGTTTCTTGTGATGTCTTGGCAATAACACATAATTGTTGGACACATAATAACATGAGTAATCCGCAAGAAATTATGCCCATATTCCCGCTCTTGTAGATTTGTTATGGTAAATTGGTTGCAACCAACAATCTGTACCAACACATTATTGTCAATGCATCAACAAGGTAACTATAACAATCATATTTGCAGTCAAATAATCATAAACTGAATTGGAAGACCTAGACGTATGTTTATTTAATTTTCTAAAAATCATAATGAAATTCCCTTGCAGGAATTTTACTACGAGTCACCCATTATAGAGCCCATCCAGTCCAAGTGTAGAACCTGGATGCTCTAATACCACTCTAAAACACACCCCCTCCTAATCCCCACCAAAACACATGTTAAAAGGAGGTGGTAAATATATCGACCCAAGATCCAAGGTGTTGTTATGGAAATGGCCTCTAAAATTTTCATTCTTTTAACTAGATTAATACCTCAATTAGACATCACCATTGCATTCATCTCGTCAAGATGTTTATGGTGATATAAAATTTCACACCAATCTGACCTCTTGACCAAGGACTATGGCCAATTGAATTTTTGGTGAATCAAATGACGCCATGTCATCATCTTGCCATATGGCGCTAACATGGCCAACTCTTCCACTCACTCAATGCCATATAGCACAAGCGCATTTGTTATCGACCCATTCATGGGTTGAGGTTTTACTATTCTCCATATATACATACACGTGATGCTTACTAAGGTTGTATGCAAGTTAGAAGCCAAAGTATAGTCATGGTCGAAGGTCGGGTTATTTCTCCGGTGGTGACTACTGCTTTCATTGTGTTAGTCCCAACCTCGACCTCATATGCGTGTGAGATTGCAAGTTGAAGGTTAGCCCAACTCTATTATATTCTCGTTCTGCTACACAAGTCTTGACCCTGACTACCACTTACTTTCTAAGTCACGAGGTCAGCCCCAACCTCAACTCAGTCAATGGAGCCATAAGAGCAACCCCAACCTTGACCTTGTCCATAAGGACTTGGTCATGCCTGTGGTCACGATGGCTAAGGAAAAAGGGGCTAGTGAACTACAACCTCCCTAAGGTACAACTTGATCTTCCTTTTTCCATGCAATATTAGGTATTTTGTTTGCAAACAAGATAAGGAAAACCTATTGTGTTCACATCGACCTTTGCCCATCATAATAGCAGTAGCTTTGGCCTAACATGGGTCGTATAAATCACAGAGGGCCATACATGAATATCTTGGCCATGAATTGACATAGGTGGTTCTATAACCACTTAGACTTGTGACAACCTTCGACCCTTAACTTTGGGGTTCCGTGAAGCACATACAAATGCTATCCCTCCTATGCTTACAACAAGGTTTCCCCTTCTTGGTTTGTAGGGAACATATGGTGCGAAAATGGCCATAAGGTGATTGTTGTGTGTGGAGCATGATTGTTCAGAGGTCTTTGTTTCAGTCGGATGTATACCCGAGGAAGTTTGTACACCCCTCCACGCGGGGGGGACTTGTCCCCCCCGCGGGGGTCCGGGGGCCAGCGGTCCCCCGGCGGGGGCTCAGGGGCAGTGCCCCTAAAGCTAAAAACAACTGTAAAATTGCCTTGTAAATGTATAGTAATTTCTAGTCAATCTGGGCCGTTCATTAGGCGAATGATCTGACGGTAGAACTTATGTTTAGTTTAGGGTTCTTTGCCCTAGAAGGCAACCCCTCTCTTTGTATGAGGGCATTGTATTTGAGGCCGTGTGATAGATGTGTATTCTGTGAGCGAGAAACAGAGAGGTGAGACTGTGAGAGAAAACAGAGGATATTACAACGGATATGCTGTAGGTTGTGTCTCTTCATTTTGCTGGATAATAGAAAGGAAGGACTAGCTGTTCGGGGTGGACGTAGCCCAAACTAGGTGAACCACGTATATCTGTGTCTCTCTTGTTTTGTACGTTTTCTGTGTTTATATTTCTGCAATATTTTATGCGTTTCATTGCTCCGTAATATATAATTTTCCAACAACTGGTATCAAAGCCGAAGGTCTATTTGGCTGATAAACTCGCAGGAAAGAAGGGTTCCTGGTTCGAGTGGGAGCAATGGCAGAAGATGGTAAGTTTAGGGTCGAGAAATTTAACAGCCAAAACTTCTCGCTGTGGAAGATGCAGATGGAAGATTATCTGTATCAGAAAGATCTATACCTACCATTGGGCGGAAAAACAAAGATGCCGACGGGTATGAAAGACGAAGAATGGAACCTTCTCAATAGAAAGGCACTCGGAACAATATGGTTGTGCCTTGCTGTGTTAGTCGCCTTCAACATTTCGAAGGAAACCACGACAGAGGATTTGATGCAGACGTTGTCGAAACTATATGAAAAACCCTCGGCCTCAAACAAGGTATTTCTTATGAAACGGTTATTTAATATGAATATGTCGGAAGGTGGATCTGTTGCAAACCATTTAAATGATTTTAATACAGTTACAAGTCAGTTAAGTTCTGTAGGGGTAAACTTTGACGATGAAGTTAGAGCTCTGTTATTCTTGTGCTCATTACCAGAAAGTTGGAATGGTTTGGTAATGGCCATTAGTAACTCCGTTTCTGGATCTAGTACTTTAAAGTTTGATGATGTTGTTGGTGCTATCCTTAGCGAGGAAATGCGACGGAAAAGCTCCGGTGAGACATCGGGAAATGCTTTGAGTGCAGAGTCTAGAGGAAGAAAAATGGAAAGAGGAAAGAGCTCAGGATATCGCAGTAAATCAAGGAAAGGCAGATCCAAGTCCATATCGAGGATAGTGTGCTGGAAATGTGGAAAGAAAGGACACCTAAAGAAAGACTGTAGATCTCGGAAGGGAAAAGAAGGAGATGCACAGCAAGAAAACAATCATGAAGCAAATGTGACAGGTGAGGTGTTACAAGATGCTTTGATTCTTTCTTTTGAAAATATTATTGATTCCTGGGTGGTAGATTCAGGGGCTTCATTCCATGCCACACCTGATAAGAAATACTTTCATGACTATGTTCAAGGATATTTTGGACAAGTTCGTCTGGGTGATGATAAACCCTGTAAAATCGTTGGAATGGGTAAGGTTCTTGTAAAACAGCAGAATGGAAACCAATGGCTATTAAAGGAGGTAAGGCATGTTCCAGATCTAAAGAAAAATCTGATTTCAACAGGGCAGTTAGGCGGTGAAGGTTGTGTGACAACTTTCACAGATAAAGCTTGGAAGGTCACCAAAGGAGCCCTGGTAATAGTAAAAGGCAAAAAGGTTGGTACATTGTATTTATGCAATGGTATTTCTAACTCTGTTAATGCTTTAACTTCCAAAGGAGCAGATGCAACATTATGGCATCATAGGCTCGGACACATGAGTGAAAAGGGGATGAAGATTCTTCACTCAAGGAATTTGTTGCCGGGTTTGAAGAATGTTGATTTGGACTTCTGTGAGAATTGCATCTATGGAAAACATAAGAGAGTGAGATTTCTTAGAGTTGGGAAAGAAAAGAAGAATGAAAAATTAGAGCTTGTGCATACAGATGTATGGGGACCTGCTAAGGTATCATCTCTCGGTGGCTCTCGTTATTATGTTACTTTTATTGATGATGCAACTAGAAAAACTTGGATTTATTGTATTAAGAATAAATCTGATGTATTTGATACTTTCAAGAAATGGAAATATTTGGTTGAGATTGAGACAGGAAAGAAATTAAAGTGTCTTAGATCAGACAATGGAGGTGAATATTGCAGCAAAGAGTTTGATAGGTACTGTTCAGAATATGGAATTTGTAGAGAGAAGACAGTTCCAAGAACACCACAAGAAAATGGTTTGTCAAAAAGGATGAACAGAACAATCATGGAGCGTGCAAGGTGCATGAGATTGCATGCAGGATTGCCTTTACAGTTTTGGGCAGATGCTGTAGATACTGCTGTTTATCTAATAAACAGAGGGCCTTCAAGTTCCTTGGATGGTGGTGTTCCGGAGGAAGCATGGACAGGTAAAAAGGTAAACTACTCTTTTTTAAAGCCTTTTGGTTGTGAGGCCTTTGTCCATATTGATAAAGAAAATAGAACAAAGCTTGAGGCAAAGTCAAAGAAATGTACCTTTATTGGATATGGTGTTAATGATTTTGGTTATCGCTTATATGATTACGAAAATCACAAAATCATTAGGAGTAGAGATGTAATATTCAATGAAAAGGTCTTGTATAAGAATCAGTTGCAGTAAAAGAAACAGGAAAAGGAAAACAAGGAATATGCAGCTCTTGATGAAATCACTGAAAAAGTAAAGGTGCCTGAAAATAATAATAATCAACAACCACAACAACAACAACAGGCACCCCAAACACCTGAAAGTGGTGTTAGAAGATCTACCAGGATAAGTAGACCCCCTGAACGATACTCTCCTTCATTATATTATTTATTGTTGACTGATTCCGATGAACCCGAATGTTATGAAGAAGCAATGCAGGTTGAAAGCAGGAAGAAGTGGGAGGTAGCCATGGAAGAAGAGATGGACTCCTTAATGCATAACCAGACTTGGGATTTAGTCAAGTTGCCTGTAGGAAAAACTACATTGAAGAATAAATGGGTTTACAGGCTGAAGGAAGAAGATGGAGGAAAACAAAGGTATAAAGCTAGACTTGTGGTGAAGGGGTTTGCACAGAAGAAAGGTATTGATTTTGATGAAATATTTTCTCCTGTTGTTAAAATGACTTCAATCAGAACCATTTTAAGTCTTGTAGTAGCTGAAGATTTGCATCTTGAGCAGTTAGATGTAAAGACAACCTTTCTCCATGGGGATTTGGAGGAAGAGATATATATGCAGCAGCCACAAGGATATGAGGTGAAAGGGAAGGAGAAACTAGTGTGCAGGTTGAAGAAGAGCTTGTATGGCTTAAAACAGGCTCCAAGGCGGTGGTATCTAAAATTTGACAAGTTTATGTCTGAACAAGGTTATACTAGATGTCACTCTGATCATTGTGTTTATTTGAAAAAGCAAAATGATGGCAACTATATTATATTGTTATTGTATGTAGATGACATGCTTGTTGCAGGATCTAACATGCAGGAAATAAATGTGCTCAAAAGAAAATTGGCAAATTCATTTGCAATGAAGGATTTGGGAGCTGCAAAACAAATCCTTGGTATGAGAATCACTAGAGACAGGAAAAATCACAAATTAACATTGTCTCAGAATGAGTACATACAAAAGGTGTTGAAAAGATTTAATATGCACAATGCAAATCCAGTTAGTACACCTTTTGCTAGCCATTTCAAACTTAGTAAGGAAATGTGCCCAAAGACCCAAGAAGACATGGATTATATGTCTAAAGTTCCATATGCATCAGCAGCTAGAAGCTTAATGTATGCAATGGTCTGCACAAGGCCTGATATTGCACATGCAGTGGGAGTTGTAAGCAGGTACATGAACAATCCAGGAAAGGAACATTGGATGGCAGTGAAATGGATTCTCAGATATTTGAAAGGTACCACAAATCAAGCATTATGCTTTGGTGGTGCAAACATTTCTCTACAGGGATATGTTGATGCAGATATGGCAGGTGACAGGGATAACAGGAGGAGCACTATAGGATATGTATTTACTGTTGGAGGAACAACTGTCAGTTGGGTTTCAAAAATCCAAAG
Organism: Pinus tabuliformis; assembly: GCA_031772625.1. NCBI lineage: Eukaryota > Viridiplantae > Streptophyta > Pinopsida > Pinales > Pinaceae > Pinus > Pinus tabuliformis. The sequence continues at coordinate 664,940,833 of CM062809.1, read as the reverse complement.
TGTTGTTGCACTTTCAACAACAGAAGCAGAGTATGTTACTGCTACAGAGGCTAGTAAAGAAATGATTTGGTTACAAAGGTTTATGGGTGAATTGGGTAAGGAGCATGATATGGGCACGTTATACAACGATAGCCAAAGTGCCATTCATCTTGCAAAGAACTCAGCATTTCATTCCAGGACTAAACACATACAGCTCAAGTACCATTTCATACGATCAGTGTTGGAAGATGGAGAGTTGAAGCTGGAAATGATACACACTAGCCAGAATCCTGCAAATATGCTAACAAAAGTTGTAACCAGGGAGAAATTGAGAATATGCTCAGTTTCAATTGGTCTTCAAGGATGAAAATGAAGATGAGAAACAACCAGGTCCAAAGAGGAGTCATTGTCCAGCAAATGAAGCAGCGGTGGAGTTTCTACAATCATTCTCCAAGTGGGAGATTGTTGTGTGTGGAGCATGATTGTTCAGAGGTCTTTGTTTCAACCGGATGTATACCCCAGGAAGTTTGTACACCCCTCCACGCGGGGGGGCTTGTCCCCCCCGCGGGGGTCCGGGGGCCAGCGGTCCCCCGGCGGGGGCTCAGGGGCAGCGCCCCCGAAGCTAAAAACAACTGTAAAATTGCCTTGTAAATGTATAGTAATTTCTAGTCAATCTGGGCCGTTCATTAGGCGGATGATCTGACGGTAGAACTTATGTTTAGTTTAGGGTTTTTTGCCCTAGAAGGCAACCCCTCTCTTTGTATGAGGGCATTGTATTTGAGGCTGTGTGATAGATGTGTATTCTGTGAGCGAGAAACAGAGAGGTGAGACTGTGAGAGAAAACAGAGGATATTACAGCGGATTTGTTGTAGGTTGTGTCTCTTCATTTTGCTGGATAATAGAAAGGAAGGACTGGCTATTCGGGGTGGATGTAGCCCAAACTGGGTGAACCACGTATATCTGTGTATCTCTTGTTTTGTGCATTTTCTGTGTTTATATTTCTGCAATATTTTATGTGTTCTATTGCTCCGTAATATATAATTTTCTAACAGTGACTGGAACACACAAAATCATTAGGAATCCCTCCTTCAAAGTTCACTTGCAGGCATAAGCCATGGATGGGAATGCGTAAGCGACTACACTAAGAGTCCACAAGCACTTCATTCCTACCTAGAGGTCCAAAGACCTCTCTTGAAAACCAACAGACATTATAAGTTGATGGAAACAATCAGGAATACTTGGTGTTGATAAGGGTTATAGGAAGATTGGAATTCCACAAAAAATTAAGAAGATCCCCTATCACGTTCAATGATAAACCTGCACCACACATGTAGGAACATGGATAATAATACCATAAGCCTACAACCATCCCTTTGTCATGGACAAGAATTCTAGGCATGAGCTAAATTGATGAAAGACAGATATCGCTTCTCACTAGCCTAGTGATTTATGAAGGGACTTCAACAATCCTGCCACACACTAGGGTGAAACATTGGGCATGTGCCAACACTATGAATGGTTACACACACATATACATGTAGTACTAGCATAAAAAACAAATATGCAACACTTGTAAAATATTTCCAGGATACTTGGCTCCTAGTACGTAAGTCTTCTCTCACATATAGGGCATCCACCCAGTCAAGCAACTTGTTTATGACCAATCATTTAAATATAAGTTACCAAGATGTTTTGACATCAATATAACATACAAACCAAGACTCCTAGTCTTTAAGGGTTTAATCATCAATGTATACACAACAAGGATGAATCAAAGCCTAAAGTTTAGCCATACAATCTCACGAGGCCTTGCCTCTCACACCACATAAACATGTTAGTCTTCAGATCAAATCATTTGTATTAATGCAGAATGACAACCCACAACTAGGATATCTGCCCATAAGTGTAACAACCCCGGTTAAAAATTCATGTAAAAAAAGATGCAATACCAAGGTCATGAGACACGTATTCCAAGCTCAATGGTGGGAAAAACATCCTAGTGGGTGTTCATTTCAATTATTATGGCTAAAGGAAATTGGCAAAGGTAATGGCTAAGGCTTTGGAAAGACAAAGTGGCATTAATTGTCATTCATTTATGAAAATAATGGAAAATAAAAGAAGGAAGGTGAAAGGTCATAGGTTACATGTGAGGTGGAAATTAAAGGATAATAATGGAAAATGAAGAAAATAGAGGCCTCATTGATAAAAAGGCTTGTGAGGATCAGTTCATGCTTTTGGTCAGTTCAATTTTGGAGCTTTCTCTCTATTCTCTCTCTCTTTCATACTCTTGGACACTTAGAGTTTTCTTGGATAACTCTTTGAAGAGCGTGGCATACTTGGAGTTTTGGAGTAAGAAGAGTTGAAAATAATTAATATTATATTGTATTAATGGAGAAATGGTTACATGGTTGTAACGTAACTCCTTAAGTTAGGATTAGTTCCTAGGTTGTAGGAGTTTGTTCTCACCTCCCTATTCTTTTGAGATGTATTTATTGTCTCATCTTTGATTAATTGAATATGAGAGTGTACGCTCCAGTTTGTGCAGTCTCCAGGTGCAACTTTCTCACCTGTGAGCTGCTAGTTAATTCAATTCATGTTTTTCTTTCCAGTTTTCTAACATGGTATCAGAGCTCAGATTTGGTGAGCCTGATTTACCTGCAGAGCCTTATTGGCTACATTAGAGCCCTAGTGGCTACAGAGCCTTCGTGTCTATAGTGCCCAAGTGGAAACATAGGAGCCTCGGTGCTCACATTTTTGGACTCTAGGTGGTCATGAGTGACGTACCTTACTCATGGGATAAATTTATTTTCTCATGGGTCTCCGTATTTCTCTCACTGAGCACAAAGTGGTCATCGCTTCTTTTGGCCTAATAGAAGCAATGATCATCGCGGATCTCAAGGTCAAACCCACGATGATCAACCTCTCCTTAGAGGGATTTTAAATCATCATTGTTTTTTAGTCTAAAAGAGTGACGACATGTTTTTTATGGTTCTGAGCTTCATATCGGGTAGTTTGGTGGCAGATCTGAGTTGCAGACACAGATATCGTGGTAGATTCGTGGCAGATCAACCAGATTAAAAGGATCAGGCAGTTTGGTGGTAGATATGTGATCAATTCAAAGGTTTTGGTATGTTTTGAGATTATTTTTTTGTAGCTTCTAATTGTTCACTTGTTGAGAATCAACTGTAGATTGAGGGATTGGGATTCCGATCAGTTGAAAATGAACAATTTTATAGAAGCTTATCTCAACGAGTCTAATAAACTCGATGGGACCAATTATACCAATTGGAAATTCAAGCTACAAATGTTGCTTGAGGGATCGAGCACTTGGTCAATCGTTAGTGGTGATGAGTAGAAGCCAACCATGGCAGCAAGCGGCACGACAACACTAATGCAGGATTGGGATAAAAGGGAGAATAAGGTGAAAGTATTATTGAAGATGTTTGTTAAAGACAATATTATCCCACATATCAAAGACTGTAAATTGTCCAGTGACATATGGACTACACTCAAGAACCTCTACCAAACACAGAACACTAATCGCATCTTGTTGCTCAAAGGCAAGTTGTTTTCCATGAGGATGGAGGAGAATGAATCCGTTGTCGAATTCATTGCACGGGTCAAGGACTAGAAGGACATATTGGGAGACATCGGGGAGAAGGTGTTTGATTTCGATCTTGTCACAATTACATTGAACAAGATGATGGATGAATACTAGATGTTCATCACAGGCTTGTCTACAAGGAAGGAAACCCCTGCATTTGAAGAGCTAACAGGAATCCTGATACAAGAAGAAGAGCAGCGGCAGAATTTGAGACCACAGAGTGTCGATCTTGCTCTGATGGCGAAGAAGAAGCCATACAAAGGGAAACAACCATAGGGATAGAAAGGTGGTGGCATTTTTTAGAAGAGACCATTTATAGGTATGTCTCCAAATAAATATGACATTAAATGTTTTTACTGTGGGAAAACCGGTCACTTTGCTAAGTTTTGTTTTAAGAGACAAACAAATGAGGCTAGAAATAAACAGAGAAAATACACGGGGCATTTTTTCGATGAAGGTCACAGTCATGATCTTTGATTATTTGTAGCTGATTATGCTTTTTCAACTATTGAGGAGGATGAGTCCAAAATATGGTTCGTAGATCCATGCGCGTCTTCACATATGACAGGTAATAGAAATTGGTACGAAACTTTTGAAGAAACCACTCTTGGAGCTAACATATATCTAGGTGATGACAAAGGTTATCAGATCAAGGGGTACGATGATATTCTAGTGATGTTACCTGATGGTAATATCATATATATTAAAAATGTGATGTATGTACCTGGGATCAAGAAGAACTTGATCTTTGTTTCAATGATGGCAGATCAAGACCTGCAAGTCGAATTCTTCAAATCATATTGTGTTGTAAAGGACAGCAATAAGGAACCAGTTGCATCAGGAGTGTGTGTGGGAGGCTTGTATATGTTTAATGTCAAGAGCATGCCACATCAAACTCTGGCTTCAACAAGATTGACAACTGAGAATATCTAGCATCAAAGATTCAATCATTTGAACCTACAAGATCTCATGCTACTACAAAGCAAAGGTATGGTTGATGGAATACCTTATTTTCAGAATATTCATTTAGATTGTGATGGATGTGCATTAGGGAAAATGCATAGAGAAGAGTTTCCTTTGAATGCTGATAGGAAGAAAAGAGATATTCTGGAGCTTGTGAATACAAATATATGTGGACCTATGTAGACTAGGTCGCTAGGTGGTGCATATTATTTTATACTCTTTACTAATGATTGCACTAGATTGTATTGGGTATATTTTATTAGAAAGAAGAGTCAGACATTTCAATGCTTTAAAGAATTCAAGAATATGGTTGAAAAGCAGACATGGAAATTCATCAAGATTCTCCGCTCTAATCAAGAGGGAGAATACAAATTGGGAGAGTTCATGAAGTTTTGCAGGAATATTAGGAATATTCAATAGTACACAATACCTTACACTCTGCAGCAGAATGGAGTTGCTAAACAAAAGAACAAAACCCTTTTGGAGTTTGCACGATTCAAGGTAAGGGTCTATCTAATGGTTTTTGGGCTAAAGCCATTAACATTGCAGTTTACTTGAAAAATAGGAGTCAAACTAAAAGTCTCAATTTTAAAACTCCTTTTGAAGAATTTTATGGATATAAGCATGCAGTGAATCATTTAAGGGTTTTTGGGTCAAAAGCATTTCCCATATTCCCAAGGATGACAGGAAGAAGTTAGATCCTAAAGCATCAAAATGCATCTTTGTAGGATATTTCACTGAGTTTAAAGCTTATTAGTTGTTTAATCCTTTGACTCATAAAGTGTTTGCGAGTCGAGATGTGTTATTTAATGAGTAGGCTGAGGAAGGAAATAAGGAAAACAACCTTGAAGAGTGGCACATTCCATTGTTGATGGAAGAAAGCATTGAGGAGATGCACCAGCACTAACAACGACAACAACAACAGTAGAAAGAGGAGGAGGCAGGTAATGTAATCAGTAAGTTGAGCCCGCTAAGGTCTGAAGCAGACATATTTGAGGTGAGTCCATTACCGAGAAGATTAGGTAGGCATACTCAACTACCAGCTAGATTGAGAGACCATGATTTAATGTCAAACATTTTAAATGTTATAGAGCCCACAAATTATAAAGAAGCTAGTCAATCTCATGAGTGGAGGGCCACAATGAATGAAGAATTTGAATCTATAATTAGAAATAATACTTGGGAACTAGTTGAATTTCTTGAAGGAAAAATACCCATAGGTTGCAAGTGGCTTTATAAACCTAAATTTAATGCATATGGGAGTATAGAAAAGTTTAAAGCTAGATTGGTAGCAAAGGGTTATTCATAGAAAGAGGGAATTGACTATGAAGAAACCTTTTCTCCAGTAGCCAAACTGAATACTATTAGAATGTTAATTGTTGTAGCTACAAAACATCAGTGGAAGCTACACCAGTTAGATGTTAAGTCTGCATTTTTAAATGGTGATTTAAAGGAAGAGGTTTATTTAATGTAGCCTAAAGGGTTTGTTAAACAAGGGCATGAGCATTTAGTTTGTAGATTGAAAAAGACCCTTTATGGTTTAAAATAGGCACCCAGGTCTTGGTATGAGAAGATTGATTCATTTTTCTTACAACATGGTTTTCATAGGAGTAAGAATGATCCAAATCTATATACCATGTATGATGAACAGGGGCAGATAATTTTGATTTCCTTGTATGTGGATGACATGATTATAACAGGTAATGCAGATGCATTAATCAAAGAAATCAAATTGCAGATGTCACAGGTTTTTGAGATGAAAGACCTCGGAAGTTTACATTACTGTCTAGGTCTAGAAGTGTGGAGAGACTCTGGGCAGACTTTCCTTACTCAAGGGAAGTATGTTAGAGGGCTGCTCAAAAAGTTCAGAATGGAACAATGTAAGACAACATCAGTACCTTTGTAGCAGAACCTAAAATTGTGCAGAGACGATGGCTCTAAGGAGGTGGAAGCCACTTTGTATAGGCAACTAGTTGGTAGTCTGATATATTTTACTACAACTAGACTAGACTTAGCATACTCTGTTAGTGTGTTGAGCCAGTTTATGTCTAAACTTCTTGAAATTTATTGGGTAGCGGAAAAAAGTGTATTGAGGTATCTTCATGGTACTTGTGATTATGGTATTTTATACACCGATACATCTAATGTTACTTTAGCAGGTTTTTCAGAATCTGATTGGGCAGGTAACCTCGATGACCGACGATCTATCATGGATTATGCCTTCAAATTGGATCTAGGGTTATAACATGGAGCAGTAAAAAGTAGAGCACTGTTTCTTTATCTTCAGCTGAAGTTGAGTACTAAGCAGTATGCACTATGACATGTGAAACTATCTGGTTGAGAAGGCTTCTCCATGATGCACGAGAAGAGTAGAAAGAAGTGACTATCGTCAATTTTGACAACCAGAGTTCCATTAAGTTGGCGAACAATTCAGTGTTTCATAGGAATATGAAACACATAGATACTCAATTTCATTTTGTAAGAGAAAAAGTCCAGTCAAAAGATTTTTTATTGAATATTGTAAAACATGTGATAATATGGCTGATATTTTTACAAAGCCTCTTAGGAAAGTGAAGTTTTAATTGTTTAGGGCTATGTTAGTATTTTAGGATAATCCTTTCTCCATTAAGGGGGAGAGTTGAAAATACTTAATATTATATTGTATTAATGGAGAAATGGTTACATGTTTGTAAAGTAACTCCTTAAGTTAGGATTAATTCCTAGGTTGTAGGCGTTGGTTCTCACATCCCTATTATTTCAAGATGTATTTATTGTCTCATCTTTGATTAATTAAATATGAGAGTTTACACTTTCCCATGGGGATTTGGATTGACGATGAATGGGTGCACTATTAAGGCACTCCTTGCGATAGGTCACTGGTTCAAATCCCCCGTGGGTGCTTACCTAACAAAAAAAAGAATATGAGAGTGAACACTCCAGTTTGTGCAGTCTCCAAGTGTAGCTTGCTCACTTGTGAGCTGTTAGTTAATTCAATTCATGTTTTTCTTTCCAGTTTTCTAACAAGAAGGAAAAGGAAGAGTAGGAAAGCGCAAGAGGACATTGAGATCAACAAATACAACGAGTTTTGCTTGTAGGTACTGAGTTGCATGTATGATTTCCTTGCTAGTTTTGGCATGCATGGCACATGCATGTGGTTTCTTTGTTATGAGTTGTCAATGGAATGAAGGAATGCCTAGATTGACAATGGATTTCTTAGCCTTTCCATTTCCTAGATAACCATGGTGTTGTAGTTGTTACTTTTATTTCCAGGTTGGTTCTCACGTTCCTTTGGATGTGGGTTGAACTATTAGTTCCTAGAAGCCTTGCTTGGACAAATGCTCTAAAATCTCTCTAACAACTTGGGTTGAGTTACTAGTCCTGGAAGCCTTGGTTGGACAAATGCTCTGGAAGCCCAACAATAGTTGTGGGTTGAGTTACTAGTCCTGGAAGCCCTGGTTGGAACAAATGTTCTGGAGCCCTGGAAAACTTGGGTAGAGACCATTCTGGTGATGCTTAGTGATGTTCGACCGTGAGGTGGAATCAATGGTTAAGCGTTGAGGCAGTTTTGCCTCTAGAAGCCATGGTTTGATTTTTTTGGATGTGTTCCATGAGATCCCACATTCATTCTTGGAATATGGCATGGGGGTGACTGACTGAAAGAGAGATTTGGTTCAACCTAGTTTATGGTCAAGTGGTTCATGGAAATCCCAGACCTAGTTGCATTTTGCATATTTTTATAAGAGCTTCTTTCCTCTTGTATCTGATGGGTAAATATACTTGTTTATATGTGTTTTTTATGGCTATTATATCCTTGTTATTTTTGTTGGTTATATGTTGATGATGAGCACGTTTTATGACAATGATTATGTATGGCTCTCATCATGTTTTGATTAGTAAATAAATGAACAATGGATATATGACCTAATAGATGATATTACAGCTATGTGATAAGGTATCAATGCTTCTTATTGATTCTCAAATAAGTATGAGACCCCTATGCTCAAATATGTTGTTATGACCATAGATTACATGTTCATGATCTGTTTGACGAAATGCCTGTCATGGTTGGGCTTGGTTAGATCAAGTCCTTGATCAAGTTTTGTGTTAGAGGCTTTGTCTTGGTGTCATTTATTGTCATGGAAAGTCTCATCAAGTTCCGAGCAGTGGTTTGGAGACTAGCGCTGAAAAGTGGCTTAAATCTCACAGTCTTTGGCATAGAACTGGCTGAAAAAGATTGCAATCTCTCCTTTACAGGCATTGTGGGAGCAAATCGAGGGTCCCAGTCACATGCATACCCATGTCATGGGAGAAAGTGAGGGTTTAATTGATATAAAGGCTAGGTTAACTCAGGGGTTGGGCACTTGAAGTGGTGGATTAGCTCCTGGGGGTTTTGTAACACCTAATGGAGGTCTGTAAAATGTTGGTTCATCAGTTCCACTTCCTTAACTACTCTTAGGGCTTTGAATCATATCACTGTAGCTCTTTGTCACATATTTACCCCGGTGGACTGGTAAGCTTGGGTAAGTGTGGGAGGAGGGTGTTACATAGTGGTATCAGAGCATGGTTCAACACTTGGACTAGATGGGCAGAATGTGTTTGTGATGCATACATGTCAGTTGCATATGTGTTATTAATGCTTATGGTCTATTTGTTTGTTGTGTATGCATGGTGATGGTAATTGTTATAGTTGTTTTGACATGTAGAGGTTGACGATGTTGTTGGGATGCATTTGTCATGAATGCATGTCGTTTGTATATGCATTTGTGTTGTTATGCATGCATTGTCCTGGTTATGGTTATGAATGTATAGTAGGTCAGACATGCATCATGAGGTCATTGTATGCAATTAAGTCATGATGATGTTATTGGTATGTTATGATGCTAATGTGTTAGCTGAGATAGAGTAGGAGATGCAGATCATCTGAGTGAGGTTGTGACACTAGACTTCAGGGTAAGAGCATATCGTCATATAGGTTTGTATGGTAGGTATGCAAGTATGTTGGCTAATGATTGTTATAAAAATTAGGGTTATGTACATTCTTGTCATTTTATTATTATTGTGGTTACATGAATGATAGATGCTAGTTAGTCAATGCATCCATATGCATGTGTGTCAGATAGTCATGCATGGTAGTAACTTGTTGTTATATGATAGATAACTTGATGATTATGTTATATGTTGTTGATGAGTATGTTATATGTTAACTTCTTGTTGTTATATCTTAGTTAACTTGATGATTAGGATTATTGCATTAAGATCTTGATGTTATATATATTGTGCTAACCTAGATTGACCTATGCAGATGATTATGGTATGCCATTAAGGTATGAGTTAATATATTGTGATATTATGTCATACTAATCTAGACTGACTTTGCATATGTGATTGTTATGCCTGGATGACAATTGTTTATGAGTTTATGATGTGAGCATGTTAGATAGTTACTATTCTGGATATCATGACCTTATTTATGTTTGAGTTGATGTGTTATGAATTTATATAGTGCTAATCTAGATTGATTGTGCAGACAAGATATCCTCCCCTAAGATACATTAAGGTATAAGTTTGCTTATGTCGTCTACTTGGTGCTTTAATGTTTGATTATGTCATCTATTGGTGTTTGAGTGTTTGGTGTCTATTATGTCATCTATCTATTGTTTGAATGTTTGATTAATTGCATGATACAAATATGTTTCTATAACGTTGCATGAAGAAATGATCTTGTTTTAAGATGGTTGTACTAATACATATGTGTTGAGACAACTGATATGTGCTTGCATGTAAGCAAGTGATAGTTGTAGCATTATGTATTATGACTGATGGATGTGAGTTGAGTGTTGATTATGACATGGTTCTTTGACTTGGTAAAGGTTGATTTTTGATTAATAGATATGTTGCCTTGATCTTTAGAACATGTGATCGACATGTGTGAGTAGTTGAAGGGAAACATGCTTGGTATTAGTGTGAGGTAATAGTTGATGTGTTTATATAAATAACAGTTGGGCAATTTCACAATACATAGTAAGACTCGATTGCCACAAGGTAAAAAGGTAAAAGAAAGGAATTGGGTAAGAATTCCTTTGGCTATGTTTGGAAACTGCAATTCCAAACAAATGAATGCTTTGAATACAGGAAGTCTTTTTAACCATAATCTTGTCTGACATTATGTGGATATGTGCTAGATTCATGAACATGTATTTGACACATATATTAGCTAGTTTCTAGTTATAGCTCGATTTGTCAAGGGAATTGGAGTCCCTTGAAAAATATCATGTCTAAGTTACAAGGCAACGTCCTTCATGAAACAAGGTAAGATAATTGGTATATTGTTATATTTATTTATGCACTAACAATAATGTGTTTATGGCAGTATGATGCAGGGGATTGCATGGCAAAATAGGTTGCCATGAAATATTGAAGAAGGCTCAAGTTGATATTTCCCTTGGAAGCATTGGGAACCCATGGGGTTGAGTCATGGTGTCAATTGCTAGTCTTCTGCTTTTGGTCTTTTGTGGTTTGTTTGTGCTTGATTTTCATTTTTTTGTATGACTCGTGCATGGCCATGCCACCCTTTTTTGTGGTATCATATTGTCTTTATTTTCATGGTTTCTTCTTGTTTGTCCTTGTTCTTTCCTTTTATGTTTCGAGGGTCTTGCGAATTGGTTTGGGAAAGAGGAAAGTTGATGGATCTCAGGAAGAGCTGAATGAAACCCAACAAGTAATGTAAGACTCAGATGAAGTTGGTGCATATACAAGGGAAACTGAAGGCAAGAATATGATAGTTAGTTGGATTGGTTGGGTCCATTAGGATAAATGGACAATGACAGGAAAATCATGAGAAAGGTAATAGGAAAAGTGAAGTAAATGGATCTAAGGCGTTAAATGCCTTGGATAGGTTGGAAATTGTTGTTCTCAATGTTGTGCATGAATAAAGGGAGTTCTCTTAACCTTGAACTTATGATATCTAATAATTATGTTGTGATCATGATCATGTTGATGTCTATATATGTATGTATGCAGTTGTCTGACAAGGTCATTAGAGATCATGATTGTTTGATGCTGATGTATGTATGCATGTTTTTGTAACACCCTCCTCCCACTTCTACCCAAGTAATCGGCCAACCGGGGTAAACATGTGACAAGAAGCTACTATGATGAGATTCAACCTCCTATGTGACCTTAAGGAAGTGGAATCGACAGAAACACAACATACAAACCTTCCACATCAACATGAGGACTCCCAAGAACCATCCCAACCTTTCCAACAACCAACCCTTGGGTCCCACTAAGTTTTTAGACCAATTAACCTCCAAACTCTCCCATGATATGGGCATGCTAGCATCTAGAGGGCTCTAGATGCTCCCACAACATGGAATGCCAATGTCTAGGGGCTATTTTGCTTAGTGTTGTGCCAACATCCTCGATATTTGAGCCACTTTTTTAGGCCCAGAGCCCAGGTCACTGCCCATAATTAAATGACACCTTTAGAATAGAAAGATAACAAGGGAATGGTGATACAAATGCAATTACTTGGACAAGGGAATGAATGGAACCCTACTAACCATGACATTAATTTAGTCAAACATATCACAAATATGTAATCTACAGGTGTAAACAATAGATTTAAGCATAGGGGTCTCATACTTATCTGAGAATCTCTAAGAAGCATTGTTCCGTTATATCATTAGCTATATTATCTTCTATTAGGTCATAGATACATTATTCATCCATTTACCAATAAAAACATGAGGAAATCCATACATCATCATTGTCATAATACATGTTTATAACCAACATAATAACAACAGAAATATCAAGGATACATCAGCCATAAAATCCACATATAAACCAGTACATTTATACATAAGATATAAAGGAGAGAACCTCTTATTAATGAATGCAAAATCCAACTCGAGATGGGACTACCACATTCCACCCAACCATAGAATGGTTGAGCCAAATCTCTCTTCAACTATTCACCCCCATGCCATATTCCAAGCATGAATGTGGGGCTCAAACCAAAATAACCAACTAGGGCATCCCGAGGCTAAACCACCTCACCCTCATTAATAGAAACCATGCTTTACCATAATCCACACTAGATTACTAGGCCAACACAATAAACATGTAATAATAATATTTAACATGATTTCCACCAGATCATTAGCCCAAAACAAGCATGGATGCCACCAGATTTCTCCACCTACATCGTGAGGAATTTTCCTGTCTCCTAGTATCTTAGGCTTTACCATAATCCAAAGTATGCTCTAAGGATCACTAGGCCCTAAATTGAGACACCACCCCCTAGGATTTACTGTATATCTTGCCATTCACCAGCAAGGATTCCTAGGCCTAATTAAGGGCAACCACCTCTAGGCTTTACTGTATATCCCGCCATTCACCGGTCGAGGATTCCAAGTCCCACAAAGGCAACACAAAATCTGGCTTTATTGCAACCCACAGTATGGTTCAAGGGTTACTAGGCCACATGTTCTATCATTCGGAGATCCACCTCACTCAACTTCGAATCCATTCGACAATCTAGCTCAACCAAAACATGAGAACCCCATCACACCATTTCTATATGGAAATGTAAAGGCTAGGTTGAAAACACTGTCACACTTGGAAAAACCCATGCTATAATAGAAAAAGAACCACATGGAATACCATGCATGCAAAATATAGCAAGGAAAACACATATATAAATCGTTACGTGCAAAGAATACTGCTATAGCTACTTGATCTTGCTCTTCCTTCCTCTTGACTTCTTTACCTTTTCTGATCCAATTCCAAAGTGATCCAAGAAAACTCTAATTGTCCAAGAGTATGATAGAGAGAGAGAGAATAACGAGATAGCTCTAAAATTTATTTGAAAAAAGGTTACAAACTGATCCTCAAAATCCTTTTTATCAATTAGGCCTCTATTTTCTCATTTTCTATTATTTTCCTTCATTTTCCTCCTCACATACAACATGTGACCTTTCACCTTCCTTTTCTCCTAATTTCCTTTATTTTCATAAATAAATGTGCCAAAAATGCCAATTTGCTTTTCCAAATCCTTGGCAATTGCCTTTGCTAATTTCCTTAGCCATAATAAACCAAATGAATACCCATGCTAGGATGTTTTGCCCAACATTAAACTTGGAATAAGTGTCCCATCAATTGTGGTTATTAATTTTCCTTTATTAACTTTATTCATGGAATTTTCACCAGGGTTGTTACAGAACCCTCCCCCTTGGGGGACACCATCCTCGGTTTTCAACCACACCTAGACCTCAACAAAACTGCCGAAAAGAAAACATACTACCCATGGAGCTTTATATCATAGCTCGATGCAATATTTATAATGATCACCCCGCTAAAAAGCAAACCAGCATGACAACATAACAACATGACAACTATAATGATATGAAACCCATACCACTTATTTTAGATTTATAACATAGCTCATGGTGGTATTTACATCCATATACACATGTACATATATCAAAACATAACACCAAAAAATATGCCAAAACATATACCAAACATCATACCAAAACTGCTTTGCCTCAACCGGCAAAAAATGAAGGATACATAGCCTGCATCTGATCTTCCATCTCCCATGTAGCTTCATCTGGCCCAAAGTACTTCCATTGCACTTTAACCTGCTCGATTGCTCGGTTCTGGAGCATGAGCACCTTTTTCTGCAATATACACCAAGGCTCCAACTGGAATTCTCCATCTGGCTCCACCTGTAATACAGACCAGTCAATCACATGACCAACATCTTTAACATACTTCTTAAGCAATGACAAATGGAAAACATCATGGAATTTCACTGTCAGAGGTTGTGCAAGTCAATATGCTACTAATTTGATCCTCTCAATGATCTTGAAAGGTCCACAAAACCGTGGTGCCAGCTTGGCACATGATCCAATCCACCAGTATCTCTTCTTTGGTTTGATGCACAAGTAAACTTGTTCCCCAACCTAGAACTCCTTGAACAACCTGTTACAATCTACATAGCTCTTTTGTCTATCCTGTGCTGCTTTCAAAATCTTCTTGATTACTTGCATTTCATGTTCCATTTCCACCAACATGTCTGATCCAATCAACACCCTGTTCACCAGATCACTCCAACTGATGGGAGTATTGCAACTCCGCCCATACAATGCCTGAAACAAACTCAGCTTCAAATATACCTGATACCCATTGTTGTAAGTGAACTCTACCAATGGAAGATACTATTCCCATTTTCATTGTTGATGTATCACGTACATCCTCAACATGTCTTCCAATATTTGATTAACCCTCTTAGTCTGTTCATTTGTCTATGAATGATAAGTTGCACTAAAGGCCAACTATGTGCCCAAATATGCAAACAACTGCTTCCAAAACTTGGAAGTGAACTTTGCATCCTTTTCTGACACAATCTTCCATGGAACTCCATGCAATCTAACCACGTGACCTCTGATGAATACCTATGCTACATCGCTAGTTGAGAATGTAGACTTCACTCGAATGAAGTGCACAACCTTTGTCAACCTATCCAAAACAACCATGATGGAATTGTGTTGTCTCTATGTCCTCTACAATCCTATGGTCAAGTCCATGGAAATGACCTCCCATTTCCACTTTGGAATCGCAATCGGTTCTAGTAGTCCACCTGAATGCTTACACTCTGCCTTCACCCGCTGATAATCAAAATACCTAGCCACAAAATCTGTTACATCCTTCTTTAGATTCAACCAATAATAAAATTTATTCACTGCGGTCAATGTCTTCTAATATCATGGGTGACCTGATTATGGTTTTGAATGAAACTCCCTCAAGATCATCTTCTTGAGCTCACTATTGTCTGACACATATATCCTGTCCTTAAATCTAACCAATCCATCTGCCGTAAGACAATAATCCACATCCTATGTACCTGCACTTGTACCTATACCACTGCTTGCACTTGTATTGCTACCTGTACCTGTACCTATACTCTATTGTAACATGTGCACAATCTCCATATACCTAACATCTTGCTGACCTGCTTGTAAGATCCTATCATGTGATTTGTCCCATACGAACTCGTAACTGCTATATGATTTACCTGTATCCCCCTGCTAAGATCATTTGCCACCCTATTCTATTTACCTTTGATATACCTGATCTCAAAAATCGAACCCACAGATCGTGGCCAACCATATAGCTTGCCTGGCATTCAGATTTGGCCGGTTAAGCAAGTATCTCAACCCACTGTGATCACTCATAAGTACTAACCTCTTGCTAAGAAGATAGTGCCTCCACATCTTCAATGCATGTGTTATCACAAAATCAGGTACTAAGGGCTGCTACTTAGCAAGATCTCATGCAACTATTTCAAACCAGGCTTTAGACTAAGGCTTAGCCTCCTTAGTCAGAGAGGGCTCTCTCACAGATTTTTGATAGGAATCAATAACTAGAAAAGATGGCTAACTCTTCAAACAGTACACGAAAATAAGCTGGTTGGAACAACAAAATAACACTTCTTCCATTGGGCTCATGGAGTCAAACACTTCTGCAGTAAATTACCAACTACTCAATCATGGAAGCCAAGGCATATAATGTTTAAACACTCAGAACATTTCTCAAAAAGAACCTCAACTCATAAATATACACAGGAAGTCTGAGCACTAGGTGAATTCAGAGTGATTGCATATTTAGTGAGCTGTAAAATATAAAGGATAATGACAAAATCACATATATTCTGAGCATTGAACACAAGATGAATCTTGGGAAGAAAAAGTAATCTTTCTATTACTGTCAAAAGTATTTTTACATAAGCTTATATAAGAACTCTGTTTTTTTCATAAATCTCCAACCCTTTTTACATTCATCCCTGATCCATATATAGGAACACACTATTCCCTCACTAGAGCGAGCTCAAAGGCTCTATTAACTACTCCTATATGCTATCTAACTAACTCATTAATTACAAAAGTGCTAAGCTGTAATTACAAAAAAAATCCTAATCAAACTAAAACACTAATTCCATTCTCCTCGTAACATGATTCTTCTTGGATCCTTGACAGCTGTCCTCCTTCAGTTAGGCTGAGATGGCTGAGCTAAAGATGCAATAAACAAGCTAACCTTGGATGCTTGAAAGCGCTGATGGCTCATTAATTGACCAAAAGATGTGCTCTATTTTTACGGTCTCTGTCTCCCAACATTCTTCATCTCTTAAAGAACATGTCCCCTGCTCTCTAATTCCTCATAAACAACGCATATCACCTTACTTTCCAATGAACTGGAAGCCTTATGTACTGAACAGGTGTACAAACAAACACCTCCGGTAACCTACACCAGAACCCTAAAAATTCGGTCATTGACTGTCTTCAAGTAACAAGGAAGAAGAGATGTATGTCAATCATTGGCAATGAAAACAAAACTCTCCCCCATCTTTTAATGGCATTCCAGTTCGCCACTCCTTTGGCCTCCCACTTAGTTGTGCATATAAACGTTCATATCCACCATGAAATTTTAGGTGGCCATTGATATTCTCCATGACCCTGGGTTCTTCATCCCCATATCCTAACATCATTAGAGTTCCATTCCGGAAGTAGACAGAATCTAAGACAACAGGAAATAGGTGTTCTGAGCCTGCAATATGTATTTTTTCCTGTGCACCTGCTACAAATTCATTAGCAAGTTGCTTAAACTTTCTTCTTAAGTATCCACTCATTCTCTACACTGAATTAATAAACGTATCTGAAAAAGCCATCACAATGCTCCCATGAAAAACAGGAAGTTTGCCAACTCTTGAAACGTTAATGTCTTCTGAATGATCGCCACTTTGGTCTTCAGCTATGCTTTGCGATGGACCACCCATAGTATCACAGTATTGAGAAGAAGCCTCATTGCTCTTGCTTTTTATGGACACCAATTTTTCACCTTGTTTACCAAGATGATTTGAAGATTTACAGCTTTCAGTGGTTTGACATAACTTGTGAATAGTCTCAACTAAAGCTTTGTAGATTGAACCTTTTTCATTATCTGTGCATTTCATTGAAAGGTGCTGTTTAAATTGATCTTCTGAGATTGTTTCCTGTTCTAAACTACCTTTATCTAACAGTTGAAGATCCAGAATTCTCCTTATATCATAATCATAAGATGGATGCTCAATATCCACGATTACATGAGTCAAGAGCTCATGTGTCATATTTGGAATAACACCCTGCAGCATCCGGGGTGCACACTGATATATATCATAAATAATCGCATGGTAGGCAGTTTGCAAGGAGACTATTTATATTATCTAAACCGCGGAAAGCTGTAACAATCAAATGAAAGACATCGCTCAACACATCATCATTGAAAGGAGCCTCTGGTGTTGTGATTCTGGTGATTTCACTAATGCAGGTGGCCATCAGAAGTGCCACATCTCTATCCCGATGTCACTAATAACGGCGGCCCTGTGGCAATCAAATCCTTACCATCATTTGGCCTCTTCACTCATTCCATACATTTGGTAATACGGCAAGGGGGTCCTCATAAAGACCACTTGACACATGGCATTTAATCGTTGCATTCCATAAGAGAGAATTCTAATGCTAATGTTGTCAAACAGTTTACGTGCACATGGCATACATAATCACAAGATTGGGGATAATGTTTTAATCAAGTTCAGTCTTCATCATGTGGGCATGGATCCATTCACGACATCGTAGAACCCTTAAGTGCGCACCCACTGGCAATACGCCAACCATGATAACAATATCATGGCTCACTCCTTCCGGCCTCAAGGCTTCTTTGACATCTTCACTCTGAGCAAAAGCAGCAATCGTGTTACCCCATGAGACGGCATCTCGTTGATGTCTTCAGTCAAACAATTGACGTGCGAACTCCAGATTCCCAGATTTGGCATACATTATAGCAGGTGAATTATTATTTGACACAAAACATTTTCCATCCATATTTTCCTCTGGAACCGCCAAAGCATGAACAAAAGGAGGATTACAGATTTGATTTGTACTCGAGGCATTTTCTGCATTTTCTGTGGTGGGAACTGCAGCGTCTATAACCATTTGTTGACTTCCTCTTGAAAAGTCCCATGCTACAATTTTTGAATCTAATCCCCCAGATATAACTTCCCATGGCCGCCAAGGATGAAACTGCACAGAGCTGCAAATATTTGTGTGTACGGATCTGAGTGTTTTGTAAAGGCAATGTTGACGAATGTCAATAATCTTTACTTCTCCTCTGTCATCTGCAGCCGCAAGAAAAGATGACTTAAAGTTCATAGTAATCTGATTTATGTCCTCTGTATTGAATGTGTACTTTTGCACTTGTCCACTGGAAGGTGCCATGCGCACATTCAAGCAAGTAACTGTGTTTGCATATGCTGCATACAAAATATCATCATTTCCTGGACTGAAACAAACAGAAGCAACTGGTTCATGTATGCGCATCATTATAAACCAAAACACAGAAAATAAGTACATTGAGGTTAATATTCTTTGTCCATGATGGTTCCATAGGTACAAAATTATGCCTCTGCATGCTGGGATGAGTTTAAGTGTCTTTGTATGATATGAAGAACCAACAGATCCATTAGCATCATTGTGATAGCTGTCCACATATCTATTGAACAAAGATTGCTGCCCAAATGGCTGTATGATAGGCATTGGTCATGCATCCATCAATGAACCAATTATTGCACCCTTTCTAAGAAACTCACACTGACCAAACTTAATGACAAGCATTGATGATGACTTCTTGAGAACATGCCACCTGTAAGATGTATCCGCCCCAGAACTATTTTGCATGACAGCTACTATGGATTCGAACAAATCCCCCATTTCGTAGCACGCTACGAAATCACTAAAACAGGCTGCGCTGCGAAACTGCTAAAGGATTCAGGCGCTGCGAAAACACTTGGTCTTTAAGCTAATCTGAGCAAATGTTTGGAAACGGAATTTTCAATGATAACAGTGGCTCCACTTGGGATAGTGTGCCCTTGTGGTGCACTAAGAACCTGCAGTTCCAGTGCCTCATAGAATTTATTTGACAAACAGAAATTTGCTTGACAAGCATGACTGTAGGAGAAGGAAAGCTACTTCTAATGAAAAATGCTCAGTTGACCTTGAGCTTATTTGCATTTACCTATACCTACCTACCCTAACAATTTCAATTTCTCTCTGCTCAATCAATATGAAATTTCCAATGTAGCCAATCCTCTGTTTTATCTGATATTTTATTTCTTTGACCGCATCGGAATTCAGAGCCAATATGATGGTGTGATGACCACTGCCACTGAAATTGTCTCTGATCTTTATAAGTAAATTGAAGCACTGGAGAGTAAAACTCTTCCATGTAATCAGCTATAGGATCCCAGAACACATGAACAACTTGATTCTTCTTGTAACCTTCTGGCTGTGCAAACTGATCTTCAACAGCAGTGTGCATTTCCTCAAGCGTAAAAGAGAAAGGAACCAACACTCTTTCCTTGTGTTTTGTCATAGAAAGCTTCTGAAAATAATGATCATGATTATGGAAACTATATGCCTGAATTTGACCTTCTAAACCTTCAATTTCTTTCTCAATGTCCGCAGCAAATTCATCCAAAAAGCTCATCTTATCCTCTGCCTTGCAGTCAAAGGACTTTAGATACGAGGACAAGGACAAAGAAAAATTTTCACCTATTTCTTCATTAATATGATCATCATTCCATTGTTTGAAACCCTCAACTGAAGGAGAGTCTTTCTCAATGTCCGCAGCAAATTCATCTAAAAAGCTCATCTTATCCTCTGCCTTGCAGTCAAAGGACTTTAGATACGAGGACAAGGACAAAGAAAAATTTTCACCTATTTCTTCATTAATATGATCATCATTCCATTGTTTGAAACCCTCAACTGAAGGAGAGTCTGTCACCAACTCTGACCTATCTATCCATTCCTCCAAAAACATGAGCCAAAGGTCTTGAAATGACTTAATGGATTTGGCAGGAAAGCTTTCAATCCATTGTTTGCATTTCCCTTGAAGTGAATCATAAAATAACATAATGCAAACATCTTCATGTTTAACTCTAAGAAGCCCAGCAAAATGACAGAAATCTGAGATATGCTTCAGAGTTAAACTCAAATATTCTCCATTAAATTTGGGACCATTCCTTAGAAAATATGCATCCTTGGGAAAATGATTTGGGAAACCATGAATTCTTGAAAAATCTATGCATGCATACCTTGAACTAAGAATGGTAGCTTTTGGGTCCTTCATAACTCCAGTGGAATCACCATGAATGTATGAATTTTGAATTCTTCAACAATGGAGTCGCCAAGGTTGATTTGCAGCCTCAAAAAACCTTCTGAGCTCCTGCTACCTTCAGAAGTTCAGCTTCATAATTTCGGGAATGAGTAATCTTCAGGCTCCCGGCAGACGCACCAAAATGTTATCACAAAATCAGGTACTAAGGGCTGCTACTTAGCAAGATCTCATGCAACTATTTCAAACCAGGCTTTAGACTAAGGCTTAGCCTCCTTAGTCAGAGAGGGCTCTCTCACAGATTTTTGATAGGAATCAATAACTAGAAAAGATGGCTAACTCTTCAAACAATACATGAAAATAAGCTGGTTGGAACAACAAAATAACACTTCTTCCATTGGGCTCATGGAGTCAAACACTTCTGCAGTAAATTACCAACTACTCAATCATGGAAGCCAAGGCATATAATGTTTAAACACTCAGAATATTTCTCAAAAAGAACCTCAACTCATAAATATACACAGGAAGTCTGAGCACTAGGTGAATTCAGAGTGATTGCATATTTAGTGAGCTGTAAAATATAAAGGATAATGACAAAATCACATATATTCTGAGCATTGAACACAAGATGAATCTTGGGAAGAAAAAGTAATCTTTCTATTACTGTCAAAAGTCTTTTTACATAAGCTGATATAAGAACTCTGTTTTTTTCATAAATCTCCAACCCTTTTTACATTCATCCCTGATCCATATATAGGAACACACTATTCCCTCACTAGAGCGAGCTCAAAGGCTCTATTAACTACTCCTATATGCTATTTAACTAACTCATTAATTACAAAAGTGCTAAGCTGTAATTACAAAAAAAATCCTAATCAAACTAAAACACTAATTCCATTCTCCTCGTAACATGATTCTTCTTGGATCCTTGACAGCTGTCTTCCTTCAGTTAGGCTGAGATGGCTGAGCTAAAGATGCAATAAACAAGCTAACCTTGGATGCTTGAAAGCGCTGATGGCTCATTAATTGACCAAAAGATGTGCTCTATTTTTACGGTCTCTGTCTCCCAACATTCTTCATCTCTTAAAGAACATGTCCCCTGCTCTCTAATTCCTCATAAACAACGCATATCACCTTACTTTCCAATGAACTGGAAGCCTTATGTACTGAACAGGTGTACAAACAAACACCTCCGGTAACCTACACCAGAACCCTAAAAATTCGGTCATTGACTGTCTTCAAGTAACAAGGAAGAAGAGATGTATGTCAATCATTGGCAATGAAAACAAAACTCTCCCCCATCTTTTAATGGCATTCCAGTTCGCCACTCCTTTGGCCTCCCACTTAGTTGTGCATATAAACGTTCATATCCACCATGAAATTTTAGGTGGCCATTGATATTCTCCATGACCCTGGGTTCTTCATCCCCATATCCTAACAGCATTAGAGTTCCATTCCGGAAGTAGACAGAATCTAAGACAACAGGAAATAGGTGTTCTGAGCCTGCAATATGTATTTTTTCCTGTGCACCTGCTACAAATTCATTAGCAAGTTGCTTAAACTTTCTTCTTAAGTATCCACTCATTCTCTGCACTGAATTAATAAACGTATCTGAAAAAGCCATCACAATGCTCCCATGAAAAACAGGAAGTTTGCCAACTCTTGAAACGTTAATGTCTTCTGAATGATCGCCACTTTGGTCTTCAGCTATGCTTTGCGATGGACCACCCATAGTATCACAGTATTGAGAAGAAGCCTCATTGCTCTTGCTTTTTATGGACACCAATTTTTCACCTTGTTTACCAAGATGATTTGAAGATTTACAGCTTTCAGTGGTTTGACATAACTTGTGAATAGTCTCAACTAAAGCTTTGTAGATTGAACCTTTTTCATTATCTGTGCATTTCATTGAAAGGTGCTGTTTAAATTGATCTTCTGAGATTGTTTCCTGTTCTAAACTACCTTTATCTAACAGTTGAAGATCCATAATTCTCCTTATATCATAATCATAAGATGGATGCTCAATATCCACGATTACATGAGTCAAGAGCTCATGTGTCATATTTGGAATAACACCCTGCAGCATCCGGGGTGCACACTGATATATATCATAAATAATCGCATGGTAGGCAGTTTGCAAGGAGACTATTTATATTATCTAAACCGCGGAAAGCTGTAACAATCAAATGAAAGACATCGCTCAACACATCATCATTGAAAGGAGCCTCTGGTGTTGTGATTCTGGTGATTTCACTAATGCAGGTGGCCATCAGAAGTGCCACATCTCTATCCCGATGTCACTAATAACGGCGGCCCTGTGGCAATCAAATCCTTACCATCATTTGGCCTCTTCACTCATTCCATACATTTGGTAATACGGCAAGGGGGTCCTCATAAAGACCACTTGACACATGGCATTTAATCATTGCATTCCGTAAGAGAGAATTCTAATGCTAATGTTGTCAAACAGTTTACGTGCACATGGCATACATAATCACAAGATTGGGGATAATGTTTTAATCAAGTTCAGTCTTCATCATGTGGGCATGGATCCATTCACGACATCGTAGAACCCTTAAGTGCGCACCCACTGGCAATACGCCAACCATGATAACAATATCATGGCTCACTCCTTCCGGCCTCAAGGCTTCTTTGACATCTTCACTCTGAGCAAAAGCAGCAATCGTGTTACCCCATGAGACGACATCTCGTTGATGTCTTCAGTCAAACAATTGACGTGCGAACTCCAGATTCCCAGATTTGGCATACATTATAGCAGGTGAATTATTATTTGACACAAAACATTTTCCATCCATATTTTCCTCTGGAACCGCCAAAGCATGAACAAAAGGAGGATTACAGATTTGATTTGTACTCGAGGCATTTTCTGCATTTTCTGTGGTGGGAACTGCAGCGTCTATAACCATTTGTTGACTTCCTCTTGAAAAGTCCCATGCTACAATTTTTGAATCTAATCCCCCAGATATAACTTCCCATGGCCGCCAAGGATGAAACTGCACAGAGCTGCAAATATTTGTGTGTACGGATCTGAGTGTTTTGTAAAGGCAATGTTGACGAATGTCAATAATCTTTACTTCTCCTCTGTCATCTGCAGCCGCAAGAAAAGATGACTTAAAGTTCATAGTAATCTGATTTATGTCCTCTGTATTGAATGTGTACTTTTGCACTTGTCCACTGGAAGGTGCCATGCGCACATTCAAGCAAGTAACTGTGTTTACATATGCTGCATACAAAATATCATCATTTCCTGGACTGAAACAAACAGAAGCAACTGGTTCATGTATGCGCATCATTATAAACCAAAACACAGAAAATAAGTACATTGAGGTTAATATTCTTTGTCCATGATGGTTCCATAGGTACAAAATTATGCCTCTGCATGCTGGGATGAGTTTAAGTGTCTTTGTATGATATGAAGAACCAACAGATCCATTAGCATCATTGTGATAGCTGTCCACATATCTATTGAACAAAGATTGCTGCCCAAATGGCTGTATGATAGGCATTGGTCATGCATCCATCAATGAACCAATTATTGCACCCTTTCTAAGAAACTCACACTGACCAAACTTAATGACAAGCATTGATGATGACTTCTTGAGAACATGCCACCTGTAAGATGTATCCGCCCCAGAACTATTTTGCATGACAGCTACTATGGATTCGAACAAATCCCCCATTTCGTAGCACGCTACGAAATCACTAAAACAGGCTGCGCTGCGAAACTGCTAAAGGATTAAGGCGCTGCGAAAACACTTGGTCTTTAAGCTAATCTGAGCAAATGTTTGGAAACGGAATTTTCAATGATAACAGCATGTATGATCACTGCTAGCTCAAGATCATGTGTCAGTTTGTTCTGCTCATGCTCATTCAATTTCTGTGACTCATAGCACACTACCTATTTTTCCTGCATAAGGACTCCAATTCCTCTGTTGCAAGCATCTTTACATACTAAAAATTATTCGTCCAGATCTACGATCTTTAACACTGGTGCATGTGTCAGCAACTGCTTAAGATGCTCAAAACTAGCCTCACTCTCTCTGTCCATTCAAACTTCTTACCTTTCCTTTGCAATGATGTGATAGTATAAGCAATCTGCGAGAAGTTCCTGATGAACCTCCAATAATATCTTGCCAATCCCATGAAATATCTCACCTCATCCACATTCTTTGGAGCTTCCCACTCCATGATAGCTCTTATCTTTTCTGGATCCACTGTTGTGCCCTCCTTAGAGACAACATGCCTCAAGTAATGTACCTTAGTCTAAAAGAAACTACACTTGTTGAGCTTATCATGCACATTCTTGGGAGCTAAAACCAACTGTGAGATAATGAAACAGACAGATGCCATGTTCAAGGGAAACACAAAGGATGCTGCCATTTGATGACTAATGGAAATAAATTTTCCCTCCCTTCTCTTTTTATAAGTTCCTTTTTTGTAAATTCCCCCCCAAGCCCGAAAAAGAGATAAAAGTATACAAGGGGGAACCTCCTAGCCAAAGTAGACTAGGGTATTCCTTTTCTATAATTAGTCTATCCCAGTCTGGAAAAGGGCTAAACTTATACTAGGTAGATGACCCCTCAAGTAATTTTACGAGCGTGAAGGAGACAAGTTCGCTCGACAATATTTTCTAAATTAAGGTGTCTGAAAAGAGATTAAATAAAACTACTATTGGAGGAACAAGTGGTATAAAGGATAGCAACTAGTTCCAAAAATGATGGAACTACTCATGACATAATGAGGACAAGAGGCTGGCTAATATGACCACTCATCATGGTGGTTCCTCCAGGAAAGGGTAAAATACCAAGTGAAAGCGGATGGTAGGCCAAGAAAATGATGGCGATGGAAGAGAGAAACCAAGGCTCATTGTGTAGAAGTAGGCTGGTAAAATGTGGAAATCATAAGGGATAAAAATAGTGGAATCCTCCTGGAGTATAGCCAAAAAAGAGACAAAGAATAGAACATGTGGCTCAGATTCTAGGTCATGGCGGGTCAGAAGGTGGAATTCCGAAAAGGAGTAAAAAATTAGTGCATGGACACCAACTTGGAAAAAATGTGTTAATTAGGGTATCCATGAGCGGGTAAGATCTACCGCTAAGTGACGACGTGCATAAAAGGGAGTGGCTAAAGTCACAACTTGACGGAATTGGACTTAAGGTATAATTATGGCGCTAACAGTCAATAATGCAATGGTGACGGTGATATATGACCTACCCCTATATTTCAGGTTGAAGAGAAACACGCCTAAGCTCCAATGGATGTTGCAATAGAAATGCTATCCTGTCCTATAAAAATCATCTAGAAAGACTATACCCATGGTTAAATCACATAATAAAAGAAATAAACATGGATTCGGTAAAAACAAAACTCTTTTTTTTGGATTTTTTTTGGCATAAATAAGGCATGAAAAATACTCGCACCACACACCAAACCATAAAGGGTAAAATAATCACACTCCTATGTACAATATGTACAAGTGCAACACAATCCAATAGGTCACGCTAAAGGATTCCCACAATTGGGCACATGCCATGGGAGTCTATGTGCGAACTCATGGAAGGAAAAGACAATATGGTTCAACAATGTGGGGCCATGCTAAAGGAAGTCAAACTTCCCAATCCGAAAAGGTTGACCATACTAGGGACATTCTAACATAATTGCGCTCTCTAAATTAACCTGAGGACATAAGAGAGGATCAATACATAAAGGGGGTACAAGATCCCCGTCCATAGGTGGAAATGAAGTGGGAAATTTGTTGGCAAGTTCGATAGTACAATCCCAAGACTTGACTCGGTCCATGGGTGGCATTTCCAAGGAAAAACGAGGATGTTCCCCCTGAGTCGATTCAAGATTTAAGGTGTCGAGCTCTACATGTGCCAAATCAAGGAGACTAGAGGAAGAAAGAGGCATAACCTTCCTATGATTACCAGTGGATAGATCCATGAACTCCAAGTTGACTAACCGGGGAGGCTCGTGTCCAAGGGAGTCATGTGGAACAAGCGGAGGGGAGGTCCGTGTGGGAAAAAGAACCTAGTCATATTCCATATTATGATGGAGTTTCTGACCAACCTCAGGAGGTACTGATGGGACTTCTAGAGAGGAAATATCTTCCACGACAAGTGACGAAGGGTGCTCACTAGCTTGATCAACTTTCATAAGATTAGGTGACACCACCTAAGGATCAAGAGGTCTATGGGGTCCACAGGTGTCGGAAGTGATCATATGCATAGGAGATTTAGAGGATGTAGAAGGAGTGATGGGTGGGGGTAGTTGAGGAAATACCCCAATAAGAGATGAGCTTTTAAAAAATTCTGCACCAACACTTTGATACTGACCAGGGTTATTTCCAACAAGTGGAACTGAGTTTCTCATAGTGTAAATT
Organism: Pinus tabuliformis; assembly: GCA_031772625.1. Classification (NCBI taxonomy): domain Eukaryota; kingdom Viridiplantae; phylum Streptophyta; class Pinopsida; order Pinales; family Pinaceae; genus Pinus; species Pinus tabuliformis. The sequence continues at coordinate 664,913,672 of CM062809.1, read as the reverse complement.
TGGGTTGATGGCACACAATAGTCCAGTTGATCAATGTTGACAATATTTCCTTCATGATGAAAGTGAAGGACACAAAATATGGATGAGACCAATGTGGTCATGGCATAAAACCAACTATGACTTCTAAAGGAGTGTCAAGGACTTCAACATCAATATATACAATTTTCCCTCCTAACTCAAAGGAAAAATTTGGAAGAAACCCTTTAGGTACAAAGTTGTCACCATCAAAGGCTTGGAGAGTGGCTTCGGACATGGCGAGTGTCGGAGAGCCAAGAGCCTTCCAGTAGGATACTGACATAACACATGTGGAAGAACCTTCATACACCAAAGTGCGATGAATATTCTTGTGTAAAATGCACATAATAATTTGAAAAGAAATCTGATGGGAAAGGTAAGGAGCGGATTTTTCAGCATTAAAGGTGATGAGACTAGAGTCAGATAGATCAACTCCACCAATGGTAGACAACAAGGCCTTGTGTTGTTGAGGACAACTTTGTAAGACCTCCAAGGTAGACATGGCACAAGGAGCCTTGGTAAGATCTTCAAAAATACTATAATGCTAAGCGGCCCTGATAGAAGGATTGTGTGTTGCCTTACGAAGAACACCCTTGGGGGGGTGATAGACAGGTTCCATGGGCTTATCCAAAGTGAGAGGTCCAGTGGAGGTAGGTGGAGTTGGTGATTCCTTAGAGAGATAACTTGACTCGGAAACATCAACGGATTTAGCCCGCGTGGTCACATTTACATCTTCCTTACACATAAATATGGGTGAACTATGGGGGGGATGGGAAGATGACCCCTCATTTCCCCCTTGTGGAGGTAGCGGAGGTTGAGAAACCATATGTTGCTGAGGTTGTGCAAGGACTAGATGAGTCAAAACATAATGTTTTTGAGTAGATGGTGGTGGAAGAAGCCTATAGACTTCATCCATTCGATGGCACTCATGAGTGAGGTGGTCGCCTTGACAAATTTTACAAGGGAACTTGACTTTACAACAATGTTCACTAGTGGCCCCCATGATTCTGAGGGTTGGTTTGGGATTCCTGAGCATTTTGGTTCTTTTATGCATTTCTCTAATTATTATTTTTACCACCAGATTGTTGGTAGTTCTTCGGTTGAGTGAATTTTGCAATTAGAACATTGGTGGACTGCTCATGAGAGGGTGCTTTAGCAGAGCCAAGAGCACTTGCTGGGGCTTGAGATGTTACAGTCAATTTCCCAAGGTGGGCAACCAGTTGGATCATGGAATCAGAAACAAACCCGATCACGCCATCATCATGTGGGCCAAGGACAAGTTTGGGAGGGTCAATAGAAGGACTAGGGGCATTAGGCAACACTTCGTAGAGCATACCCGATTGTGAATAGATAAGATCAAACTGTTGGGTAGATAAAATGGCTTGTTCCTCAGTAAAATCTCAAAACATCGACACATCTTTGGCAAGGAGTTATTGCTCTGTGATCTCATGCCCGATTGAGATCATCAGACAATAAAATAGAATGGTTAATAAAATCTAATAACAATCCCCAATCTAGATAGCCATGCATGCAGTTTCGATTGAATTTTTGATGCTACAAAGTATGATCAAGTACCTTTCCTCCTCGCAGGTTGGTGAAGGGTTTTGGGCCTAACGCATAATTCTTGCGCTCCAATCAAGCGATCTCTTTCATCCACTCTCGATCCAAAGCCTGCACACAAACACAACCAAATAGAGACGACAAGTGATCTTCCGCAAAAGATCATCACAAAACATATAGAAATCACACATATAAATTATTGCAAAAATGATATAAGGGGAAGGAACATAGATTTTTATTAACCATATAAGTGAAAGTACATCGATATACCTTCAATAAATAAGACCCTCTCCTCTAGCTTGTAGTATGGTATCCTCTCCAACTACAATAGAGTTCTCGCGCTATAGTTTGGATACCTCTCCTCCCCCCTTTCCTCTTTGTGAGATTATAAAGGTGCATTCTATCCTTCAGGAGAATGTATCTAGACACCTAGGGGCTTGAGAAGTTAGGAAAATTCTAAAATAATGGACCCCTAGCCAACTCATACACAAGTGGGTTAAGTTGATCTCCTTGGGAATGGAAAACTCTAGAAACCTTTTTCACAATTATGAGCTTTTTCTCAATTATCTTAGTTATGAAATAATTGTTATCTCATAATTATAATATTTTGGCAAATTAATTATGAGAAATAACTCGATCATGTAATTTGACCATTTTATCATGGGATAAATCTCACATAAGTAAAATAAAAGGTGAAAAGGGATACATTTTAACCAAACAAATTAGGTATGCTGATATTGGGTTTCTCTCACTATAATGGAGTGGCAAATAGGGTTATAACACAAAGAATTAAAAACATGGACCAAATATTGCTCTTCTCAGTATTACGAACTAGTTAAATAAGATTACATTAGGGACATCAACACTAAATGACTACAGCGGGAATGAACTAAACTGGACTGACCAAAATTGAACTGGGACACTTGGATGGACAATTTTGATACCTAGGATGTGGTTGGAATTAGATTCTCCAACAATATCTATAGAGAATACAAATTGCTACTTTATTCTCTAGTTGAGTTGATCACTTTTAGTGGACTTAATCTGCTTTAGCTAAAACCACAACACATACTTTTTTAATGCTTAATGCATCCGTCTAGCATAATCCATCTATTAAAATTGTGTTTGCATTGAGGATAATGTGACAATCTATCTGTATAAATCTTGTGTACCTAAGATTATGATTTTAGAGTAAGAGAAAATCCTTTGATGACTTACTTTATCTTAAGTTATTCCACTTTTCTCTTGAGCTCTATATATTACTTTTATCTTAAGTCTATATTTCTATCATTATTAATCAACAGGGACATCACCATTGCAGTGGTAGGACATCCCCATTGCAGTTGTATTTGATATTAAAGATGTTAAAAAATCTATTTAAATTGCTTTCATTTTTTATTTTAGAGTATGTACTGTTTAAATATCTAATATATATCAAAAAACCTCGAACAAATTTGTTGATGCACTCAATTGAAGGTTTCATATTTACTCAAAAACTTCCTTTAAAAGTGGACGAGGTTGAGGACAAAGATGTGGGGTGGACAGTGGAGGATATGGGGGAGATAGTGCCAATGGAGGATATAATCAAGAAGGTAGAACAGGAGCCTCATGCCTCAATTATAGAGCCACCTCCTCCTGAAACATTAGAACTCCCCCTTTATCCCAAGGCCAGATTTATTATGAATTTATAGATAAATGCTAGGTTTATAAAGGTGGAAGCTACCATTTTGGAAAGGTTGTTAGAGAACCTAAATTTTGTTGGAGATGTGTTTATTATTTGCATGTAGATAGTTTTTGTTGTCTATTTCTGTAGGTTTTTAGGGCATTCTAATCTAATCTTGATGAAGGGATTAGGATCATAATATAATTAGGTTAAAAAATAGGGTTTTGGATGTTGTAGAACACCTAACTATAATATTGTTAATGGTCAAGTTAATACAATGAAGAAGATAGAAGTAAGCTCTAAGGTAGGTTAGCTTTCTTAATCAAGGTTTTCCAAGGTAAATCTCTATATATTGTGTATTTGTCCTTCTGGTTATTTCCATTTTTCTTAAGAATATTTAAATATTGCTTCACTTTCCTATGCTCAAACCTTTAAAGTTTGATGGGTATTTTTATTTATTTTATTAAAAAAAAAAGAACTTTTCATTGCAAGACAAAAAGTTACATTGTATATGTTGTTGAGCATTCAGGTGAGTGTATGATTTTTAATCATAGAGTTGCTAAGATTTTGCATGAGGGATACCCCCTCCTGCCATCTCGAGAGTTTGGTTCTGGTTCATTGATCTGTTGTGTGATCGAGGTCTCCTTATAGTGGAGAAACCCCTGCATTTGATGGGTATTCTTGTGATGATGATGGACTAGTAAAATTCTTGAATAAAGACTTTTTTCTTGAGGTGGAGGGTATTTGTGAGTTGATCTTAAGCGAAGCTCATAATTTTTTATAAGTATCCCACTTGAGGGTTACAAACATGGATGCTTATTTGAGCCTATTTTCTTTTAAACGGGTATGAATATTGATGTGGCTCATTTGTAGTTAAGTGTGGGGAATGTCAACTTGTGCAAACTGAGCATCGTCTTCTTACAAGATTTGTTGTGTAACCTTGTGATATCCCTAACTCTAAATGGAAGTGATATCAATGGAATTTTTGGTGGAGTTACCTTTGATTACTCAGAAGCATGATGTTATTTTGGTATTTATAGGCAATATTACTAAGTGTGCACCCTTTATTCTATAATAGCTACTTATAACACACTGAAAGTGGTACAAGTGTCTATTGAATATGTTGGAAAATGAAATTAGTTTCGGTCTTAATAATTGTAATTATACTCATGTCAATATGTATATCTTATGTAACAAGAAAAATAAGAAAGAAAACATATTATTTTAAAGCATTGGTTTCTCTAGTACATCATCTTGAATAAAATAAAGCATCAAAGAATCTCGATCATCATCCACTCATTGAAGTTGTTTGAAGACACCATTGTTGAAGGCATCCTAGAAGTCATCATTCTAGGACATCTCTAAAATCTCTTTGAATGTCTTGAAAGTATCAAGATAGTTGGAGACATCATTAAGAAGGAAGACTATTGGTTGACAAGTAACTAGTATATTGTCTTCTATGTCTCAATCTACAGATAACATGGCTACATTTTGCAAGGAAAGCAACAAGCTCATTAGATCAAAAAACTTCATAGCATGGAATAATAGGATTGACTTGGCACTCACAAAAATGAAGTCATGGAGTATGTCCTTGGAGAAGTATTTTTACCATACAAAGAGAAGATTCAAGAGTTAGCAAAGCATAAGAAGGGAGAAGTGAGTGCACAAAGAATCATTGTTGAATTCATTAAAGATCATAGTGCTCCCTTTCTTGCTGATTTTAAGACATCAAAGGCTATGCATGATAAGTTAGTAAATCTATACTCTATAAGCACATCAAGCCATAATATATACTTGAGGAGTCAACTTTCTAGAAGAAGGAAGTCTAAGGATGAAGACATGGCCACCTTTCTCATGAAGATCTCACAAATAAGAGATCAATTGCAAGGGATTCGGGAAATTGTTTCCGACTATAATATGACCATTTGTGTATTAAATGCTTTGCCACCTTATTGGAGAAGTTTTGCAACTAGTATCTACTCTAAGAAGTATACTACACCTTTTTATGATTTATGGGCTCAATATATCTTGGAAGATTCCAGGATCAAGGAAAAGGATGACACTGAATCAAATGAAAGGTCTTAAGCCTTTATTGATAGAAGTAAGAAATTTAAGAAAGGGAAGTTTGGAAAGTCCTAGAATAAGCCATATATGTCCAATATTCAATGTTATGGATGTAATGAGTATGGACACTTTAAGAGGGATTGTCTTAAAAAGAAAGACAACAAAAGAAAGGAAAGAAATGAAGCTCATATAGATGAAGAAAAAGGAGAACCTAAAAAAATCCTAAAGGAGAAGATCCCAAGGATCTCTACTATGAAAGAAGCTCCATAATTGTCAGGTTCTTTATGAAATTTGTCTTTCTTTTATCAAGTAGAAAGTAGAGTAGCATGCATAGTTGCATTCTCTAGTATAAGTCTTGATTTTTGTAAAAGCATGGTATCATAGATAACATCATATATAGAAGAATATGTTAGTAGAGATATTAGAATTTACTTGATTATTTTTCTTTGGGAAAAATCATCTAGTTTAAAAAGAATGAGAATATTGGGACCATATTGCATATTATAGTTCATTAAAGTATTTTCTAACATACTGTTAGAGGTAGTCATTTTACAAAGAGGGATCATCAAGATCCTATAAGAATCATCATTTTGGAAGATTCTTGGAAGCTGCATTATGAATGGTATATATTCCATCTATGGAAACAATACACTTTAAGGATGAAGGGATGTAGATGGTCAAGTTGCAGTATAAAAGGCGTAATAAAAGTATTTCTTTAAACCTATCTTCGACAAGTATAAGAAGCAAGCTCATTCAAGAAAGGATGGCTAAATGGTTGTATGGAAGCAAAGGTATGTATATTTTAAGCGACTCTTCTCTACGGTAGGGTTCTTAACTATAAGAATCATGCGAGAAGAATTGGTTGTGAATGTGCTCGGTAAATATTCCACGTGGTTACATGATGCTTGAAAAAATAAATTTGACATGCTTTGGAATGGCTAGAGATCAAGACTCTCATGCAATATTGCCTAACATAACTATAGCAATGTTGATCATCATCAAGTATAGTCTCTGGAAGAAAGAAAGAAAGTTAATAATGACAAATCCTAAGAAGATATTGTAGAATAAAGTTCAATCTGTGGGAACTCTAATTAAAAATGGATGCATGGAGAAGGATTCTTGTACAATGTGGAGATGAATCATATGAAAGGATGTTGATCACGAAGGACGCAAATAAGAAAGTACCATGATTAAAGGGGCCACCATGATAAAGTAAATTCAATATTAATATTTTGATTTTGGTTATCTGATTGACATATTGTTTTTTTACCTTGAAGGATGCTGCAAAAATACATAATGACAGTTGAGGCGAGTTCAACTGTTGGTGTTAAAACTTGATTCAAAGAATATATGGATTGAGTGACCATTTTTGGTAATCCTTGAAGGATTGAATGATCAATATGTTTACATCATCCTGGGAAATAAGAGATAGCAGTATAGAAATATAACCTGATGTTCATGTTCCTATAAGTACAACAGAGATCAGTTTCATGTTTAGATGGAGCTATGTTTAGCTCAAAGGTTGACAAGGCTCAATATAATGACTTCATTGATGACGACTAAAGGAAAGTGATATGTTGATGGCCTGAACCTTGTCACAAAATTGAAGAAAGAATATGGCTACAAAGCATCGAGAAAGAAATAAGCTCAACATGATGAGATACAAAGGAAGGAAGGAGTCATGCAACTATCTCCATAAAGAACTAATAGATGATACATTTATGAAGACAAGATAAAGATCTTATGGTTATAAATTACCAAATTAAAAGGAAGTTAAGGATTCCTTCTATATTTAAGAGGGAGTAAAAGGATCTCTATGAATAGAAGCAAGTATATATTTCCTATTCAAGAGGGAATATGGATATACTCTCTCGTTGAGAGGGAGTGATGATGGACATCACATTTGAATTCTCCTCTTCGTGTGTCATGCACTTGATTAGGACTAACAACTGTAAGTCTAAGTGAATGCCATGAAGGGAGAATGGTGGATGGAGGATTTAATAAGAATTTGTGATTTACTTGAAGATAAAAAATCCAAGATAGGAAATGGATCAACACTCTTTGAGGGTTGGACAAGTACCCAAGACAAGAGTGGTTGAATAGGACCAATATTCTTTGAGGATTGGGAATCCAAGATAAGAATAGTCCTTAAAATACATACCTAGTGAACACCTGGATGGTGTATGTACCTTGAAGAGGTAGTATGGTATCCGATGTAGAGCCTCCCAACATTATGCTCTTATATAAGAAATAACTTGTCAAGTTAAGGTCTTACTATGTTGACAATGTTTGTCATGGTGCTTTGTTATAGACATTTTTGTGCCTCGCAGCATGGAGCATGAAATGTCAATAATTACAGGGATCCTCAGTCCCTAAACATGTTGTTCTTACCCCTAGAGGAACAAGGTCAGCAAACCACAGCACTTCCTATCAGTTCTCCACCTGAAAACACTCAAAAACAGGCTATTTTTGGATCATGTCAGCTGCTCCACTGAGCATCTGCGCTGAATGTCAACTGCTCCTCCTTGTACCTGCGCTGAAAGTCAAAACCAATGAAGGCTACCTGCGCTGGGCGAGATTGGCCAAGTGGCACAGTCATTCTGCAAGGTGTCAACTGCCCAGGAAGCTTCCAAACTGACACTTGGTTCAAGGAATTCGCCCTATGATGAGTAAGAGGTACTTGATCTCCATATGGAAGCAAGGATCTCCAAGTGGACTCAAGAACTGAAGTTTAACTGAAGAGGGAGAGGACACAAGGCAGCTTTATGTCAGTCTCAAGCTGACTCATCCTTTCTCCTTCTACCCTATATATAGAGCTCTCTCATGAGGTCTAAGGAGGCTGGAATTTTGTGCTAAGCAAGGAAGTGCTGTTGGTTTACAGTTAGAGCTATTGGGTGATTGCTTTTATAGAGGGGAAGAGGAGATTTCTTGCTGCTGGGGAGGTGCTGCTGGATTGGAGCCATTTATGGTTGTAACCTTCTCATAACCTTTTTCTTCTATCAATAAAGCTTTGATGTTCTCCTATATACTTGTATTGCAATGATGTATTGTTTTTATCTGTATATTTGATCCATTCTAATCCATGCATCAGTTATGAGTACATGTTTCTTGTAGTTTCCCTCTCTTGTTTTTGCAGGATCTTTGTGTAGCTGGGCCGGCAAAGGGAGCAAGGAGCTGGGAACAAGAGGCAAAGAGAGAAGACAGGATCGACAAAAGCGAAAGACATCGGTTGGTCAATCTTTTCTTCCTTCTCTGTACTTTCATAAAGGAAAAATATCGAAGCTTTACTTTCAGTTGTTGCTAAGGAACTATCACCCTTAGAGTAGGGATAGGGTCATTCCGAGTCGGATACTTTTCCCCACAACAAACTGGCGACTCCACTAGGGAACCTAGTATCTTGTTGGTTTATTGTGTTTCTTGCTATTCATCTCATAAACAAGGAGAGCACCAAATCGAACTGCAATTGAGTCCTTCAATTGCAAAGTAGAGGGCAGCTGCTCTGGCTCAGTTTCTGAGCAAGTTTATGATTTGAAGAGCTGATCCACAAGGACTCTTGTGCTCTTTGTGATAGCTTTTCATCCTCTTGATCATCCCTTAGCTTGTACTTGACCTATAGCTTTTTATTTCAGCAAAAACAGTGAATTTTTGAGTTTTTTATGACCCGGAAACCCTTGTAAACGCAACTCTCGTGTCTCAGTGCAGGCTGCCTAAAGGCAGTCTGCATTTCAGCGCAGGTACTCCTTTCGGGAACTGCGCTGAGAGTCAGTTTGACAGACCAGAGCCTGCACTGAACCAGTTAGGCTATGTCTTCCTGAGGTTTCCCACTGAGTCTTGGCCCTGTTTTCACTGTTATTTTGCTGCTGATTGCTTGTCATTTGTACTTGCTGTAAACCAACTTTCCTTGACATTATTCCGCCTCAGTTGTGTGATGAAACTGTGATTGTTCTTTCAGTATTTCTTGTTTCAGTTACAGTTTCCCATTGTGAAAAGCAAACCAGTATAGCTGTGGCCTCTTAGATCCTGAACTGTAAAAGTGTCTTTGTGATCTTAAGAGCTAGTTTTATTACTGTTCATGGCTGTTTGAGTTTGTTTGTTTTTCATTTTGTGGTTTGAATCTATACATTTCCAGTGTCTAAACAAGTCGATCTTAAGGTGTCTTTTGATTTTGGACAAGCTTGTTTACTTTCGCTTGAAATTAGATTCAAAGTTATACAACAGTTTCCTTTTTGTCTTACATCAACATTAAGGATAAAGAAAAGAAATATCTGCATTGTGCATGTGCATTATTGACAGTTTGCATGTTGATTTAGGAAAAAGTGCATTTAGTGTGTGTTCTATGATCTGTGTGAAAAGTTGATGTCTTTCTTTTCCCTCAGTAGATTAAGGTTTTCAAAGTTGAAAGATTGAAAAGTTTTGCTTCTCATCTTAGATTGCATTTAGGAAGTTGTATATATACATCTCGTGGTGATCCTTAAAGGCAAACTGCTAAGCAAGATCAACATTAAAATGAATTGAATTTACATAACAACGCATTGAAACATAACGCAAACACATAGAGGTCTAAGCTAGAGACGTGTTCCGGCGTCGTTAAACGTGATATCTTAGCGTTGAGTGGTTGGGTGATTCCTCCACGGTGAAGCGATAAGTATCAATACGGACTTGTGCTCCCGCGTACCGTCGAGTATATTGGGAGACCCCTATAGGAATAAAGCCTTTATCCTTAGGAAGCCGTGTCGGCCGCCCTACTGATCGCGATCCAGTGAACACAGCATTCACGAAGATTGACCACCCGTACCGTAAAACGTATTCTGTGGTTTCGCGAAAGGTTTGGCACACCCTCTGCCTAGATCTCCAAAGCAGTTTCTTTTGGCCTTTTTCAAACTCTATAACTGAAAAAGTCCAACCGAGCATTTGTCACTTCGGGCTCGTTAATACATCGAAGGCGACTAGAGTCATCTTTAGCTTTTTCTCGACTCTTAAAACATGAAAAAGCAAAGTTGTGTCTAATAAAGCGTCGTTATAAAATTCATTTTAAACGGAACATAATCACCTCTTATTCCCGCGTTGATCTGTAAGTTGAGAACATGGAACGCCCCAACCAAGGAAGTCCACAAGATGGAAGTCCTAGTCCTTTCTCCTCTTGGGGAGAAGTTGGTGCGCCCCATATGGCCACATTGTCGCTTCCAGGACTGACAATAGGCCTGCCAGTTTGGCTGTTCTCAACCAATGTAGTTCAGGCCACCATGGTTCCTGATCAATCGAGTCAACAGTTAGATCAGTCTAGAGCTGCCCACCAGCCTTCTACTTCCAAAAGTTCTTCCTCCGATCCTTCGTCTTTGCAAGGTAGAGCCGGCAAAAGTCAGCCTCCCAAGGAGAAGAAGGGAAAGAAGAAGAAAGAGAAGAAGAAGAAGGAGCCTAAGGCGACTGGGGGCAAGCAAAAGACATCTGACAAAAACCCACCCACTGCACAGACCGGGCCTAAATCGCCATGTGTCATATGTAGAGGAGACCATTTCCACAGAGATTGTCCCTGTATTCCCCGGATACTAAGGGACTGGTCCCCTCGTCTGCACAATTTGGGGGCATCAACCTCTGACAATCAGGTTGATTGCTTTCCGTCAACCAGCGAAAGTGAAGGATCAAGACAAAAAGGGGGAGTAAGATTCCCCTGTAAGTTGTGTGAAGGCAGTCATGCCATCCACCGTTGTCCCTTCTTAGACGAAGCGAAGAGAGTTTTGGAAGATCGTCCGGTTTCACCGGTAAAACTTCCTCCTGGATACAAAAAACTCGTGCCAAGTCCTTCGTTGGTTGAAAATACAGCTGGCCCGCTCAAGTGGTCGGCTGAAGCGTCAGTCACTGAAAATGAACCTACTGAATCCAGACCGGACGAAAGTCCAAAGGTCGATACGGCAGTTGACCCGGTTCTACCTTCAGAAGTTTCATCTTCAAATGACACCGTCGCTGAAGAGTCATCTTCATGCGACACCCTCACTGAAGAGAATAAGGATGACACCATCCAGGTTCTTTTCATCAGCACCGACTCTGATGAGCGTCAGGGCAATGCGCCCATTCCTTTATCGCAGGAAGGAACATCATCAGGGTCATATCCGGCCGTATATTCGGTCCCACCACCAAGCAACCTGGTTGTATCCTTTGATTGGAATCAACTAGGCAGACCCCGGTTACCAGCCAGTATACCATTCAGAATCATTGTCCAGATCTATAGAATGATTATGGCTGGTACTATCATTGATGAAGGGGCGTCTGTGAGTATCCTTTCCTCTGTTGCTTGGAAAGCACTGGGTTCCCCGGCGCTTTTACCTGAGTTAAGAAATCTCTCAGGTTTTGATAAAGGAACCAGTCGACCATTAGGGATCCTCCCCAATGTGCCTGTTACATTGAAAGGGAAGACCGTTAATATGAACGTGATGGTCGTCCAAGGACCCTTGGATTATAACCTACTCCTTGGACGTGACTATATTTATTGCATGGGAGCGATAGTCTCCTCACTCTTTAGAGTAATGTGTTTTCCACACGAAGGAAGGATGGTCAAGCTCGTAGACCAACTTTCATTTCTGGGATCTCGCATCGCAAATAGTCAAATACCAATCCTAAATGGTCTGTTCACTCAAGATATGCCTCCACCCCCAGTCCTCCTTCCCGATGAGTGCGAGTGATTCGGAAAGAAAGACTGGAACCCAGGGGGCATGCACCCTGGTCTGCTTCGGGCAGAAGAAACCCTGGGTATAAGGTAGAATTTCCGCAGAAGAATATGACTAGTCCGTACCCCGTCCGTGGATGGAAGAGGGGTTGTTCTGGAATAGTATTCTTTTGTTAAAGTTATGTGTTTGGCAAAAGAGTCATTCACCTTTGTCTAAAGAGGTGGGCAATGCCCAAGTAGGAATTCCCTTACTGCGACAAGCAGTAACCATCTTTGGGGAAAAGCAAGCCTCACCCATTAAAACAAATGTTTTGAAGGATAAGTAGGGGCAGCCTCCAAAGAAAGAGATTCTATTGTTGTGACAGAGGGTAACCATCTTTGAGTAACCCAATGATAGACATCGCCGAAGAAAGAGATTGATTTGCGGCAGCAAATAGAACCCTCTTCGGATAATAAGAAAGAGGCAAGCCTCCCTCAATAATACCAATGTTTTGTCTTTGAGTAGTGTTCTTCTCTTGTCATGAATAGCTGTACGTTAAAAGTTGGGCCGACGGGAAGACAAGTACCGCGTAAGACCCCTTAAAATAACGAGAAGACTAGTATCGTTAACATTAGATTGGCAAGATGACAAGTAGCTGTGAACACCCAAAGAAAAGCAGAGGTGGGGGAGAGGAGGGGCAGCCTCGAAATCCTACCCTATACCTGGGGGCATGCGAACCTTTTGGAGTGCAAGCTAGGGGCGGTTATTTATCTGGTTTTAAGATCAACCGTTTTCCGAACTTACATAAAGGAAGGATGAGTTGGAGCATAGCTGTGGTAAGGCGCAAGCTCTATAAAAAATGGATCCTTAGAGGAGGCATTCTTATTTTATGACTGGTATTTCGAGCAGTTTTAGCACATGGTTCATGCTCGTTAAAAAATAAACGCAAGATCCGAGCAGTTTTAACGCGGTCTTCATGCTCGTTAAAAAATAAATAAAAGCAGTGAGCAATGTTCCCTCCAGAGTTTAAGCTCATTTTTATCTAAAAAAAGAACCTATTCCGGTAAATAACCTTCTGAGATCGTAAATTCATCAGCCATAAAAGCCTTGGTCGTGTTTGTGCACCGTCACCTCCACCGTCATTTGGCCGATCATTCACTTCCATTTGTGTGTTTACCCATTTTGAGGAACATCTGCGAAGAGTGATTTCACCTAGCCATCCTTGTGACACTGCCGTGATTGGAAAATTCCAATTTGTACCTGGAATCAGTTGCTATCCCTGTTCATCACTCGTTCCTCAAAAGACGAGTCATCTTTGAGCTCTTTTCTGACTCGTAAAATATGAAAAGTTTGCCGAGTTCTGGCCTTCCAGCTCGTTAAAGGGACCGGAAGAGCTATCCCTCTTTTAGACTTTAATCTTTTTGGACCTGAGGGATTATTACACAAAAAGATCGAGCGCTTGTCTTGTTCGGCTCGTTAAAAGTACCGAACACCCATCCCTTCTGTATTGTTTTATACTTTAAGGGATTAGATGATGAAAAAGGAATTATGGAGTTAACTTTCTGTACCTTTTCAGACTCTCTAAAAATGAAAAGGACCGAGTTTTCCTTGTCGTTAGACTCGTTAAAATGATTAAATAGCGACAAACTTGTCTTTAGACGAGAACGAGTTTCCCTATCGCTAAGCTCGTTAAATCATAGCGATGGGCTTGCCCGAAGGGCAGGTTATAGAACAAGCATATGTTATCCTCCTCAAGCTTGACAAAAATAAAGAGGTACTGGTCAGAAATGACTGGGGAAAAATTGGGAGAACATCAAAGCTTAATGGTAGCAAGTCGCTCTTGAACATGACACTTTTCTTCCGTACCACATCGGGTTGGGTTGTTTCATTCACCGGTCTCATCACCATGGTCTTCGCCAAACCATCCACATTTTGGGGAATGCTACCGATCCATCGCATCAGTGTCGTTATATGTTCAAGAGAGGTCATTCTGAAAGTGTCAACCGTGTCCCATCCACTGCCATACATTATCCTTCATCCATTCATGATCGCCACCCTGAATCATATGTCACTGTTTGTTTTCACCTCCACTAAAATCATTAGCTCCGTTCCGTGTCATTGATGTGGGATTCATTAAGGCCCTCCTTTGACGGATCGCTTCTTGTCGACTTCAGCTCATTATCCAAGAAGTTGATCTAGGAACAACCCCATCAGTACTTTGAAGCTTGCATGCCTCAATGGCAAGTTTCTCACTTCCGGCGACAGGTATACATCAATGACCTTCGACCAGAAGATTTTGCGTGGCGTTCGACGCCAAGTCCTTTATTCACGCCACGTGAATTGTACTGCAGTACCTTGAGGGTCATTATCATTATCGGTGATTCCTCTCGCGCTTGTTAACGGTTTTCATCATTGACCGGTAATCAAGCGATGTCTTTCCATGTTCGACTTCAGCGAAATTCTCACATGGATCGACTTGTACTTAGAGTGAAGATCGAACGAGTTTGAAGACCCCGGATCTAGTTTCATCCATCCGGGCTGCGATACATATTCAGGAAATATAAAAGCATTTGTCATGTACATCATTGCAGCAGATGATCATCCTACTCAAAGGATGATAATTTCAGCAGAGAATTATCAGTCTACCATCAGACGATCGTCTTTTCTATGTACCAAAATGTATTTATAAAGCTGAGCATGGGAATGCCCGCCTCAGCTAGATCATGAAAACAGAATGAAAAATAATGTATTGTATTGTATTGTATTACAGGGCACCTCTCAGCACTTGAATGAACTTCGGACCCTCTGGATAAAGCATTTCACCTGATAAACGGCCTCATACTTTAGGGGGCAACTGTTATAGACATTTTTGTGCCTCGCAGCATGGAGCATGAAATGTCAATAATTACAGGGTTCCTCAGTCCCTAAACATGTTGTTCTTACCCCTAGAGGAACAAGGTCAACAAACCACAGCACTTCCTATCAGTTCTCCACCTGAAAACACTCAAAAACAGGCTATTTTTGGATCATGTCAGCTGCTCCACTGAGCATCTGCGCTGAATGTCAACTGCTCCTCCTTGTACCTGCGCTGAAAGTCAAAACCAATGAAGGCTACCTGCGCTGGGCGAGATTGGCCAAGTGGCACAGTCATTCTGCAAGGTGTCAACTGCCCAGGAAGCTTCCAAACTGACACTTGGTTCAAGGAATTCGCCCTATGATGAGTAAGAGGTACTTGATCTCCATGTGGAAGCAAGGATCTCCAAGTGGACTCAAGAACTGAAGTTTAACTGAAGAGGGAGAGGACACAAGGCAGCTTTATGTCAGTCTCAAGCTGACTCATCCTTTCTCCTTCTACCCTATATATAGAGCTCTCTCATGAGGTCTAAGGAGGCTGGAATTTTGTGCTAAGCAAGGAAGTGTTGTTGGTTTACAGTTAGAGCTATTGGGTGATTGCTTTTATAGAGGGGAAGAGGAGATTTCTTGCTGCTGGGGAGGTGCTGCTGGATTGGAGCCATTTATGGTTGTAACCTTCTCATAACCTTTTTCTTCTATCAATAAAGCTTTGATGTTCTCCTATATACTTGTATTGCAATGATGTATTGTTTTTATCTGTATATTTGATCCATTCTAATCCATGCATCAGTTATGAGTACATGTTTCTTGTAGTTTCCCTCTCTTGTTTTTGCAGGATCTTTGTGTAGCTGGGCCGGCAAAGGGAGCAAGGAGCTGGGAACAAGAGGCAAAGAGAGAAGACAGGATCGACAAAAGCGAAAGACATCGGTTGGTCAATCTTTTCTTCCTTCTCTGTACTTTCATAAAGGAAAAATATCGAAGCTTTACTTTCAGTTGTTGCTAAGGAACTATCACCCTTAGAGTAGGGATAGGGTCATTCCGAGTCGGATACTTTTCCCCACAACATGATTATAGATGACTTACTAATTTGACTCTTCTTATGAGAACTCTTCATTTTGAGAATAACTTTGTAGAAATTGTAAAATTATGAATACATCCCTAGTTAAGAGGGAGTACTGGAAAGTGTAACTAGTTTCAGTCTTCATAATTGTCATTGTACTCATGTCAATATGTATATGTTATGTAACAAGCAAAAGAAGAAATACAAATTATTATTTTAAAGCATGGGTTTCATGCTTCTTTTCATTGGTCTTCTAGGTAAATGCATTTTCTTCATGCTTCTAGGGTTTGCAATGTCATAAGATTTATTGTCACGAGTTAAGAGAGTCAATGTCAGGTATACAAAACCCATTTGGGCAAGATGTACCATGAAAAATAATTTATTTATAGTTAAGAAAGTCAAAATAAAGCCTCATAGCACAAGTCGGCCCTTCCAGAGGCAAGTCGACCTAGAGAGGGCTATTCAACCTCCACATAAGGGTATAAATAGAAGCAACTTTGACCTCGTTTGTCACCAATTCGATTTTCAATCAAGAAGTTCAATAGGAAGTGCAAAATTTAAGAAGTCAAGAAAGGCAAGGAGAAAAGTAGTTAAAGCAAGGAGGAAGAAAAATCAAGATTTTGGTCAAGTTTTTCCCTAATTTTCTCTCACATGTGCGAAGATACTGAGTTTCTATAGGGGTCAAAGCCGCAAACTTACTGTAGGTTCGAAATACAGTTGTTGGGGGCCAAAATTATGAGTTTGTTGTAGTTTGGAAGGGTTTGACTCTTGTTGACTTGGTTTGACTTTGATCTAATTGAAGGGCTTTTTGGAGGGTTGACTTCGTGCTAGGAGGAGGTCTTGGTCTTAAGGTTTGGGTCTTGGTTTTCTCATTTGAAGCAGATTCTATAAGAAGAGAAGAGATTCTTTCTGGGTTTGGTTTCACTCTAGCTTGGAGTGTAATACTTGTGTCCATTGTCTTTATTGTTTTTTCTCTTGATAATGTTTTGATGAAAATATATAATTGAGAAACACAAGAATATAACTAAATTTCACAAGAAATCATTAAGGTCGAGGATAATTTGAATTAATAGTTTCCCTACAACATTCTCCAACAAAAGGAACTATGCAACTTAATGGTTTTCCATATAATATTATTTATGATAGAGCATCAATGTTTACATGGAGATTTTCAACATGATTATAATATACCCTAAAGGCTTTACTTAATTTTATTACAACTTATATGCATCCCCAAAAGGGTCGGCTGACTAAGCAGGTGAATCAAGTTTTATAGGATATGCATCACATTTATATAATGGATCAATAGACCAAATGGGGAGAATATCTTCCTTTGATAGAAGTTTCTCATAACTAGGAAATGGAAGATCAATTTTATCTAATTGGGAAAATATTAAAGGAATTTCAAGATCATCACAAGAATTATGCATAAGCACATAGAATGGATCACAACAATCAAGTTGGTGATATAGTCTTGTTATGGGTTGAGCCCCAAAAAAGTTTCATAAAATTTGGAAAGGGACCCAAAATTTCTCCTCAATTTGTAGGATCATTTGAGATCTTGGAGAAGATCAAGCTTATGGCTTATTGCCTTACTTTGTAGCTAATAATGTATCATGTGCATGATTTTTTCCCGTGTTAGATTTATGACATCATGTTTCTAATGAATCTAAAATTCTTGATTGACATTAATTGCAACTTTTGGATGAGAGGGCTTTGAGAGAAAAGTCAATATGCAAAATAGATCATTGAAGTTGGAAACTTGGGCAATGCATGATGGACCAAGAAGAGTTCCAATGGGGCCTTTATTGTATAAGTTTAGAAAATTAGGAAAATGCAACTATTACGCACCTTGAATTTCCATTTTTGTTTTCATAGCAACTTTAAGTTGGATTTTTTTCAAAGTGGGGAAGTATGTGATGCCCCATTTTACGTGAATATGTTTTATATATGATCAAGAGATGTATTATGGGTTGATTTAATGATTCGTGTTATGTGTGACTTGGACTTGTGTAAACTACATCTTATATGTGTTTTTCTCTACCAATAGATGTTTTATGTATATTCTTTCTTATTGAGTTCATTAGAATGTATAAAATGATGATTGGCATTATTGTTATGTTATGATGAATGAAATGTGATTTCAACACCTAAATTCATGTTTTCAACATATGATATTGATGTAATGATTATTGATGATGTTAAATAAGTAAAATTTGTGATATGTTGGCTATCTATGAAGAACTTGTGATTGTTTATGTATGAATGTTTGAAGGATGAGGAAGATTGATTACATGATTGTATGTAATGTAGTTGTGTATGCATGATGGGATTGCCTTAGAATTCAAATGATAAATTACTTGTAAGATCCGTAGTTGTGTGCATTTGTGAGACTTGACCTCATTGATTTTAGTAATGTGGAAAACTAGACATGATGAAACAAGTGTGTTGAATTTTCAAGGAGTTTGAAAGTGAGACTTGCAAAAGGTAACTTATGATTTGGAGTAATCAATTGTGATTATGATGTATCAATGTATGGTCGATCTACTTGATGTGTGTGCTCATGCATATACAAGACATGGGGGTGAAGCGTTTCCATTTCATTATTGAATGGGTGTGGGACATGATTGAGAGGTTTTGGATTTGATATGGTGGGTTGAGTAGAGGTGTTTTGGCTTGCTTATGCAATCATGTGATAGAGGTGCCAAGTCTCTTTGCATAATATGTAGCATAAGGAAGTCATATAGTTTTGTAAATGCACATAGTCCTTATTTCATAATTATGATTAGGAGATGAGCAATGAAGGCACAAAATCATTATTCTCAAGTAGCCAAACCTTCCATATTCTAAGCAAGACCAAGGTAACTATGAATGACTTCAGGGTGCTATCAATTCGTAAGTTAATTTACCCACTTTTAGGTGCTACTAATTGAAATCATGATTGTCACTAGACAAAAACCCAAAGGTGTTAGTTAACGATCGCATCGCTAGAGATAAGGATCCACAAGAGGCGGTTAGTCCATGTCATGAAACACATGGGGAGCGTTGGTTTATCCAATGTCCAACAATACCCCCCCCCCCCAACGCGAACTGGGTGTGTATCGAACTCGTGACCGACGCTCTGATACCACTTGCTGGGAATCACAATTGTCGTTAGACCAAAATCCGCAGGTGTTAGTCAACGATCGCATCGTCAGAGATAAGGATCCATGAGAGGTGGTTAGTCCATGTCACGAAATACATGGGGAGCATTGGTTTATCCAATGTCTAACATATGAAGCCTATTGAAAATTTTGTGAAAATAGTTATTTAGGAAAATTATAAAATGTGACACATAAAGGGGGTGATATTCACCTAATTAACTAAAATAAAACAGAGAAAAAGGTGGGAGAGCCACCTAGGGGATGACTAATTAGAAAATCAGATGTGGTAAGCTTATTAGAGCCTATAAACATGGGGTCTCCATGGATTTTGGGGGAGCTAGTAGGGAGGTGCTATCTAAATGTTGTTAAGGCATTGTTGAAATTGGTTTACTTAAGAAGATAAATATGGCGAAGTTAGTTAAGTATTGTTGTTATGTAAATCCCTTTGTTGGAGATGTGATGTTTGCATGACATGTTTAGTATGTGAAACACCACCAATATAACATATTGTGTTGTATTTATTTTCATAACTTAGTTGTGATCCTACACATCTTATGGATCTTAGGCAAGAAGTTTCCCTGAGTATGGCTAGGTGGAAATATGTTGGAACACATTGAGCTTGAAAACATGGTTCTCCATGGGTTTTTGCGGTAATTAATAGGGATATGCTATCGAAATGTTGCCAAGATATTGTTGAAACTAGGTTACTGAGAAAATGAATTTAGTGAAGGTAGCTAATTATCATTGTTATATAAATCTCCTTGCTAGAGGTATGATGCTTGCATGCCATTTTTAGCAAGTGGAAACACCACCACTAGAACAAATTATGTTGTTGCATTTATTCTGATCTCCTAGTTGTAATCCTACACATCTTGGGGATCTTAAGGGAAGAAGTTTTCCTTGGATATAGTTGAGTGGAAATTGGTTGGCACACATTGAGTTGGAAAACACAAGAAATTGGATGATACAACACATATTGAGTTGTTGTATTTGATCTTCTATTTAGGTGCAATTTATGTTTACTTTTGTACATATATTTTTATTATAGAATTTTCTATTATTAATTAAACTAATAAGTAAGTTGTTGAGCAAAGAATTGATGGAATTGTGGCATGGATTTATAGTTCGTAGAAAATATTTGTTGAGATTGGTAGATTGATGGGTTTTGTTATAGGTTTTGGTAATTGACTTATGCTTGTAGCTAAAATGATGATGCCCTCTAAATGTGGATATTGTTATGGAAGTTATTTTCCTTTGTAAGAAAAAATATAGAGATGTTAATGCTCTCCTTATTAGTTGTAGCAAAGTTGTCTTAACTTACATTCTAAGAGTAATTGAGTTTTCTTTTGTCCCTTGGGTAATTACTTAAGAAATTATTCCATTAGTGGTTTCTTAGTTTCATTATGGTTTAGTTATTCTCCTCATTTTTGTGAAATAGTTAAGTTGAGTCAGAAGTTGGGTTAATAATAAGTTGTAGCTTTTATGTTGAGTTATTAATAATAGAAAGTATTGAGTTTATTTCTAAATTTATGTTTAAATTCATAAAATTGTTGTGGGTGCTCATAAATGGTGCTTGGATAGCCCATGGGTAGTGACTATCAAGTCAACAACTTGTGGTCATATCTTGTAAGTGAAAAAAGTATGGAAAAGAAGGAAAGGGACAATATATTTAGTTATTCTTTATGTTTTGGATTTCAATTGTATTAAACAATAAAGTAATGATGATTTTTATCCTCCCCAACCAAGTGTAATCCTCGTAAGTGACATGTTGATCTCTTAACAAGCATATCACTATAATGGCTTCAAGCATTGTACGATTGACTACCCTTGTGCCCTGAAGATTCTAGGGTTTACACTGGATACCATCTCAAAATGAGGGGACACATTTGAGGGTTCAAGAGAAGTACATTAATGATATTTGAGTCACAATTTCAAGCGGTGGGTGCTTAAGGAAAACCACTCATAGTTCTTACATGTACCCCATCAAACTTTTATGCCTGCAATGCAACACCCTTAAGTTTGTTGAACTTCTTCAATCTCGAGCCAAACTCTCACCTACCCCAAATTCTTGGGCTCAACCAAGTGATGTTTCTAGTTGCATCCTCAGTAGGTTTTTTCTATAGATTGTTTTATTCATAATGTCATAGAATTTTCTCTATTGTGTATGTAAGCATCCATTATTAGAATTCCTTGTGAAGATACAAGAGCTCCATCCTATATTTCATTATTTGGAAAATTGTATTCACCAACACCTCATGGTTGTTAAGATGGAAATCTACCTTCGCTAATGCCTTAGACGTATTGACATGGGAATTTATCCAACAAATCTTTTAGCTCACCAGAGATGCCTATTATTCTAGTGTCCAGGTACTAAATTTATGAATTTGACATTGTTTTTTGAATGTTTATGTTTTCATTTGGTCTTATCTTTGATTTCCATAACACTGTATGTTGATTTAAATTATGGTAATATCCATAAGGTTGTCATTGGAAAATGTTAAAAAAAATGGTTACATATTTCCATAACATGGAAATCTCTCTAACATGTTTTAGCTCATGAAGGATGCTTGTTATTCTACCATCTAAGTACTAAATATCTAAATTTGGACATTGTTATTTGAGTGTCTATGTTTTGATTTGGTCTTAGCTTTGATTTCCATAGCATTATATGCTAACTTAAATTATGGTAATAGCCAAAAGGCTATCATTGGAAATTGTTAGAAAAATGGTTACATATTTCTACAACACTATATGTTAAATAGCCAAAAGATTATCATGGGAAATTGTTAGAAAAATACTCTACAAGAGGAAAATATACACCATTTTCTTTAGTTCAAGCAAAATATTTTTCAAGATAAATGCCATACCCTACTCCTACATTTAGATGTACATATTGAAAAAAATATCTAGCTTGTAGAAAACTAGTATTATGTTTATTCATATAAATTGTGTTATTTATAGTCTATGAGGAGTATGAGATGTATGTGGGCTTCTATGAGTCCATGCATAAGAGCACTATGCTTGAATACTTATTGGCATGTTTTGTACATAATGTACTAGAAAGGCTATAAAAATGCAATATTATCTTGAGTTTTAATATGTTATATGTAAATTGTTCTATTGCCTTATTCGCCTTGAAGAGAAGAACATACCTACAGATGCCGAGTTGAAAACTCCACAAATAAACTTCAAAATGTAGAGAATTTTAGAGAGAAATTTCAAAAAGAAACTCGACAAGCTATAGGTAGGAGTGTGGGTTCCATGGAAAGAGAAAGAGAGATAGAAGTGTATGAAATACATGGGCTTCCCACTATAGAATGTTGAAACGTCCAAGATTCTCAAATGGTGAATGAATTATCAACAAGCCAAATAAAACACTAAATGTCAAAATCATTATAATTATTATGCCAGTAATCACTATGAACACGTACATTGTGACTTATTATAATGCACCAAACATCCAATAAGCATATACTCTTATTTTAAATAAATAATCTATTATCAATTAAACATTTGCCTCAATTTAAAGTGTCATTTAACATTTAAATTTGTTTCATTTATTTTGTTAAACTATTATTAAAGAAATTTGTAATTTATAAGTCATCAAAAGCCATTAACTTAATAAGTCTACATAGCAACATTACTGACCATTAGTAAATAAATGTGAAATAATAAACTTGCACACCACTAAAAACAACAAAACGAAAAATTATAGATATTTATTATTACTTTTAAGTTAAGAACTAATAGTTATGGTGCATAATTGTTATTGTATAATATTATGATGTTAATTAATAATCCTCGCTATTATTACTTTTAAGTTAAGAACTAATAGTTATGGTGCATAATTGTTATTGTATAATATTATGATGTTAACTAATAATCCTTGCTACCACATTATCGTTTGCTCGTATTCATTGCAACCATGTCATTATCATGTAATGTTGGATGACAATACAATGACATTCAAGTTAAAAAATTAGAAAAAGAAACATGGAGAGAAAATGTATGTGATTTAAACATTAAAAATTAATATGAAAATATTTCCCACTGAACAAACGAAAGTGTGACTTCATGCAATTGAAAATTTAAATATTTATAAAATGCATGATACACACAAATAGAAACAAAGCACTATCTTATCTTATTGATAAGCATGAGAATCAACGATGGCAAAAAAATATTTATAAAAAATGTAATGAGAAAAAATATAAAATGACTAAACAAATATAAAGAAAGTATTATTTTATTACCAATTGTCCCAAAAGGTACAAAGAGAGGCCGATAGGATTATTAAATTAGAATTATTGAATTTCTCTAAAAGAAATGTTGGTTCAAGTCTACAAGGAGCAAAGAGATTTGATGTTTGGAGTTCTATGCTTTTTGGTCACCATATTTCTTTAAATACAACTTAATTTTTTAGAAAAGTTCAAGCCCAATGTAGTTTTGCCATGCAAACATACACTTAAATCACTA
The DNA here is from genome assembly GCA_031772625.1 of Pinus tabuliformis. Classification (NCBI taxonomy): domain Eukaryota; kingdom Viridiplantae; phylum Streptophyta; class Pinopsida; order Pinales; family Pinaceae; genus Pinus; species Pinus tabuliformis. The sequence continues at coordinate 664,890,197 of CM062809.1, read as the reverse complement.
TTGGGCTTATGATATTGACAAATTCAAAGTAAACTGGTATACAAGAGAATGTACCAAGCTAAACCACGAGTTACACATCTTCAACCCTGAAAAAGTACATAACAATGGTTTGGCAAATCAATAGCGATATCATAATTGCTTTTCCTTCCACATACATACAATTGCTCCAAAGGCAAGGACAAGAAAATTTTCAGCGCACCAGTGGGTCATTAAAACGAGTGACCACTAATGGCTTTCACATTTATACAATGAATTGGCAAGGGATTTTACATGGACTCCACTCAACTTCAGACACAGCTTCAGCCAATATGCAGAGTGATTGAAATTGAACACAGCTAAGTAGTTACATTGGCTCACAGTAATACACCAAGTATAAAATATTGAAGCTTTTACAGAAGCAAGGAGTAAGAAAAATTATAAAGCTAAGAGAAGTAGATTTAAATCAATCAAAGCTTGTTGAACGGCTATAACGTCCGCTGAGGGTTCCGGAAACATGCGGCACCACCTAATGAGGGTTACGTGGACCCACAGCTATTTAATTTTCGCAGATGGACAAAAATGACCAAACTAATTTCGTGCAAAAAAAGAAGACTAAAGCCCCGTTTAAGACTTCGCACGTTTGCCCTGTATCACCTTCATATGATTCAACCGGAAAGTCTAATAATTTTGATGGTGCTCTTTGTGTCGATGAGGTGGATAAGTTCGGGAATGGTTTTGTGGTAACTTCAACAGATCGTTTGGGACCAGATCCGAGCAGGATTTCAAAGGAAGTATCGGCAGGCATCTTGCGCTCGGCTTCGACAAGAAATAGGTCTTCAGAGGAAATTAATGATGAAAATCTGCTAGTAGTTTTGCCAGAATTGGTGACCAGGGTTGATGCAGAGTGAAATCTGAAACCAGGCCTGCTTCTAGTCCGGTCCACACAGAGTCCCCTGTGCCAAATAGTTTGTGGGATTGGTGGGCTTGTCCTGTATATACGAGCTCCCCCTCCGAGATGTTTGTCATTGCCCAAGTTTTTTATGCGGCACAAGGTGAGGTCTAACATCATAGATTCGAATGGACTTGGAGGAGATGAATGTAAGAATAATGGAACTGTCATTGCTCCTGAAGCTGCTACTCGGGATAATAAGAAACAAATGTCGTTGGATGTTAAACATCAATACTCAACTTTGTCCTCAAAGTTTTGGAATCAATTATGCTATTGTAGGTCCACCATTGGTCTTCAAATTCCCTGTACTCTTATAAATTTGTGTAGCTTGAAACATCTCCATAGTCAGTGCATTGCATTACTTTTGTGATTTACAGATTTCTAATACAGGTCTCCAATGGCATCCCAAGTAGTTCATGGTACTCTTACTACCACTATATTTGAAGCTAGGCACCTCAGTCATGGAGGCTTACCCAGGGTGCTGAGAAAGGTAATGATGTCAACCACCTTTGATTATGGATCTTGTATTTGATGTTTACTGAACAGTAGTACATCTTGTTGAGAAACAAGGTGGAGAATTTTCCAAGATCCTGGTTTTGGTTTCTTGATTCTTGTTTCTCTACAAGGTCAGTACCTTGCTGAAGCCCAGGTTTGCCTGCCTCCAGTTCAACCAAGTATTTTATTATGTTTTATTATAAAAAGATAGCCAGATTTATAATTAATAAAAAAAACTTAAATCTAAATATGTCTATCAAGTATTTTAACCAAAAACCTCTCTAGTGGATTCTAATCATAGATAATTTAATGGTGAATTCCAACAATCCGTTATGCACAAGTGTAGTTATACTCACAACAACAACGTGTTTGTTTTTAGTTGCATAAGGAGTGGCCTACCCAGGGGACTAATTTTCCCAAGAATTGTTTTCCAATGACGGCGAAACACAAACGATTTCCACAGGCTACGACGCCATCGATCAACGATTCCAGTTACTATGTTCTCTGTTGACGATGACGTTATTTCACCGTTTCCACTTTGCCGTTAGTGTCGCGTCTGCCCTTCAGGTGGAGCTTCAAATTTCATTACCGCCGCGCCCATTTTAAATTATTCAAAAACTTCCATTATTGCGCATTTGATTTTGATTTTGAATCTCTGTTCTGTTTGTGCCCAAAATATACATGAACTAGAAAGATGCAACGATGGGAACATCATGAGCCAGAGTTTGCAACAGATTAATTGTACTGCTACTGCTGCGTTCATTGGGAAGATTTGTGTGCCTTCACGACAACAGTGTGCACACCCATCATTTAGAGAAGAAGCCCTGGAGAAAGAGAGCGTCATGTGGCCCTAGAGATGAGGTGGGGATCAAGGTCAAAACTGGTGCAGAGGAGGTGAAGTACCACCATGTGAGAGGTGACAATGGGAGGCTACGTGCCGCTGTGCAAAGAGCGTTTCCGATGAGGGAGCGAAGATCTACTCAAGCAGGCGATGTAAAAGGTTTAGGTGACATGAGACACCTCTGCAATATCTCTTGCCTCCCACCACACAATATTCATCACTCTTTGAAGTATTGCAACGCCACAGAAGAAGGAGCGAGGCAGAACACCAAGGAAGAAGAGTTATGGTGAATGACAGGGATAAAAAATGTACAGTGTCTGCCAACGAACTAAGGTTTACATAATTCAAGTCTGTAAAAAATGTACATAGTGTGCCAACGAACGAGGGTTTACATAATTTAAGTCTGTAATTTTGAAAAGTTCGCAAACAAGAACTGCAAACAGTTGTCACCATGCACCTTGACAACTCTTCGCTTTTTCACCTTGTCCTTTGGGTAAGTATTAGAGGAATAAAAGTTCTGGATCTTGCAAGTTGTTAATAAGCAAAGATAAAATTGGGTTTCTGCGGAAAACGAAGATTTGGTACCTTCTATTTAAGAAACTGGATAGAAACGCTGCAAAACCCATGTAAGAAACTCAAGTATTTCCGTTTTTCTAAATAGAAGGTGTATAGATGGCAGAAAATTACAGATTCTGAGGATCTTTCCTAAATTTTAAAAACTATTACTCTGGCAAGTAGAGTAGAACTTGATCTGAGCTTAAACATTTAATAGAAATAGGGAGACTTAATGTTTAAGGGTTAAACAGTGCGAATTTAACGGAGGATTTTAACGTGCTCAAGTTTAAGATGCAAAAACATTAAAGCACAAACACAAAATATGAGGAGATCCCGCAGCTTTATATTTCGAGATTCATACTTTTAAACTATTTCCAATCTTGGCGGAAGGAATCATGGCTTTATAGGTTTTTCCTTTAAAATTCGATCATAATGTTTTATAGAAATTTGATTCCCCGACAGTTAAAATAGGAAAGATACAGAGAGAGCCGTAAGTAGCTATTATTTCCAATAAGGCGGGACTCTGTAACTGAGAAAAGCATTCGAACAGGAGGTAATCTTCAGAAAAAACAGGTAACTTCCTGGCCAAGAATCAGTAGAATAATCCGACCTACGCGCATTGAGAATTTTTACCCTCCACACCATCCGTGTATTCAGTTCCATATCTTAATTACTCAGCGCTGAAGTAGGTCTATTTGAATCGTAGGTTCCAGAAACATGCGGCGCCATCTAATGAGGGTTACGTGGACCACAAAGATTTAATTTTCGAAGACAGACAAAAATAGTAAGAAACCATGCCAGATGTCAACAGTAAATTGAAAGTGTTGACGACTGTGTTGATGCATAGGAAGGCCTATCGGCCTAATTAAGTAGAAGTATGACAAATGGAAAGAACAAGGTTAGTTTTTCTAGATTTATAATTCAAGCAAGAGAATTAGTGACATAATGGTTTAACATTGTAAAATAATATTATAAAAACATTTTGATGATGTATTTTTTACTTATTTTAAGTTGAAATGATTTGTAAATTATTATGGATATTTTATTGGACAGTTCATCACAATATATCTAATAAAATTATACTCAAAATTTCTAAAAAAAACATTATTACAATTTTATATTTTTTTAGTTTTATAGATATGTAGATTATTGTTAATAAGATATGTATGTGAATTAAAATTATGCAAAAGATAGAGAATGAAAAAATAAAAGCTTTTAAACAAATTTGACACACAATATGAACCGAGAAACCATTTTGGGAGAAAAACCCAATTGGAAGGTGAGGCCACTCCACTCTCTTTATCTGAATTGAAATATGGTTGTAAGTACAAAGAAGTAAGGCATGTGGCTCGTGGATTGCTACAATGCAAATATCCTCTCTATGTGCTCTACCTCCTATCCCTCTTGGTTATGTTTGCTCATATATGGAACAAATGCACTCAAAAAATGGAACCCCTTTTCCTCTTAGTGCCTCGGTTATAACATAACCCAATAGCCTACTAGTGGTCAGGTTTGGTTGCCTCAAGTCTTAACCATAGTGACAATATGGACTCTTCTATAATATTCTTCATCATAATCATGTGGCTAGCCCCTTTTCCATGAATATTGGAGGCTAACGTGTCATCCTCTCAAATTATGGTGGTGAAAACACGAAGGTCTACTTCTAAGTGACATAACTTTCACATATAGACAATGTTTGACATGATTCTTGTGTCGTTGGAAAGGTTTCTATGTGTATAATAGGAAAAAAAATGCGCCGCAGTAAAGTGACAAAGTTTTACCCCCCAAAAAATGTCATTTGATGCCTCAAAACCTTCCCAAAAGGTTTCATACCCCAATTTGATAAACTAGGTCCCATTAGTAAAAATGGTCCTGAGAGTTGATTCCTCTACTTTCTCCACTCTCAAAGCATCGAGATGGATGGCAAACAATATAATGATCCAATATAGTTCATGAAATTAATCTATTGCATGGATTGTGTTTTTTTCTTCAAGGAAATAGACAATATAAAGAGTTGAACTAACATTTTGTGTCAAAAGCACACAATGTAAGAACTACTACATGCCCATTATTTGATGCATCTCCCAAACTATCAGTCCAAGTAGTTTCTCCCTCTATCGATGGCTTGCTTGAGTTCACTACATGGTAATAGATGAACATTAGTTAAATGTGTTAGTGTATGAATAACACATGGATCAAAGGAGCAACAAAACACTCTACACCAATTGCAAGCTTGTTCTCATCATGGAAGGTTGCACTAAAGGTTTCTCCTATGCCATGTTCTTGTGCCTTAGGATAACCCGTTTTATAAATATCAATTAGGTAAGGAATTTCTCTTACAGACATGTTGCTTAACTTATTATCATTCTCCTCCAAAGACATAGTTAGCAACAACATTCATTTGAATTCCTGAATAGCTTGATCTTAAGAGAGGCAAGTGGGTTCAAAGAAACTTGGAAAAACATAGGATAGTCCTACTCTCAAAATCAATCTAAGTGAGCTCACGAAGATAAATAATTGCTTGATGTTTCTTGATGTATGTGAATGGTTAGGTATTTACACAAAATCCATCTATATTTTTGGATAAGCATCAAAGCAACACATTTTATTCTCCTCAACCATTTCTAGAGGTTGAGATGAATAATTACATGGTTTGACAATGAGAGGATGGGAAAAAAGGGGTTCTCGAGAAGAGGTAGAATGATATGACCTCAAGGGGGACATATATGGGGTTAAATGTATATGATATGACCCCAAATGGGGTAATATATCGCTTTAAATATACATATAATGTTTAAATATATTTGTAATAGGGTTGCCTAATAATGAAGCGACCACATATGCAATATGTGAATAGGTATATATAGGGATCATGCAGTCATTATTTAAGACACGTGATTTGAATGTATGAATGTATTTCGGTATTTGGAGGAGGTTTCACTCTTCTTTAATAAGTTATTGTGTAACTTATATCTATCATTTATATTTGAGTTGAGTAAGTCCACCCTCACATTGGTGTACATGATGTGTACTTCTTGTTTTTTACGCGTGGATCATAACATAAGCTGCACAACATTTCAAGGATTAGTTTTAGTTGTAACTTGGGTGTGGTTAAGTATGATTGAATGACTAAATAACATTTTATTGTGCATTCTTGAATGGAAAATGTTGAAAACATATGTTGATGTATATTGATTAATGGGGAAAAAATTGAAAACATGCACTATTGGAATCAATAATGTGACCATTTAATTAATAGCCTTTAATCCTAGGTTTGCCTGCTTCATTAATCTTGTTATCACCTTTTAATTTCCCATTTTTGACATTTTAGTTTCCCTATTCTGTAAGTGATTTTTTTATTATTATTATTATTATTATTTATTTTCATTATATATATATATATATCTATATCTATATATATATATATATATATATATATATATATATATATATATATATATATATATATATATATTTATTTATTTCTTCTTCTGATATTACAATATATTGTAACCCACTCTTAAGGATCAAATTCGTTTAGACAACATTTTCTCAATAGTGCCCCTGATGGGGCTGGATCCTGAGATGCGAAGTAGGTTAGGGGGATGTTCCCGCCACCCTAGAGATGAAGGGGGGTGGAATGGATACCCCCTTGCATGTATGAGTATGCAGCTAAAATTCAATCCTTGTATAATGCAGTCCAGTTGGGAGATGTTGAGTGAGGGAGGTAAGTTTTCTAGTGGTTATCTAGGTAGGCAGAGGTTTATTTCTTTGCCATAGGAGGGATTGAAGCAATGAAGCTTGCTAAGGAATTGGACTCTCTGGAGGGAAACTATTGCAAGGAATATTGAGTCCATTGGTTTGAAGAATGCATGGAGGGTTGACTGGAGGAAACTGCTGGAGAAGTGGACAAGTGATGTAGAGAACGAGGGATGAGGAGGATATCCTTGTCAGGCCAGGTCTGCAAGCCTGGTTAGGGTCAATCCAACATAACATGGGTTGTCTCACCTAGAGTATAAAGAAAAGGAGATCCATCACCACTATTGGGCACCCCTAAAATGAGAGTTTGGAGATTTAAGTGGTGAGGATTTTGATGTTTAGATCTCAGAGAAACCACAATGTTCATTTTTGTTTTCGACGTTTCGAATCAATACCATGACCCTTCATCGGGAAAAACCTACAACAGAGAAAAAGAGAGAGAGTGAATACATGGGTTTTTTTGGAAAGAAGAGAGAGAAAGTCAACCAACAGTTCAATAAGTAAAAAAACAACACAAAAAAATAATGATTTGGAAGAAATACCTTAATACATTATTTTAATTTTAAATTTATTTATTTTTAATATCTAATAATACTGTAATAATTAACGTAATTAATTGTGTATACCCCAATTTCTCTGTGTATACCTTTGACGAAACCATAGACCAGAGCTTACAACTCCATATCCAAACCACTGGTTTCGACATGAAGAAAAAGAGAAATAATATTGCCATCCAGACCAAAGGCTGTTTCCGACACACTAATATCCTTTAGCCAGCCATCCACCATACACCCATCAGGGACTCCAGGTCAAGTATCGTTGTTCTCACTGATGCAAAAAATCAAAAAATTGAGCATCAGACCATCTGATGGGAAGACTTGATATTTCCAGAGCACTGGGTTGTAAATAATTCGAAGCCTCTTATTCCTAAAGCCATTACCTCCGCTGATATTACAAAAAATCTATCTTCTACAGTTATATCATTCCCCAGAAGATCTACCATTGATGGAGAAGAATAGAGTTAGCCTGTAAACAATCCAAGCATTACAGAGATCCTTCTACTTTAGATACAACTTGTTCTACTTCATCTTCTTGCAGACATAATTCTTTGTATGAATTAGCCCAACTTATAAATTACTGTTCTTTAGAAGTCAAATTTCTATATTGTCAAGAACATGTAAATCTACTTACCCTGGTAGAATCTGAATTCCATACAAACCATAATCCTAGAACTGGTACAAATCCTCCAACTAGGTCTGTCAATTCATGCCCAAATCCCAAATGCTCAGAGAACCCTTTCCCACATGAACCGGATGCTAATCATGTGCTCATGATGCATGAAATTGTTACCATAGAAGGAGAAGACCCAAGGATGACAGAAATAATGTGTTCAATGAGACCAGCCAAGCCCAGATATGGTTTGGGATATCTTGAGCAGGCACATGGCCTGATTCCAGATTGCAGATTTCGCCCTGTTCCTTCTGCTGCAAAAAGCTTGTAGTAATGGAAATCCACAAATTCTTCTCTCTTATGGATGGATGCTTGAAATCTGAGATTAGTGCCCAATGGATGAAAGCCATGTTAAACTGGGATCTGTACACTAATCCTCAAGCAGATGAATTTGACTAGAATTATACACCCATAGAGAAGAAACAGTTTGCTGAAGATTGGAAGCATTATATGGAGATGAATAACACTTGGATATCTTTCTATTCATGGAAAGAAAAAATTGCTCCCCTGAATGTCTTCACTAGTTCAACCAACACTTCTTCAAGCAAGCATGCTTGGACTACACTAGATGGATCCAAAGTTGAAACCCCTACGACCTTTCCTCCTTACAAAGGAATTGTCATAGGAGAAAATCAAAATGTAGCCAAAGCTATCCCTTTGGTCCAGAAAGATGACAATGTTTTAGGCATTGATGGTCGGATACAGAAAGCTAGTGAACAACTAAACTGGACAAATACTGCAGTAAAAGGCTTAGAAATGAATGTGGCTAAATCAGTAGAAGTCAAGGAACAAATTGATACTGTCCAAGTATCACTTAATGATGTAAATAGATGTTTGAACAATGTACAGTTTGAATCCAGTATGATTCGTTCTTATGCAAGAGATTCTTTGAATAAAATAGAAGGAGTCGAAGAAAAGTTAGTTGATCACTTAGATACAACTAAACAAATTCTAACTGGTTTAACAGACAAAATGGAAAAGATAAGTCTGTCTAAAATTGAGAAACCAGTTCCAAACTCCTTTCTTGTAAAAAGAAGCATAAGAATTCAAGATCCAGTGAAATCTGTAGATAAATTTCCAGCATTATTTCCTAAAGAGGTAGCCACATCTTCAGAATCTGAGGCTACAAATAAAATCACCATTGCATCCTTATTTAAGGATGAAGAGTCAGACAAAGGGAGATAACAACAAAGGTAAGATACACAGATCTTTCCCATATATGAACCTCTTGAGCATAGGTTCACCAAATATCCTGCACCTGACATAGAAGGAAAAGGAAAGCTTCCTGAAGCACACACCTTTTTCCCTGATTCCCACGGAGAATGGAATATAGATAACATGAGTGTTGGTAAAATAAGATAAATGATTGACATAATGTATACCGAGTATAAACTCATGTGTCTTAGAGGGAAATCTGAAATTGATGCTTGCAGGACAATTATTCAGTGTTTCACAAGGACACTCCTCAGGTGGTGGGAGACAAAATCATCTCCAAAACTCAAAGAAACAATGGAAGAAGAAGTGCTTAAAGATGAGAAAGGAGATGTAATAAAAAATCCCGATGGCACAGTTATCAGTAACATGATAGGAGCAATTACATCAATGATCTTGGAACATTGGTGTGGAAGTGAAACAGAAATTGCTGATAAAAATGAAGTTATTTTGATGAATTTAAAGTGCCATAAAATGTCTCAATATGATGACTTCCACAAAGATTGGATGCAGAGAATCTATGAAGTCAAGGACTCAAAGAACCTGTTATGGAAACAGGTATATCTTGCAGCTTTTCCATCTAAATTTGTTGATTATATAAGAATGCAGGAAGTCTTTCAATTACCTTTTGAGTCATACACATGGGGAGAGATTTATTCTCTCATTACAAAGACACTGGTCAGTCTTTGTACTAGCTCAAAGGTAAATAAGTCTCTGGAAAAACTTTTCAGACTGCTTGACAGAAAATCCATATGCAGCAAGTATGGATTAACATTGGATGATCCTTTGGTAAAGAGAAGGAGGGCTAAGAAAAGAGCCAAAAGAGACTTTAAAGAAACTTTCTACAAAAACCGAAGAAATTATCCAAAGACCAAAAAGAGATATTCAAAGTCGAGGCAAGGTCAAGCCTCCAGAACAAAAAGAGGATATTACAAATATGTTCCCAGAACACATTATTACAACTCCTTTGATATTAACCTGCACACTAGTAAGCAGGAAAGATGGAATAAAATTACTTGTTGTCTATGTGGGAAAACTAGATACACTTCCTCTAGATGTCCAGAGGGTGAAGAGTCAAAGCTAAACAAGGGAAAGAAATCCCAAGTCTTTTCCCAAAGAAACAAACAAGTAAAACAAGAAGGAAGAAGACCAATAGTGTGCATGAAATGTGGTTCTCATGCTCACAACACAGAACGCTGCCCGAATGTCACAATCAGAGACATAGCCCAACAACATCAAATAGATGAGTCTTCTTATGATTCTTTTAGTTCTTCATTGGGAGAAGAACTCCATGCTCATATGGGGAAATATTCAGATTCCGTTTCTTCAGATTGTTTATGTTCTGATTCTGAAGAATGTGCATGTCATGTTCAATATAATTATGATTTGAATATTTCAGCGAATCAAATGATGAAGAAGGGGAAAAGCCTAAGCCCCAGAAAGAAAAAGTCCTTATGGCCGCTACAGAAGAAGAAGAATTGAAGATTCTTTCACAAATTTGAGCCATGGAGGATGGAGAGATGAAAAAACGGCTGATTGAAGCTTTTATGGATCAGCTAAAAGCAAAAGCTTCGAATAGCTCAGGTAAGAAACCTCTATTCATTGATGCGTCATATGAAAGAAATACAAAATCATTCCAGAGGCATCAACAGAAGCCTGATAGAGTAAGATCACTTACTCTAGGAGAAGTCAGTCGAGAGATTCACAATCTCAAGATAGAAATTTCTACAGTAAAAGCTCAAGTTGTAGAAATACAAAAAGGGAAACATATGGCAAAAGAAGAAGATGATGATCAGCCATGGAATACTGCTTCATACAGCAGTAATCAAGAAGTTCAAATTGCTAAAGGTACGAAGGATCCAAATTTTGGATTCAAAGATATGAGGCTACTAACCATGTCATACTAACAACATGATGTTTTAGTCAATATCTGCATAAAAGGCCAAATGTTTGAAATGATTGCTCTTATTGACTCAGGAGCAAATATTAATATTCTGAATATGAAAAATATCCCAGCAAAATATTGGGTGACTATAGAAAGAGAAGTAATAGGCTTGGGTAATAAAAAACTCCGATATGAAGTACCCAAAGCATCTGTTTGTTTTGATAGCCACTGTGTTTATTTGAAATTTGCAGTAGTTGACATTCCAATAGACTGGATACTTGGTAATGTCTTTCTTGCAGCCGTAGAACCTCATGGGTCCCTCAGACTCAAAGGAGGCAAAGCTGGATATTTTATATCTATCCCCACTTCAGAAGGGACAAGAAAGAAAATTGAACTTCCATATATCTCCAATCCTAGAATTTCTACAATGCTACACACTGTACAAGATCTGGATAGAGCCGAAGCCAGACTCTCAGATCTCAAAGATCTGAAATCTACTTTGAGAATCGAAGAACAACTCAAATCACCCCAGATCAAAACTAGAATTGGAGAATTAAAGAAATAATTAGAAGAAGAATGCTGCTCAAAGGAACCTAATGCCTTTTTGCACAGGAAGCATCACACAGTCGAACTCCCTTACAAGGAAGGATACACTGGTAAACCTTGTAAAAGTAGAGCTATTCCGATGAGCAAAGAATACATAGATCTTTGCCAGAAAGAAATTCAATAGCTCCTTAGTAGAAGATTGATCAGAGATTTTGACAGTCCTTGGAACTGTTATGGGTTCTATGTGAATAAGAGAGCTGAACAGATCAGAGGCATTCCAAGATTAGTCATCAATTATAAGCCTCTAAATTCAGTCCTAGCTGATGACACCTATCCAATCCCACATAAAGGAGACTTAATCAGGAGGATAGCTGGGGCCAAGATCTTCTCAAAGTTCGACCTGAAAGCAGGATTTTGGCAAGTGGCCATTGCTGAAAAAGATAAATTCAAGACTGCCTTCAGTATACCAACAAGACATTATGAACGGAACATCATGCCTTTTGGACTCAAGAATGCTCCATCAAAATTTCAAAAGGTAATGGATGGTATTTTTAAGCCATAATTTGATTGGCTGATTGTATATATTGATGACGTATTAATATTTTCCAAGAACATCCAGGAACATTTTAAACATGTAAATATTTTTAAGAATTTGGTTAAGCACAATGGTTTGGTGCTTAGCAAAAAGAAGATAGAGATATTTCAAACCACTATCAAATTCTTGGGTCATACGATCTGCAATGGGCAGATTTCTCTGCAAAAACATGCTTTAGAGTTTGCAGATAAGTTTCCAGATGTCATCACAGACAAGAACCAACTGCAAAGGTTCTTAGGCTGCCTCAACTATGTCAGCAACTTTTATCAAGACTGTGCCAGTGACAGAAGGATATTAAACAAGAGACTGAAGAAGAATCCTCCTGAATGGACAGAAGTCCATACAAAAGCAGTCCAGAACATCAAGGCCAAGGTAAAATCTTTGCCTATTCTGTATGTTGCTGATGATCTTGCATACAAAATTGTTGAATCAGATGCAAGTAATGTCGGATGGGGTGGAGTCCTGAAGCAAAGGATTGGAAAAGAAGAGCAAATTGTTCAGTTTGCTTTTGGGGTATGGAACCCAACTGAATTGAATTACTCCACAATAGAGAAAGAGGTTAAAGCCGCATGGAATTGCATCAGTAAATTCGAAATGTATCTCATAAATAAATCTTTTTTACTCAGAACTGATGCATTTGCTCTGCAAAAGGTACTAACAAAAGACATCAAGAAGGCCGGTGAAGCCAAGTTTGCCAGATGGCAAGCTCTTTTTGCAAACTTTAATTTTCAGGCGGAGGATATTAAAGGTAAAGACAACAGTCTCCCTGATTTTCTTAGCAGAGAATACATTGAATTAAAAGATCATGTCATGATGATTATCACTGAGTGGGACCAGCACCAAAAACAAGAAGTCTTAAGGACTATCCCAGATGACCAGGACTGGGAAACATATAAGAGAAACTGGAGACCCACCTGGCAGCTCAGAAACACAAAGGTGTTAGATGCCAACTTGCAGCCTCATACAGATCTCCAACACTTTGTCCCAGAAAGAAAAGTGTACCCTAAAGGAGGCAAGTGGATTCATGATATGATATACGATAAAGCAAGACGAGATGCTGAGCTTGCATGGCAGGCTTTGGAGCAAAACTTTCATGACATTGCCACTATTTGGTACCATGGTGGATGCAACACAGACATTTATGAAAGATATGTCTGCATATACAGAACAAGAGATCTTTGGAATGAGCCTGGACATGTTCGGACTCAACCTGTTGCCAGATGGCCAAGGAATGATCCTAAGATCATATTTCCCGATACAGTGTACAATTTTGTAGACTACAAGCAGCTTTGGTGGGACTTCCTCAACATGGACGACAAAGTAGAAACCTACTACACCAAACTTAAATTCAGTGTCATTGGTCACTATCAAGGATATCAGCAATGTAAGTGGTTCAGAGACTGGTGGACTGATTATGGAGTAAACAGAACCGCAATGGATCCTGTGTGGCATGAGAACTACTGCAAAAACCATTGTAAACCATGTATTGAGCAATGTGCCACAGACTGTATTCACCCTGTTTATAACACTGTTAAAAACATGACTGAAGGTGAATGGTCAACTTACAGGTCATCACCCTATAATAATTCCCTTGAAGAATATATGAGAGAACATATGGAATGGCTTGTATTAACCAAAGTCCAATATCAAATTGTACTAGGGAAACCGATGATTGTCCGCAGGATCTATATATATATTATAATTGATTTTATTTATCTAATTCCATTTTTATTTTAAATATTTTTTTATTTGAATAAAAGTTTATTTATTTAAAAACTATTAACCAAAGGTTAATGATAATATATACAAATTTTTATCGTAATTTTTTTAATTACATTTTATTTAAACTTATATTTAAATTTCATTTTGTTTAAATTAATTTGATTTATTTTAAAGTTTATTTTGAAAGCTTTATTAAAATAACTATTAAGTAAAGGTTAATGATTATATATATAAATTTTATTTTAATTCATTTCAATTGGTTTTAAATAAACTCTTATTTAAATTAATTTTTATTTTAATTAGTTTCATTTTATTTTAAAGTTTATCTAAATAATTATTAAGGAAAGGATAATGATAATATATATAAATTTTATTATAATGAATTTTTAATTTAATTAATTTCATTTTATTTTAAATAAACTTATATTTAAATTATTTTTATTTTATATTTTACTTATTAGTATTAATAGCAATATATAATTAATAAAACTAATAATAATATAATAAGTACATTTTTTTTGTTAGCATGGTCGATTACTTTTGTATTATAAAACAAACAGAAGAAGGACTAAGTCCTATTACATTCCGAGAGCAAATGGTCTTTACTAGAGGAACAAAAGGGGAATGCAGTCCCTACCTCATCTTGTGAGACCTTGTTTCTAAAGTACTGAAAATTTAAAAACACATACTGTTTGACAAACTGCCCAAGCAGCAAACAAAATTTACATAGCATTGATGAAAGGATGCATGATGTTCACCAAAATTGGTTCACAGACTCCTCTGGTTGTTGTCCCTTTTCTTACTGTATCTGGAGGAAGTTTCACCTTGCTGGATTTGGTTCAAAGTAATGGGAAAGTGATGAGTAATGGGCTCAGGGCTTAAAGACAGAATTTTACAGGTGGATGAGTTGCTGAGGGGGCTGGTGAAGTCCGGGAGTACCAACAAGAAATTTAACGAAGTGGTTTCTCTGTTTTTTTGCAAATGTCCAAGAGCGCAGCTACAAGGCTGGGTAATGCTAGAGCTGGGATAGTAAGACCGCACTGAAGGTGGGAACAATGGCCAGGAGTTCTATTCGGATGGGACTGACTCTGATCAGGATGGTATAGATTGGGAGATTGAAAAGATAGAATTCTGAGAGGAGTGAAGTGCGATGAGTTAAGATTTTCTATTCTGATGGTGATGGGATATAGAAACAGAGCCTCTACTAACAGGGGCCTATAGACTCTTAACACAACGACTACCCTGCAGTTAGTATCAGCGTGCAAAACAGTGCAATTTCTACAGTGATTATTTCCTCTAATAATATCAACAACTCGCTTACCTCTGCTCAGATCCTGCGTAGTGAGGTTGATCCTTGGATTGCTGACCACTCTTGGCACGCCTCCCGCCTGATCCTTTCAATTGAGGCACTCTTTTTTACTAGCTGTTCATTGCTCATTAACGCATATTTCCCAGTGATTTCTCTAATAGTGGTGGTTCCTATGCTTATGGTTCCTTTTATAGACATGTCTGAGAATGTTGGGCTTGTGACTCTTCTCAGCCTTCATGAGAATATCTCCCAAACTTTTGCGCTTGCCCGAATCTCTATTCAGATCAATGTGATCACTGTATTGACTGATATGACCTTTGACTGTTATGTTCTACTCATGGGGATGATTTCTGATCTGGTGCCATTCACGACACGTCCTTTTCTTCATTATGAAGATTTTCTTCATTGCACGAGAAGGATTGACTGTGATTTTGCTGCCTGTTGTGTGCAGGTGTATCTCCTATTGCTTGATCATATTTTGATTCATTGATTCTATTGATTTGATGTGATAAAATCTACTTTGAGCCTTAGACCAGTCCTCCAGAGGGGACGAATTATGGGATAGCTTCTTCATAGATGCTTTGGTTTTCTTTCACTATTCCAGCTCGTCGGTCCACTGCCTTGTTGGCCAGTGAGTTAGCCTCCTTATTTTGAGTTCTAAGGACATGTTTAAAAACAAATTTCCCCATATTCTTTGTGTTGTCCAAAATTCGCTGTCTGATTTTATTTAAGGCTACATTTTTTAAATCTCTCCCTGCTTCCATTGCTGCTATAATAATTGCCGAGTCGCCAATTATTATAGGGTCTTTTATCTGATTTTTTTTTTAGGATCTTGGTACCTATTAACAAACTGTATGCCTCTGCCCTATTATTTGTCATTGTTCCTAGACCCCATTCATATGTTGCTATTGTCTCGCCTTTCGGATCCAGGATTAATCCGCCTGCCCCTGCTCTTCCTGGATTGTTCTTTGAAGCTCCATCGAAGAAAAGAATGTGTTTTCTTTGATTTTTAATCCATTCCTCCATTTCCAAGTCGTTCCAACGAAGCTTCCAGTCTTTGATTTTTCCTCCTACCTTATTTAGATTTTGGCTCCTCGCTGAGCCTTCAATGAGGGCTTTGTTGTACCAATCCTTTTCTTCTTGCTGCAGTATGTTTTGATCTATACTTGAAGCTCCATTTGCACTTATCATTTCCGAGACTTGACCCCATGTCTTCGCTAGAATGGTCCCTATATTTGGCTTTTGGCCTTTGAAGATACACTTATTCCTGGCTAGCCATAGATGCCAGCAAAGAGTAGAGGGTAGGCACTTCCAAATTCGACTTATGACTTTTATTTTTTTCTTTGCATATGGGTAGCTTTGAGCCCAATTTTTGTTTAGAGTTGTCAGCTGCTCTATTGTGTCAATGTTCAATTCTAATGGACTGATAATTTGCTTCCAGCATTGTCTTGCAATAATGCAATTCAAGAATAAGTGCTGAATACTTTCTTCTTCTCTTTGACACATGACGCATATGGAGGGGCCTTGGAAACATTTTTTCCTTAAATTTTCCGCTGTAAGAATCTTGCCTTTTAGTAAAGTCCATGCAAAATTTTTATTTTGGGTAGGCATTCATTCTTCCATACAGCTGTCCATAGGTTCCAATTGTCATAATTGTTGTATTTTTGTAGGAAGTTGTAGCCTGATTTTACTGTAAATTTTCCTCCATTTGGATCCCATATATAATTATCTTGGCTCTCTTTATTTATGGGGGCTGCTCCTACTAATAGGAGCTTCAATTCTTCCCACTGATTTTTCAGCCTATCTGGGAGTGTCTGGACTCTCCAAGCTGTCCAACTATTTTGTTCCCATTCAGATATGGAATATAAAGAAGTTATACCTTTCTCCTCCATCCATTCTTTCAATCCTCTTAAATTTTGCTGATGGTTCAGAGGGGCTGCTCCCATGATTCTGTCATCCCAGATAGAGATAGATTTCCCATTCCCTGGATTTTTGGAAATTTGGTCTCTAATTTGTGGAATAATTTTTTTGATAAGTTTCCAAACTTGAGTACAAGGCCGGTCTGGAATTATTTCGGTGAGCATCTTTGACCGATGACAATTGAGGTATTTCCTTGATAGTGCTTCGCTCCACCATTGTTCCTTCCCATTTAACATTCTCCAAACTAACTTGATCCCAAGTGCATTGTTTGTCAAGCCTGGTATCTTGATTGAGATACCTCCTTTTTCAAATGGGAGAGTTACTTGTTCCCATCGAACAAGGCTGAATTTTTTGGTTTCTTGTTTTCCTCCTTGCCATAGAAAACCTCTAGTAATTAATTCCATTTGTTTGTTTGCGCTTGCTATCGCCATAATTATAGCATACTGATATATTGGCAATGCTGAGAGGAGAGATTTGATTAATATTGATTTACCTGCTAGATTTAGCCACGTCATTCCCCAACTTTGGATTTTTTCCCCTCATTTTTTTCTATTTGTTTGTTCCATACTTCTGCCTTGACAACTTCTTTTGCCAATGGTAATCCAAGATATGTAAAATGGCTCCATTTTAATTGAACCAAGATTTCCATTATTTGTGAGATCCTCTGCATTATGTTGATTGGAACGTTCCAGCTGTAAATTCTACATTTCTTATTGTTTAAAAGACCTCCTAAAACATAAAGGAAATCGTCTAGAATTTTTTTAAACCATTTGGGTATTATGCTAGAAGCTCCCCCAATGAGAAGAGTATCATCTGCAAAGAGAGAGTGGTTTATTTCTTTGACCCCTCTAGCAATTCTAATACCTTTAATTTTTCTTTTTTCCCTTTGATTTTCTAGCTGAATACTCAACGTTTCAACCATTATAATGTAGAGGAAAGGGGAAAGTGGGCACCCTTGTCTCAAACCTCTTGTGCTTCGGAAATAACTACTTGGCCTCCCATTGATCAATGGTGCTATCCAGGGGGTGGAGATGCATGCCATAACAATATCTATGAACTTGGAAGAAATGCCGAACTTTTGAAGGACAACCACAAGAAATTTATGATTAACTCTGTCGAAGGCATTGGCCATATCCAGCTTTATGACCATGCCCTTTTCCTTTCTTTGTATACTACTGTGTATGGCCTCCTGCACTATAATTACATTGTCTGTAATTTGTCTTTTTGGGACAAAGCCACCTTGATTTTCTGAGATGATGCAAGGAAGAATTCTTTTTAGTCTATTTGCCAAGATTTTCGTGATGATTTTGTAGGAAGAGTTGCATAGAGAGATTGGCCTGTATCTATCAAAGGAGATAGGATTTGATTCTTTAGGAATGAGAGCCAAGAGTGATGCTTTGGTATTTTCTCCCACTTTATTTTTTTTGAAAACATTTTTGATCATTCTCACCAAATCTTTTTTGATTGTTACCCAATGGTTCTTGTAGAAGGCAATTGTGAAACTGTCCGGCCCTGGTGCTTTTTCCGGATGCATACTCCATATTGCTTCTCTTATTTCCTCTTCTGTGACCTCTTTCTCTAGATCTTTGTTTTTCTGTTTGCTGATTTTATTGCTAGTTTGCCGAAGAAAGTCTTCGCTGTCCACTTGCTGGTCCCCTATGGAGAGGAGGTTTTTATAATAGTTATGTGCTGCCTTTTTAATTTCTTCCATTCCTCTTATTTCCTGCCCTTCCACTTGTATTTTGTCGATTTGATTGCCTGCTCTTCTTATCTTTAAATTGTTATGGAAAAAAGCGGTGTTTTTATCCCCCGCTTTTAGCCATAAACATCTTGACTTTTGCCTACTTTCCTCCTCCTCTTGCCTGTTTTGCTTGTATAGATCCAAGAAAATTTCTTTTTCATGAGCATACTCTTGCTCGCTATCTTGCTTATTTTCTTTTTCCTTGCTCATATTTTCAAGTTTCTCTTGCAGTTCTATTTTTTTTTTTCCTTGAGAGCATTTTCTCTTGCCCATGCTTTTAGTAGAAGTCTTAAATTTTTCAGCTTAGTTTCCCATACATAATGGGGAGAGCCTATTACAGTGTTTTTCCAGCTTTCCCTTATTAGCTTGCCAAAGTCTTCCTTGTTGTCCCACATTTTATTGTATTTGAAAGGGATCGGTCCTTGATTCTCCAGCCTATCCAAGGTCAAAACCATTGGCTTATGGTCAGAAGCTGAAGCATGCACAATTTTGCTTTTCACAACAGAAAAGGTTGCTGCTATATTTTCTTGAATCAGTATTCTATCTAATCTTTCCTTTATGTTGTGTGCTCTTGTTCTTTTATTGCTCCAGGTATATTTTCCATTACTTGGAGGTATATCAAGTAGTTTGTGCTCTTCTATGAGTTCTTCCAGCACTGCTCTTGAGGGATCGCTAAAATAATTGCCTCCCAGCTTCTCATCTATATTTCTAATCAGATTTAGATCCCCTCCTATAATTAATTTGCCTCTTTGCCCTTCTTGAACTTCTTCTTTCATTGATTTCCAACATTGAGCTTTATCTCTATAGTGGTTTGGAGAGTATATATTTATGAAGCTAAACTCTTCGTTTGTACTCTTATTTTTTAGATTTGTTCTTACCCAATAATTATTGAGTTTTTGTTTGGCAAGTTCCCATTTCCATTTGTTCCACAATGTACATATACCACCTGAGGCTCCATTAGAGTCTATGGTTGTTCCTTTAAAAAAAAATTGTTTTTTGATCATTTTTTGAACTTCTTGCTTGCTGACTTTGGTCTCTTGGATCATAAGAATGTCTGGCTGTTCCTATTTTATTATGTCCTGAACTGCGTTGATTTTAAATGTGGATCCCAGACCCCTGCTATTCCAAGAGACCGTAATCATTATTTACTGGATTTGTGGTGAGTCCCTCCCTTTTCCTTTTGCTGATTTTTTTCTCCACTTCCCTTCTGTTTGCCAAGGAAGGAGTCCATTGGCTGTTGAGTGCCTATGGCCATTTCCTTTGCTGCTGCCTCATCCCTTATTTCTTTGTTGGATTTCCTTCCAACTTTTTTTGGCTGATCCCATGCTTGGTTGTTTTCTTTTGCTTTGTTTCTTGTTTGTATTCGGTCGACTGTGGGTGGAGGGGAGGATGGGCTCTATGTGGGGGATGGAATAATGGCTAATGCATTAACTTGGGAAGGTGAGCGAGGGGATGGCAAGTCTTCTCCTAGAAGTTCGAATGGGTTTGAGGAAGGGTTTGCTGGAGGGGCCATATTTATTGGGGGAATAGAGGTTGTTGCGTTGTTTTCATGAGGCTGAGAGGAGTTTAGTGCAGCTTGTTTATTATGGTGTTTCTTTATTTTTACTTGTTCCCAAGTATCTTCTCGAGCTTCAACATTCTCAAAATTCTCTACTTCTTTTAGCTTACTACACCTATTTTCAAAATGACCATATTCATGGCATACCTTGCATTTGAATGGGATTTTTTCGTTGTCACTTTCTGGATGTGTGTCCATTGATCCACCTTGATTTTTACAGCCTCTGGTAAACCTTTTCCTAGATCTACTTCCACACAAATTCTAGCACATGCATGCATATTATCTTTGGGTTCACATCTGTATATGTATTTTCCTACCGCATTTCTGATAGCTTTCACCAATTCGTCGCCCCAACAGTGAAGGGGAAGATGAGGCAACTTTACCCAAACCGGAACAACGCTTGGAATATCCATCTCTGGATCAAAATCTGGTGACCATCTATTTAGATATAAGCCTCTTGAGTCCATAAAATAGGGTCCATTTCTGAATATTAAGTTCCTATCTTCCTTAGTTTCAAATAAGAATGTAAAATATCCCCTTCCACAGAAACGTATGGCTATTTTTCCTTGTATATTTGCACTCCATTTTCTCTCAACCCATTTTTGGATTGCTTTGGGAGAAGGCCACAACCTTGTAAATTGTCTCACCAAACCACGTTCTGCTAATGAGATAACTACTTTTCTCAGGAGTGTTGGAGGTAATGAGATCTCTAGTATGTTTGCTAGCTTCTTCACAAATTTACTAGAAGTTGGCCTGGATTTTGGAGCTCCATTTTCTGCTATTAGAGATGAAAATGTTGCTTCATGATCATCAATCCCTTGATGGGAGGAAGAATCTCCCCCTGCTGAAAGGGACATGGTATGGAAGATCTCAGCCGCAAGATACTGCCGAGAAAAGAATGGAAAGTGGAAGGCTACGTAGGTAGAGGGAACACATCGGTTTAGAGAGGCCAAATCATGCTCAAGGGAGCTCAGCAGCAGGAGGCTACCAAGCGAAGGAGCTACAGGAGGCGGTGATGGCTGCTAGGTCAAGCCTGCTGCGGGCACGTTCTTCTCTTCTCCATAGAGTCACCTTGATCGCTCCTTATAAGTACATTATTAATATTAATTAGGGTTTCATAATATTAATGACTAATGAATTGATAGGGAAGGATATATTAGAAGGAATTAAGGAATAAAAAGGGAAAATAATGAAAATGAGAAGCTTAGCTGAGGGGCATGGGGTTCGATAACTGATTATTTAATGAGTTGGGGATACAAAAAGGAGGGCAGGGATAGAATAATAGTGATCCCATAGCTACTCCAATTGTTTGTTCCAAGAATTCACCTTGGAAGGTGAAGAAGGTGGAGTGAAGATATGTAAAGATTATGTCAAAAAATTGGTGGAAAAATAGTTTTTTTCACCCTGTAGTGTTATATTATCTAGTAGACTAGTATCTTAGAAAGTACACTATTGAAAGAATATTATTCAGCTGAAAGTTAATGATTTTCTTCTCCGACATTTTATCTATATAGGGCTTGAGATAAAAAAAACCATAAGTGTTGCCTTCCCTTTGTTCCTATATCCACCATAAGCCTTGGGCCTTCTCCAAACTAACTTTTGACAGTTGATAGGCTAGATGGTTCCTCTCCCTATATATGTGAGAACTTGAGAAATAGTAAAATCGTTTTTGAGCCAATTTGTTTTTCAAAAATGGGAGCAAGCATTAAGTTCCTGCATGCTTGTGCTTTTTTAACCAGTTAATTACTAGAATTGAGTCCCTAAACACTTGTATATGGTCACAACCTTTGTCTTTTGCGTAAAGTAACATATTCTTACATGCCAAAATTTTTTCCTACTCATTTGATCTTGCCAAAGCCAAATTGTGCTTGAAAAATGTGTAAATCAAAGAGATAGAAAACAAAGCCCCTTGCACCCCCCCCGTTCTTTGTCTTTGGAAGCCTCGTCAAAGCTATATATATATATATATATATATATATGTTGATATAGATTAATACAATATTCTCTTAAGATTTAATTTACCATTAACTTTAGCCCCCAAGGGCGAGCTTAATTGACTATGGCCATGAAAATGAAGTGTTATGTGGAAGGAGATTCGAGGTTAAATTCTCCCGATTCTCTTGTGCTTACAATAATGGCATATGTAAGTACTTAAATATTCTAGTGGCAGGAATTGAAATTGACCCATGTCCCCTAATATACATATACATATACATATACATATACATATACATATACATATACATATACATATACATATATAATTTTTTTTTTCCCAAGGAAAAATCATAATCTTTCATTAACATTGAAAAATTACATATAGTATATGCTTGACAACATATGCATTACTTGTCGTTTTGGAGTATGTCCAAAATATCCACAAACCCATTCCTGTGCATGGCTGTAACAAAAAACAAAATTCACCATGCAGGGTGATACTGGATAGAGTTCTATAATATATACACCTCGCAGGGTGATGTGCATAAATAAACTAAGATATATACATCATCATATGTAGCCAAAATTCATCAAAAAATTAGATGCCATCCACCTAATGATATGTATGATCTATGTATGGTCTATGATAGTACCGGTACTGTGTAGTACCCCTATGTTCATGGATTATCCATTGTCCACTTGGCAGGTGCGTGGCCTCCTTGGAAAGGCCGTCAACACTGTTGTTATGTTCCCTTATGAAAGATAATGGAGTTAAAAAGAGATTTGAAATGCTTCACTTCATCCAGAATGTTTATAAGTGTGTGTGCGTGGCATCTTGTGATATTGTTGAACCAATTTATAATAATTTTTGAGTCTCCAAAAATCTGAATATCTCTACATTCATGGCTAAGAGCAAAATGTAATAGATGACGAAGATTGATCAGTTCTGCAAAATTATTCGTTCCTTCACCCAAGCCCAACTTGACTCTGAAGAAATGATGATTAGTGAGGTAAAGAAGGAACCCCCCCCAACCCCTATTGTTGGTCTGCTCCGTCAAAAAATGCCCACGGAGTGGAGTGGTCTATCGGTTCAAGAGCAATAGATCTGCGCGGACGAGGCAGAGCATATTTTGGTAGCTCAAGGTAGGAGGATACAATTTCTACTGTGATGCTCTGCCACCTGATCATGCTGTCCTAAAATGTTATTTTATTTCTTGCTAGCCATATAGCCCAGCAAATAATCAGGGGTAGACATGGAAGATTAGTTCCTGTTTATGCACTGTTCTAGGTTTCCCTTGCTGCTAATATACTATCTCCTTTCCATTCGCTCATGAAACATATCTCAGCAGCTAAAGTTCTCCATATATGTTTAGTTGTATTGCAATTTAGGAACAGGTGCTCAGTTGTTTTTGAGTTTTGTTTACATAGAATACACCAATGAGGTCCATAAAAGGATTTGTGTGTGAGAGAGTCCCGGTGGGTACTTTGTTACGAAGAATGCACCAGAAGAAAAGTTTGGTTCGGGGAGGAATTTTCAGTTTCCATATGCTCTTCCACAAACATTGCAAGTGATCAGGTTTTTTGTCTTGTAGCAGACACAGATAACCTTCCTTCAGTGAGTAGATTCTGGATTCTGCCATGCACCACATGAGTTCATCCGGTCCATCCTTAATACGGATGTGCGACTCAATCAATGCGGAAGTATAATTGTTCCAGGAAAGGTGCCATTGAGGAGGAAGGTTTAGCTGAGATGTAGATTTCCATGCTTGAGCAAAAATAGAGGTATTTTCCTGATCTGTGATTTGAGCAATTACCCTGATATCTTGTTGATTTAAGTGTAGAGTGAGTTCTCTTGGGAGTTGGCATCTACCTCCCCCCCAGTCCAGGGATCTTGGCCAATGCGCACTCTTGTGCCTGCATTTATCCTCCATGCCAGGTGGTTGCGAATGAGTGGGAGAGAGTGAAGAAGTGCTTTCCAAACCGAGGATATGCCTGTCCTTTTCCATTGCGACATCCTTATCCAATCCATAATTTGGTATGGCCAAATATATTTGTGATAAGAGATGGAAGTCCATAGATTATGCTTGGTTAGGAGGGTCCAGCCCATTTTTGCATCCAAAGCTTGTGCAAATAGGGTTAGATCTTTGAGTCCCCATCCTCCCCATTTTTTGGGCAAAGCAATCTTGTTCCAACTTACCCATGCAAATACTCTTCTGTCCTGACAGCCGTTCCATAGATATCTGCAACAAATCTGTTTGAGACGAGCCAATATACATTTGGGGATCCATGCTAATGCCATCTAGAATACCGGAGTAGCTTCCAAGACAGATTTGATAAGAACCAGTCTGCTAGCTCTGGACAAGAAATGGTGGCACCAATTTGTAATTATTTTCTCTAATTTGATGACCAACCAATTCCAATCTGCAATCTTTTGGCTCAGGGGCTTGATCCAGAAACCTAAGTATTTGAAGCCCTGTTCAAGAGGACGAGGGCTATAAGGGAAATGCTGTGATGTGAAGGTGGATTCCTGTGCAGAGGTATGAGCCAGAGTGATTGTGGATTTTGCATGATTTTCCAACATACCAGTGGCCCTAGAGAAGATGGCAAGGATCTTATCAAAAGCTATCGAGTCTCGAATGCTGCCATCCAAAAATATCAGAACATCATCCACGAAAAGGAGATGAGTGAGGTAGCATTGTTCATTGATCTTCAACCCAAATAATCTGCCACTTTTCTTTTCATGATAGATTAGCCGACTTAGACTTTCCATGATAATCAGAAAGAGGAGAGGGGAAAGAGGGCATCCTTGCCTGAGTCCTCTTTCAGCATGGAAAAAAGGAGAGGCAGAGCCATTAATAAGGATACTGAAGGTTGGCGTGGAAATGTAGGCCATGATCTAGGTGGTGAATAGGTGCGGGAAACCCAGGTGGATAAGGAGCATTTTGATGTAAAGCCAGCTAACCCGGTCAAAAGCTTTTGCCAGATCGATCTTGAGGATGATCCCTTTGAGTTTTCTGTATCGAGTTGAGTGAATAGATTCTTGTGTAGTGCCAATGGCTTCGTGGATCTGACGGTCTTCCAGGAAGGCAAGCTGTTCAGGTAAGATGTGATGAGATAGGATAGGTCTAATACAATTTGCGATGATCTTGGAAATAATTTTGTAGAGGCAGTTGCAGAGTGAGATGGGATGGAAGTCATTGAAGGATGAGGGGGAATCAGATTTGGGGATGAGGGCGATGAAGGTAGAATTGATGGCATTGTACAATTTGCCTGAAGTCTGGCATTCCTCCACAACCTGGAGAAGGTCATGTGCCAAAAGATCATAGAAATCCAGGTAGAACTCAATCGTCCACCCATCTGGACCCAGGGTTTTGTCTTTTTGAACCACTTTAAGGTCCCCTCAAGTTTCGCAAGCGTTACAAGAGAATTGAGATCTTGTGCTTCCTCCTCCCCTACAAATCTAGGAAAATAGCTTGCCACTTGAATGATATCAGCGAGATTAGATTCTTGTGGAGATATGAAAAGACCCTGAAAGTGAGAGGTGCCTAACAGAGATAGCTTTTTGAAAGTGTTAGCGACCCCTCCATTTGGGAGAGGCATTTTCCATATTGTATTTGCTATCTTCCTTCCTTTTGCAAAATTCTGATAGAACTTTGTATTATCATCTCTGGCCTGTAACCAGATTGCTCTACTCTTCAGTCTCCATGTTTCTTCTCTTTCCTTCAGTATCTTATCTCTCTGTTTTTCGAGCTCAATCAGATGGGATTTCTCATCTGCAGAGCAAAACCTTTGTTGCTGTCATCCAAAAGCTCGTTCAGCTCAACTTCAATAGCTGATATGGTCTGATCGTCCTTTAGTTTTTTCTCCTTTTCCCAAGTGATGGATAAATGTTTTAGCTAAGATAGGTTATGGCAGAATCCTTCGGCCGCAGATCTGTGACTGGAGATGGGATGGGATGTCCAATAGTCCGAGACCAACTTGGTATATCCCGGATCTTGGAGCCAAACATGATTAAATTTGAAAGGAGACTTTGGCTTGGCATCAGGTCCTAGAATTTCCAAATAGATAGGTGAGTGGTATGATATCCCTCCAGACCTAACCCATTATTTGTATCTATTTAGCTGTTGAAGCAAAGGCATTTTAATGAGGAAATGATTAAGCCTTCTAGCCAGAGCTGCATCCAAAACTCTTCGATTTCTCTAGGTGGGCAAGGGCTTGATCATGGGGACATTAGTGAGATTGTGCTGATCTAGAATGTCCCTGAAGAAATCTGACATAGGGTCAACTTGGGCTAGTGATCCCCAAGATTCCCCAAAACCTAGGGAGAAGTTAAGATCACCCCCTATAATCACCTGATCCACTGTTGTGATTTCAATATTTAGGAAGTGCTTCCAAAATTCATTTCTCCATTGACAGGGGCCATATACATTGATCATTCTGATGGACAAACCAAGATCGGCCGAGAATAGATCCAATCCAATGAATCCCACTCCTCCCCAAGAGGCTGATATATTTATGGAGCGAGGATCAAATCCGATGGCTATACCCCATGATCTACCCACAACATCCAGAGAGAGGAAATACCAACTTGGTTTAATGGCAGCTAGGGTTTGATTGATAGATTCAGCATTTCCCAGGGTTTCTTGTAGCGTGATAATATCAACAGGTTCATTCTCAAATAACCTTCGCAGGGCTAGTTTTTTGGAGGCACTAGCCATGCCTCTGCAATTAAAGTAGAGGCATTTCATGGTGGAACCCTCCAAGGGGTGTTCATTGCTCTAAGAACCCCTTCCATAGTGGAATGTTTATCAGAGACTACTTTGGCCTCAACCTTTAGAATATCTTTAGAGAGATTAGATTTACGACCCCGGGTGGCTTGAGTGATCGACCCATGGAAGGTGAGGCCTAGACCAGTCTAGTGGCTGGTGTTTGGGATGAAATGGAGTGAAGTTGTATGAGTGGGGCAAAGCAGGATGGTTCAAATTTGATGGCAGGGGGGGGGAAGGGGGAGGGTAGGGATGGGGCGATGGTGGAGATGAGGGGTGGAGGCAAGGAAATCTCACATGAAATAGCAAGTGACTTAAACAAAGCTGATGATGAATCTAATGATGCACAACAAGCATATGTGACAGAAGTAAAATGAGAGATAGGGGATGAAGAGAGAGATGTACCTGCTTTACTTGCGGCCTCTGTAGCAGCAACAACTCTAGCTCGGGTCAATGGAGGTGATGGCATTCTGTAATGCTCATCCGCAAACTTGGAGGATTTGCCTTGATTATGATCTTTGTGAGCTGATACCGGGGTGTTGACCTGTTTGTTTGTTGCTTTTCCTTTTTGTGGCATAAGTGAGCTATGGGGTTCAACTGTTTTCATGAGCAAAGGACATTCCTTGTAGATATGCCCTACCTTGTGGCACCTCCTACATTAAAAAGGAACCCCCTCATAGTCTAGAATCTAGACTCTGGTGTAATACCACCATTTAAGAGTAATTTTCTCTTCCAGTCCCTCCCTCATATCCAAATATACCAGAATTCTAGCCAGCGCTCTATTCTTTATCTGCACATAGGTCTTTTCATAATCCATATATGTTCCAAGGGCGTTCCCAATCCTTACAAACACTGCTTCAGACCAATACTTAAAAGGTAGACCTGGTAATCACACCCATATGGGGCTGACACCTATTTGCTCCCGTTCTGGATCGAATAATGGATTCCAACATTTGAGAAGGACTGACGCCATCTCAATATGCCAATATTTCGTAAGAACTAGCTCTGTGTAGTCCGGCTTGGAGAAATGCAGTGTGAACCATCCCCTTGCTAGATTCTAAACCTCTGGTAGCTCTTGTAGAGTGCTGCCCAAAATTTCCTTGACCCAGCTTGTTAATCTTGCCGCTGAGTATGCCCTTCCTCTAACATGCCCCACCAGTACCATATTGGCCTTATCCACTACCTCTCCCATTGGAATGTCCTCTCCAAATATGATAGTGAGGTCCTTCGTGGTAGATTTCACACACTTGACTTTTCTTTTCTTGGTTTGCGGAGCCGATGGGTGTCCTTGCAGC